>CM062233.1:2258062-2572554 GCA_031216185.1 Syzygium aqueum
GCCAACTGAATCTCTTCCAGTTCCACATTCTTCTTCAGTGCAACACTCGAATGATGACGGAAACACGGGTGAAGAAGATAGCCGAATCATGATATGCCCATATGGACATTCGTAAGCACTTTATTTTCTTAAGTATACGTAATATTTAGGGTTTTAGATATGGATGTCAACTTACTTTTTAGAGGAAGCTTTAAATAATGAAGAGTTTGGTATTGTTGATGTTGGTTCATTCATGTATTGTACTTGTTTATACTTTTATGTTTACATATTATGTCATAAGTTCACATTTGCTAGATTGATGGTTTTTCACTGAATCTAGTTTAACTTTAACATATTTTTCACCTTTTCTTGATTGCGGATTGTAACATTTCCTCAACCACTAGCTAGATAGGCATACGGTTTGGTTCTGGTTTTTTGGTGTTCTGTTTCTATTCTGTTTTGCTGTCCTGCTTCTATTCTGCTTCTATTCTGTTTGTTCTGCTGTTCCGCTGTCCTGCTTGCTTCGGTTCTGCGTCCATTCTATTCTGCTGTCCTGCTTACTTTGGTTCTGCTTCCGTTCTGCAGTTCTTCCGTTCTGCTTCTGTTCAGCCATGTTTCGGTAGAATTATCATGATTTGTGCTGGCCCTGAGATAGCTAATTAGCACTGTTTACTTATATCGTTCTAACCTCTTTGCATATTCACAGATGCTACGTATGTTGTGAGGTAACTTAATAAAATAGTCAATAACTCTTGGAGGGGGCAGTATATTTGTTATAGCAGTGCTTCAAAAGAAGTAAAGACTTTGTGGTAGAATGAGTTCGGGGTAAGTTTTGTCCTTCTGTTTTCTCACGAACTAAGTTCGGTGTAAATAAAGTCAGTTGTTTTTCTATTGATTGATTGCGGCGGAACTTCAAGTGGGATGAAACGGAAGAGATGAAGTTAAAAGAATTTTTAAGAAGAAAGCCGGAGATCACATACAAAATGTGATGAATAGAACAAAGACAAATCAAGTAAAGCCGGATTTTATTACAGGTGACAATAGGACATAAATTAAGAGAACTTGGGAAACTGAAAAGAATAAGCAAATAAGTGAACAGAATAAGAAGAATCGAGCTTCTAGCTCTAGTGAAGGGTTTGCCACATATGTTGGGGGCTCTATCAACATCGGGGAGCATAGAAAAAGAATAGTAAATCTGTTAAACATATTGTGAGCATAGAAAAAAAATTGTAACTCATTTATGCTTATATTTTTTAGGCGGATGAATTGGGGACGGAACCGACATATGCAGCTACATTTGAACGCACATTTCAAAAAAAAGACGCGGACTAGCGATCGAGCAAAAGCTATTAAGATATGTATGTAAGATTATACTTTGGACTTTATCGAGACTACAATGACAGCCATGAATGCTTTTAATATTTAAGTTATATATATGAAGTTATATTATTTTCATCTATATTGTTAATGTAGGAAAAATATGATGAACTTCTCATGAGTACTGCTAGTGGTGATGGTAGTGGTGATGGTGTTCCTGCGTTTGACCATTCAGTTAACAGTATGACATTATGAGTGGAGGTATTTGGTGGGATGAAAAGAGGAAAAGTATTTAGGATGGGATCCTTGTCAAGGATATACACAACACAGACTGCTGCAACTTCATCCTCCAATGCGGCTGGTTCGAGGAGGACACGACTTGAGGAGCAAATGACCCAAGAATTGAGCCAACTGAAACATTTACTTGTGGAGAAGGACGAAGAAATAAGAGTGGTCAAACAATGCTGTTGATGATGATAATGAATTTGTCAGTCCTTGCTAGTTAAAATTTCCAAACTCGAGGGTAAGCTTACTTCAGCATCTTCTGTGCCATAAGTGTAGTTGGCTATGTTCCTGCTCTGGAAAGAAAAATATTTCTTGCTTCATTATGTGTAATGTAAAGAAAAATGTTTATGTCATTTTTGTGGAAAATGTTGATGAATGTATTTCATTTTCATATCATTATAATATATTGATGTTATTAAGTGCTTAATTAATCAATGTTAATTAGATTTAAAATCGAAATCGTCCCTAAACAATATTCGTCGCCAATTACTGACCAAAAAAATTATTATTGACTAAAAAAATTATCACTGACCAAAAAAAAAAAATTCGTGGCAAATTAGCAATGAATAATTAGTGACGAATAATTAGAGATGAATTTTGTGATGAATAAAGTTCGTTATAAATTTGCGACGAATAATTAGTGACGAATTTTGCGACGAATAATTAGAGACGATTTTTGCGATGAATAAAGTTAGTCGTAAATTTGCGATAAATTTAGCGATGAATTTAGCGATGAATAATTAGCAATGAATTTTGCGACGAATAATTTGCGACAAATAATTTGCGACGAATAAAGTTCATCGTTATTTTGCGATGGATTTTTAGCGATGAATTTTTGTTCGTCGCAAATTTGCAACGAATTTTGAAATTTTTCGTCGCTAATTTTTGCGACGCCGAATTGGCGACGAAAGTTTTTTCGTCGCAAATTCGTTTAGCGACGAATTTTGCCAAATTTTTCGTCGCAAAATTCGTCGCTAAAACCTAATTTTTTTTTGTAGTGATAGCAAACGCCAATTTTAAAGTCAATTTGCAGTTGATTCATATTGAAACCTTCGTAGAGGCGACATACTTCGCGGCAAGCCTAAAACTCGCATGCTCGACCGGTACAAAGTGACCCCGAAAATCTTAAAAAAAAGAGCACATAAATCACCTCCTTCGAAGTTTTCACCGAGAACCTTCTTCTTTGCGCAATGAAAAGAAACAAGGAGAGGAGGAGCAACGGGGATCGAAAGTCCCTTGCCCTCGCCAGCTTTGGGGACCTCGACGTCGCAGATCTCGCACTTTGATGTCACCGAGATTCGCGTGTGTAGAGTGACAGACTGCAACCAAACAGAGGCAGGCATAAGAGGAGGGGGGAAGAAATGAATGCATTGCAAGTGTTCGATCAAATTTTCCTGACATAAACGCACCATCTCGAGTCTCGACCGGTGAGTCCTTAAGAGCAAATGAACAGATTTTTTTTTCTTTTTTTTTTTGCGCATTGAAAGGAGCGAAGCCCAAAGTTACACCGAAAATTATCTAATGAAACTAAATCCAACCCGATCTCCTATCGATAAAGGAATCAAATCTTTGGGCGACCTATCTAAAATCTCAAGGTGTTAGGGCCCGTCTGGTTTGGCTTTTCAAATGCCATTTGGGGGAATGCAAATACCTTTAGGTGAAAGTCACTTGGAAAAATGTAAGTGGCGTTTGGTAAAAAAAAATTTGTAAACTTACTTTTGGCCTAAGTACTGTTTGGTAAATTTTTTTTTGCAAAGGGCTTTGGCAACTTTTATTTTTAATATTCCGGTTTTGCCCTTATTGTTCATTTTCTTCACCAGAGAGGGTGGCCGGCGAGGGGGCGACGAAGGGCCGGCGAGGGGCAAGTGAGGCCGAATCTGGGCGGCGGGGGGCCGGCGAGAGGGCGGCGAAGGGCCGGCGAGGGGCAGGTGAGGCCGAATCTGGGCGGCGGGGGGCCGGCGAGAGGGCGGCGAAGGGCCGGCGAGGGGCAGGTGAGGCCGAATCTGGGCAGCGAGGGGTCGGCGAGAGGGCGGCGAAGGGCCAGCGAGGGGCCAGATCTGGGCAGCGGGGGGTCGGCGAGGGTTCGGCGAGGTCGCTCGACCTAGGCGACAGCCGCCTGGGGTCAGGCGACCGCCCCGGCGCCGTCGCCTGGGTTGCGCGACTAGTCGGCCCTTCGCCGCCCCCTCGCCGGCCACTCTCTCTGGTGAAGAAGATGAACAGTATAGGGACAAAACCAGAATATTAAAATTTGAGTGAGGGTAATTTGGGAAAGAAAAAATAGGCTTAAGCATTCCACAACATTCCAAATGCTAACTTCCGAAAAGCTAAACCAAACGGTTTAGCATTTGGCCAAGGGGCTTTCGGCTTCGAAAGCCCCTTCCAAATGCTGAACCAAACGGGCCCTTATTCACATCACAAAATTGAATGACTGAATTTGCTAACCAGTCCGCACATGAGTGAATGAATAGGTTTTGTCTCGTAGGATCGGATTTTTTTAGAGAGCTCTACTTATGTGTTTGGCCAATGTGTTATTAGCCATACAAAATAAGAAATATAACCTTGCTTTGTCCGGTTTGTTCGAAATTCAAAATCATAAATCTATATTTTTCTATTCAAAATGACCATATATTTCCTATCGAAATATTATTTAGTCAGTTCATTGATACGATTTTTGTCATCGAATGTGCCTGGGTCTCGTTAAACGATTATCGCGTAATTGCGCCCGAGTCCTTGGGTACTAGGCTCCCAAACCTTAGTTCCCGGGTCCACGAGATGGGCCCTAGGTACTCGACGCCCGTGCTCAGGTTTCTAGTGGCTAGATCCAAGAAACCGTAGCTTCTACGGCCAAGACCCCGTCGCCCTTGAGGCCGCGGCCAGTCCTAGACACTCGAGCCCTTTGGGTCTTTCAAAAATACTTTGATATAGCACGCGTATCCATTATATCGCACATGCAGTGCAAATCTCTTTCGGAAAATAAAAGCAAGTTTTTCCCGCCAAAGGAGAAGAAAATATTTGTCCAGCTTATTTTCGAGTTTCAACCAAACACCCGAAAAACATTATCATTTTTTCTAAAAAGATAAATTTCTCGGAAATATCATTTTTAAATATCTCATATTTTTCGCGAAATAAGCGAAACCTAAAACAAAAGAATATGTAGATTCCCCATATTGACCTTGCCACAAGGGAACACAAAGTACAAAAGAACACAAGCACAGGACTGATGAACAACGAGAAGTCACAACAACATTATATAAACCCACTCACAAACACGACACACACACACAAATTTCTACCTAAAGCCACCACCCCTCTTCTCTCTCCTCTCTCTCGCTCGCTCGCTCGCAGACCTCAAAACCCTCCTCCTCTTCCTCTTCCTCCTCCTCCGATGGACGACGACGACGAGTTCGGAGATCTCTACACCGACGTCCTCAAGCCCTTCGCCTCCTCCTCCGCCGCCGCCGGCCCGCAGCCGCCTCCCCTTACCTCCCCCGAACCACCCGCCGCCGCCCCCCTTCCTTCTCCTCCTCGCCGCCCCCCCATCGATCTCAACCTCAAAACCTCCGGTCCCGCCGGCGCGGGCGATGGCGCCGAGGAGGAGGACGACGATGGCGCCGCGACCCTCTTCGGAGCTCGGCGTCGCGGCGATCCTCCTCCCCCTAGTAGAGCCCTGTCCTTCAGCCTCAATTCCGTGAAGAACGAATCGGCTGGGAGCGGCGATTCGGATTTGCCGGCTAGGGTTTTGGACCCCCCTCCGGGCCAGAAATCGGACGCCCGGGGAGGAGCGGGAGGTGGGAGCGGGAGCAGGGATTTGGATTCGATGGATGCGGACGTGAAGTTCGATATCGAGGAGAACAACGAGCACGGGATGGAGGACCCGGTGATTCCCGGGCTTTCGGGGCCGCGGGAGCCGAGTGGAGCTCGGGATGGCAACGGGGGCGATGATTGGGACAGCGACAGCGAGGATGATTTGCAGATAGTGTTGAACGATAACACGGCTCATCACGGCCCCATGGGTGCCATTGGCGATGCTGGCGGGGAGGACGATGACGACGAAGACGGGGATCCGCTCGTGATCGTGGCCGATGGAGACCCGAACCAGCCGCTGGTCGAGCAGGAATGGGGTGAAGACACGGCGGAGGCAGGGCCCGATGGAGAGAGGAAGGAAGGTGGCGGAAGCAGCGAGCTCGCGAAGGCGAATGGAGGAGGGGGAGTGGCGCCCAAAATTGGGTACAGCAATCTGGGTTATCATCCATTTCATTCTCAGTTTAAGGTCAGTGGTGTTATATGTGGAAGTCTATGCAGTAATTGTATATGGGGGGTTGTGTTTGTGTTGAACCCCTTTGTGAGAATTTTATGCAGTTTCTTCTTTTGTAACCGTTACGAACTGCAAATAGTGCTCTATTCAGCTAATGAAATTGGAACTTCCTTTCTTTGCGTGGGTTTTTAGTTCTACCTATGTATGCTAGTTGTTTCTTTTCTTCTTTGGCAACATTTGACGCTGTTTAAGAACAAATGTGCGAAAGCAGCTAGCTGCGAGGGTTGAGTGCCTGGTGATCCTTTCAAGTGCTCGCAAAATGCTGGAGGTGGTTCCAAAGCAAAATGGAGACAGTTGCTCTGAGATCATCTGAATGATTTGTCTGGCAGTCAACGCTAAAAGTTTTCCTAAGCTTCTTGATCGCGAAACATTCAATGACGTGGACCTTTCTCTTTGCCGATTTTCTTGCAGCCCACTTTAAATTTGAAAGAAAGAAGATTTGAGGTGGTTGTTATATTACAGCCAGATCAGTATCAAACTGGTGATGAAGCTACAGTGACTTGTTTCTGAATAAGCGATCTTTTCTAAAAGTTAACTAAAGAAAGCTCACTCATTGGAAATTCCTTCTCAAGCAGCCTACCTCAGGCTTTATACATAAGACACACAAGTTTTTTGATCAATCTGGAACCTGTCGTGGATGAGACTATTTTCGCAAGGACGCTAGTAATGTTTTGCTGTTGTCGTTACCGTCCTCACATTTTACCTGCAAGTATACCAAGCATTTTCAGATTATTCAGTATGCTCGTGTAGGATCATTAGTACTCTTTCTGGATTTAACGATTAGTGCATGTAAACTACCATATCCCGATTTGGGTTGTAGGATAAGCAGATGAAAATATGATGCAAAACTCTAGTGCTGGGTGCCATTTAGGGTAAAAACTTGTGCATGGGGTAAGAGCCGTAAGCACCATACCTTGTATCTGAAAATGTTGTACCAAGAATGCTTTCAAGTTTTCATGGCAGGACAACTTGGTCTCTATATGGTCTTCTTACTTGGTAACCTTCCTCTTCCTTTGACCCCCCAAAAAAAAAAACGAACCTTTCTCTTCCACTGACAAATATGCAGTGAGATGTACATAAAAAAAAATTTGGAAGCCACTTTCCAGTAGATATTCTGCATCACCAAGAAAAATCTCATAATTTATTTGCGAGATATGATACAAGTTACTGGTTCAAAGTTGGAAACTCTAACAGATACAAGCATATTATTCATGTTGCATGAGAGGTTCTGGTTAACTTACTAAGTCTGAAGTGAAAACTTAACCCAGTAGAGCACGTATCACATTATGCATTTAGTTTCTTGAGTGATTGTTATTCTGAGCATTGTTAGAGTCAATGAGGTTCAGTTCCTAATTTCCATCAGAAACATAATGATAATCCATTATCTTGTAAATGTTTCATTTATAGGTTCCTGCAGATTTTTAGCTGGACAGACATTTTTTTCCTATTTTCCACTCTTTTGCGTTCATTCAAGCCTTATGATAAGCTGTTGCTTCTCCACAATAATAATCTGGATGCCATGATGGCTGGCCTCCTGTCCAACTAGACTGATAATATATCTTCAAGCTAAAATACTGTTTAGGTTAGAGGTTCTATGAACGACATGGCACATGGATACAGAAAATGGTTGCCGTTACATGTCTTTGAGGTGGTTAAACCTGTTTGTTGTCATCTTTGTCGGACTATTCTTTTTACACGGTTAACATAACGTGCTTGTGTGCTGGATCATAGAATTCAGTCGTTTACTACTTTTCCTTCTTCCTTCTATTCTAGCAAAGGTTGAATTTCATGCTGGCCTGACAAACTTCATATGATGTCTTGCCTTGTTGACATGATTAGAGTAACTATACTTAGAATTTGTATTTGTCATATTAATGTTTTTTATGGTTCTTCCAGCATGTTGTTGGCAGGATGTGTATAGCAGTTTGCCTTCATCTTTGTCAATTATATCGCGCCATATCTGGATTGCTGTTCTTTGGTTTCTTGGCCTATTGTGCTTTCTGGGGGAGTGTTACTTACTTAAAGTCATTCACTCGTGTGCTAGCCCTTTTCTTCAGGTTTGGTGCTTGTTCATTGGCCTTATTGTCTGTTTCTGTGTACTTGTAGTATGTCAGACCCGGTGCTTCACCTATGCCTGGATCAAGTGTTGCTGCTCCAATTGGAGCTCCAGGTCAAGTTCGTCCACCTGTTGCCATGGGCCCTTTAGCTGGTCGTGGTAGAGGTGACTGGCGACTTGCAGGGATGAAAAATGCTGCGTCTTTGCAGAAAAATTATCACCCAGGAACGACTCCCTGGGGCTCTGGACGAGGTTATGGGGGTGGACTGGAATTTTCACTTCCATCACACAAGTAATCTCTCTTCTCCAGTTTTGTTACTGTGAATGATTCTAGTAGCTATTACATAGGCTTTTTTGTATGTTTTTGCTACTCTCTTCTAGTGCCTTTTTAATATTAATGTTGTGTTACCTATGAAAGTTAAAGTTGATGGATGTATTGCGTGCGCGCACGCGCACACATATTATATTTTGCAATAATTTTTTTAATGGAGGTGGAATTTTTGATTTTGCGAAATGTTTGCTTTCTTATGTGCAGTCTTCGATCTGTGATGTGTTCCTCATCTACCAACATGCTTGTTAGAAAACTAGACTAATAAGTCCTGTAACAATTTTCTTCTTCTATTCATTCCCTAATGGTGATTCCTAATTGGTTCTTGCTTTTATGGAGATCCCCGGTCTGATACCAGATACTTGAATTTTGTGCATACCAGCTGCTGCTTTCCTTTGATGCTTACTTAGTGCCTGTGCATTACTTGCATCATTGATAAAGCAAAAGTACTACTAGTGTGCCAACCGTCCCAATTCACACTTACATGCACATATTTTGTTTTCCGCGTTTTGTGGGCAATTTGACTTTATCGCTGGATATATTTCTTTCAAGATTTATAACTATAAAAGACAAACTTGTGTTTCCTGTATGGCAAGATTGCTTGAATTCTTATTGAACTCATAAAGCTCTTCTCGATCCTGTGAACAATTTCAGGACTATTTTTGAGGTTGATATTGATAGTTTCGAGGAAAAACCATGGAGATACCCTGGTGTTGATAGTACAGACTTTTTCAACTTTAGTCTGAATGAGGAGAGCTGGAAGGAATATTGCAAGCAGCTGGTAAGTATGATCCTTGAATCAGCCGTGAGTAGATGAATGGATTTATGACTATATAAATATTATGCAGGAGACTTTGCGACTTGAATCTACCATGCAAAGCAAAATTCATGTTTATGAGAGTGGTCGAAAAAAGCAGGTAATGCTGGGTTTGCAAATCTTCTTACTGGGTAGTTTTGAAAATGGAACCTATTAAAATTTTTTCATCTCAATGATCTGCCTTGTATATACATAGTTCAAATGTATTTGGAAAATGGATCTTCATATATTTTGCTTTCACTTTTTTAGGAGTTTGATCCCGATTTACCTCCAGAACTAGCAGCAGCATCAGGAATTCATGATATTACAGCTGAAAATATGACTAATGGGAAGTTGGATGCTGGACAAAGTGGTAGTAAAGCATCTGCTCATGTGCGGCCACCATTAGTATGTCTCTGCTTTTGAACTTAATTCTTTAGCTTGCATTCTTTTTAGGTTGTCATCTTATTGCTGAACTTTCGGGATCCATGAGTCATGAGAACTCTTGATCTTGATTTCCATTGTATTTAAGAAATCAGCAGAGTCTAGTTTGGAGATCCCATTACCTCAATAGACCTTTTCTTTACCCCACTGCATCTCTAATTTCTTACTTTCATCAATGGCGGATTTGTTTACTTATACCAAAGAAATGTAGAGTCGTAGAGTCCTTTTCTAGATTGAGGCCTTGTTATTGGAGCAGTTATGATTGGAAGTAAAAAGACATTTTAATGCATGAAACCTTAGTGCTTAGACAAGTTGAATTTAACTAATGAGCTATCAGATATCCTTCACATCCTTCACAATTATCCTTCCTTCTAGATTCTTTGTCTTATAACCGAGCTCTTTTCTTGGTTCTTGTGCTCTTTTTGTATATGGGTTCGCACCCCCTTGTCCTATTTTATTCTGCAATATGTTGCTGGATATCCTCAGGTGAAATTAGCTTTCATTGTTGAGTAGGTATTCAATGTCCGTATCTGAGGTGTATCATATTATTAAATCTGATAAAATTTAATGAGTTCCTGAATTCCCTGTTAATGATGTCATCAACACTACATAAAGACCCATGTTCGTGAACTCAACTTACTTATTTCTCATCCAGCCAACTGGGCGAGCAATTCAGGTCGAAAGTGGTTACGGTGAACGCCTTCCGTCCATAGATACCCGACCTCCACGAATTCGTGATTCTGATGCAATTATTGAGGTAAAAGTATCTGCTGGTGAAGTTTTATGTTGATCTTGCTCTTACATGGTCCTCATATTTTTTATGGGTTCTTTCATGAATTTGGATATACAGATTGTCTGCCAGGATTCTGTTGATGATGATTCCTCTACTGAAAATGGGCCTACAGACAGAGTGGATAATAATGATCCTACAAATGAGGATCTTAGAGGAGTAGAAAAGGCAGAGGACCGTGTTGCTCAGGAAGAAGCTGATTATTTTGACCGTTACTCTGAAACTTATAGCGACCAAAATAGAGAGGTGGTTGGAAAAGCTCAGATTGTTGAATCTGGTCAGGATGATCTTCCTGAAGGAGAAGAAAGTTCACCCATAGGTCACGAAGGATCAGTTCAACATCATCCATCCTCTAGTGAACAGACTTCTGGATATCCCAATAGGAAGGCTGCTATCACTCATAATGAGCGGTATAAATCTTTTCTGATAATCAAGAATAAGAATTAAATGACTTTCTTTCCTATTATATGCAAAATGGAAACCAGTGAACCGACAAACTTAACCAAATTGACTGAAACAAAAAATTTCAAGTTAGTCCAATTTTGGTCTGTGGAAGAATAAATAGTTGGGCCCAAATCATCACCTGGTTTTCAGTTCAGTTTGGACCGTGGAGGCAAAGAACTGGGTGCGCTCAAATAGAATGATATTGCATGTCTTTAAATATAACTTGTTTACTACTCCTTTTTCACGCGATTAGGAGGAGGAAGAAGGTGAGATTTGAGCTCTGGACCTTGTGTCTTTGGGAATGGACCATCATTGGGGCTTACTAGTTTCTAAGGCGTTTTTGTTTTTGATTGATCAAAAGCAAAAGGCAACTTTTAACTTTCCCATGAAAAACAAAAATATTGTTCGAATTTAAAAAGATTACATAATATACGTGTCAATAGTTGTATGTTGTGAAAGCTTAAGGTATTTGGTGTTAAAAAAGAATCGAAGTGCATGCCCCGCAAATTTAGATTAAGTAAAAGAGTAAAAGGTAAAAAAAATTCATACGTGGCCCTAATTTTCCCTGAGCATGGAATAAAAAAATTAGAATATTTCCTGTAAGTAACCACACTTTGCTTTTTATATTCGGAGCATATACAGTTGTGTGGACACAAGTTTATGTCTGTTAGGAGGAATGAGGATGTAAATGATGCCTGTGTCTCTGTAATGTTTTACAAGCTTCTCTATGAACTTTTTGCTGGAGTATATTGTGCGAACAGATTACATTGCTGTTTGGTAAAAAATTCTATTGTTCTTACACCGGATCATTTTAGTAGCAGTTTATCACACAATTTGTATGTACAAATCTTTCTTTGTTTAAAAATGCAGGCATATGGAAGGTAGAGCACGTGACCAGTCCTCAAATATGTCTCCTTATCACAGTACAGAGGATAAAAAGGCTACTGAAGATCAAGGGGCACAGATGGTAGATAGTGTGGAGAGTGAAGAGGCTCTTCATGTGTCCAGCATGGATCACAAAGATGCACTCGCTGGTAAGTCTTTGCCCGGTGACAGAAGCTCTGAGCTGGAGAGAAATGAAGTACCTTCAGATGCAAGCAAGGCTGGTGAAAAGTTGCTTCATCCTAGAAAGAAAGACAAGTTTAATTCTAGGGGTGAGCAAGTTGTTCTCAATGAATTTGATGAGGGGGAGGATTCTAGAGCTGCAAGAAGTAGTGAAAACAGCAAAGCAAGATCAGGAAGCAGCAGAGATAGTCAGAAGTGGCGTGATGGTACAGAGGAGGAAGTTGTGCAAGTTGGTCTTCCCACCCATATGGGAGGTTCAAGGAGGCACCTTGATGAAAATGAACAAAAGTTTCGAAGAAAAGATCATGATAGGAGAGAAGAAACGGAAAGAGGCCGAACAGTTGTTAAGGATAAAGTGGATCCTTATAGAGATAGGGATCCTAGTTTGGTTCATAATTTGCCCGCGAAGTCTGATAATTTTGATAGGCGAAAGGAGAGGGAGTACTCTGATGGAGCAAGGAGACTGAGAGATGATGAGCCTAGTTCCAGAAGGCTCAGACTTGAAGATTCAAGGAAGAGGGAGCGTAGTGATGAAATAGGCTCCAGACACAGGAGCAGGGGTCGAGAAACTGAGAGGAATGACAAAGAGGATTATCACTCGTCCAAAAAACAGCTGGACAATGGCATTTACAAAGTTAACTATGACAAGGAAGTAGCTTTACGAGGCAGGGAAAGAGATGATTCTTTAAGGAGCAGATATGACGTCACAGATGAATACCGTAGCAAGAGGAAAAAGGCAGATGAATATTTTCCGCGAGAGCGAGACCACATTGACAAAGAAGAGAGCCTGCGTGATCAAAGAGATAGTTCTGGTCGTCGAAAGCGAGACAGGGATGACATTAATGATCAGAGGCAGAGAGAGGACCAGTCTAGAGTTAGAGATAGTATGGATGACCACCACTCTTCTAGACATAAGGATGAGAGCTGGTCGCAGAGAGAAAAGATTGAGAAGCAGAGGGATAGAGAAGAATGGCCTAAAGCCAAGCAAGTTCATGAAGAGAATCGTTTAAAAAGGGAAAGAGAAGAAGAAAGGGCTGCTATAAGGGGTGGACGTGGAGGAGAGGAGAAAGCATGGGCTGGCCAAGATAGGCCGAAGGATGATCATAGGGCTTCGGGTAGAGATTACCAGTTTAAGGACGCAGCTCGACAGAATGAACATGCTAAGAGGAGGGAACATCAAGAAGATGAAAGTTTCTTGCAGTATCGTGGTCATGAGGAGGTCCATGCACGCAGTAATCAGATCAAGAATGAAGAAAGAAGATCCAGATTTGAGAAATCAAGCACCCGTAGTGATAAACCTGCTAGTGTCTCAGATAATCAAAGGATGCATGAGAAAAAACACAGCCATAGGAAGAACAAGGAACCTGAGGGAGGCGATCACCATACTTCCAAGAGAAATCAGGACGATCATGTTAGTCAAATGGTATGTTCTAGATTCTAGACAGTCTAACTCAGATTAGGGATTGTACAATCTCAAAAATCAAGGACGACTTTTCTGCCTAATAATAACTAAATGATACTAGTTCATTTCAGTTTTCACTCAATATTATTGGTGGCTCTGCTGGTATGGAGTTTTGAACCTCAGACCCATGACATATCCCCATTCCACCTGACTCCTTAGCTGTTACGTAGGGACTGCATGAGCTTGAGTGCTCCTCAATGAATGCATCATGGGTAGACTGTATGAGGTGGGAGATGGTTCCTGGAGAGTCAATGATGTCTCTCAGAGGGTTTCTCATCTTTTCTGTTAGTCTTTTTCTTTGTCACCATTGTCCTTTTCTTTCTCTGGGGGAGTGAGTGCTGTTATTGTTCTTAGTTCCCACAGACGTTTAAGTATGTTTGTGTATAAAAAGTTGATGTATACATATTATTCAAATATATACATGCATACATATGCATCCGTTATAAATTTCTGATCAGAGGAGGAGCAGGAAAAAGAGGGGGGGGGGGGGGCATCGACCGGTTTCTAAAATTTTTTAACAATCCTTTTTCTGCCGTTCTTCCTTTCTCTTTCTATGTTGTCTTCTTATTCCTATCCTTCATCTCCATTGGAAATGTATCCCTGAGAATTGAAAATTGTCACCTAAGTAATCAAATGCCAGTTAGCGGGGCTCGGCACCTCATAAAGCAAGAGGATATAGTTGCAAGAAACAGTCCGCTTGATATAATGATATGGTGTCGCTTCATATATCCACTAGTTCTGAAGAAGATCAAAATAAAGGGAACATGTAATTATATTTTTGAACTCAATAAATGAGTTTCATATGAAAGAAATTTATCCATTGCTTCTTTTTGTTCTTCTACTCTGTTTTTCTTGTTATTATGCACCCTGTCTTGCTGTTTACTTGTTGAGTGTCTTAAGTAATTTTCTGTGTTCTATCAGCTGCAAATGCTTTTGGGTACTAGAGATAGAACATTGTTACTCTGCAAGTGTAATTTTGTCCTTGAAAATAGATTGTGGATTTGTGACTTATTCCTGGTAAACTCGGATTACTGCTTTATTAGTGTATCTTGTAAATCCTGCATGATTCTCTCATTCTTATTGCTATTTGATTTCTTCTAAGTGTGTTCATAATCATGGATGAAAGTTCATTCTAACCTATAAGAAGTCGCAAAGATTTGGGTATCAGTTCAGCTGCAATTGGTTCTTCTGTTCCTTGTTCCACCTGACTGGTTGATCATTAGCAGACCCTGGTAAAAGTCGAGCATGGTTTTCATGATTGTCATTCCTTCGTTTAGGGCTCTAAGGGTTTGGCTGAGCAGGGAACTGCTGATCCTGGAACCATGCAACAGTTTCATTCTTCAAGAGAAATGAGAGAAGATATGTCGTCGGAGGATGAGCAATCAGAATCCAGAAGAGGACGCTCCAAGTTGGAACGCTGGACAAGCCATACGGAGAGGGATTACAGTATCAACAGCAAGTCATCGTCTTCCTTGAGATTTAAAGAGGTTGGAAGGAGCAACAACAATATTGTATCTTCTGAGGCCAGCAAACTTCCTGAATCTGTTAAGAGGTCTGAGGAAGTTGACCAGCACCATTTCTTGGCTGAGGATAAAGATTTGGGTGATGTGGAGAAAAAGGATGCTGATACAAAGCCATTAAATGATCGTCATTTAGATACAGTGGAGAAGTTGAAGAAGCGCAGTGAGCGATTCAAGCTTCCTATGCCCATTGAAAAAGAAGCCTCGTCAATAAAGAAGATGGAGAGTGAGGCGATAGTCTCCACCAAAGGCGAGACACCTGTAGATCCAGAGATCAAGCAAGAGCGCCCAGCTCGCAAGAGGAGGTGGACCAGTAACTAAATATGTTAAGAGAGATTCTGCATATTTATGCATACTGCCTTTCTTCTAGCGGGGGAAGTTCTGCTTCGCCTGATTCTTTGTTATAAGACCCTGAAGGTCATAGCATCCCTTGCAGCAACAAATTGGCTTCTCCATGACTTCTGGGGTACCTGTGCTTTATTTATGTACTCTTGTAATCATGCAGCCATCATATACTTTTAGTTTGTTGTATGTACAGAAAATGTAGCATTGAAACTATATATGATGGTGGCATGTAATTGCTCTGCTTCTAGAAGCATCTTGCATCTCTTATTGCGGATTGCGAGGATATTGCGGGGCTCATTTGCAATGCCTCGTGGTACCCCATATGGAGCTGGATGCAGCCGGCGCTGGGCACTGGTTACGTTGGAGGCAAGAAACTGACTTATTGGTGGCTTCTGGAAAATGTGTTGTATTGGAGCAACTGGAGGCAATGAAGCTGTCTGGCGGCAAAAACAGATCAAAGTAGAAATCGTCGCATCGCACCGGCAGGGGAGTAGACAATTCGTGCAGATGGATGTCGGCCAATAATACACTTTTTTTACTAGAGTTAACGTATCATTACGAGCATATTAAACATTTTCCCTTCCCTTTTTTGAGTTTTCTAGGATTGCGAAAGAAATTAATTTTGAGAAGTGAGATTGACAAGTTTATTGTTAGCAGAGTTTCTCCGTGTTCTTGTTGATCTGAATGTTAGCGGAAGCCGACGGCAAGATAAATGTTGTCTGTCTCTTGCTCAAGAAAGAGAGTTGCATTCCCTGTCCGGATGCAGATTTGGCTATCTGGATATAATTGGGTGTCAGCTCTCTGAAATCGAAAATACAATTCTTCTTTGGCCCCTTTGGCATTGTGTCCCTGGGACTGTTATGAAAGCTCGTAAAAATAGGAGAGTTTTGGCTGCAATTTCTGCTTACCGAGTCATGACTGACCGATCCATTTTGCCAGTCTTCAGCACCCTAGTTTGTCCCAGGTAAAATGAACACCATACATCAAGCAAGGTCATCCCCTTGATGCAATTGAGCGGTAGTTCTTCTGAAAGGTTTCGAGGCCCTTTTATCCTGACGATTGCGTTGAGTGATGAACTCTTAAAGGGCAGTGGCTTGAGGGTCTGGGCTCGATGTGGATCTGGTGCAGTAGCCATTAGCAAATGGGGTACATTCTTAAAATTTCTGAACTTGTAACTTATTCAATTTGGTCTCTAAAGTTTAGCCTAACGTGGAATGTCATCCTTGAACTTTCAATTTGTTTAATATGATCCATAAACATTTGATACATGTTCAATCTAGCCTTTGGACTATATGAAAATGTTCAATATTATTCATGAACTTTAATTAATGGAAGGATGACATTGAACATTTTCATATAGTTTGGGGATCATATTAATCATATTATATATCGAATTAAAATTCAGAAAGCGCATTGAACAAATTAAAAGTTCGAAACAACGACCCACACGAATGAATACCCAATTATTTATTCCAAAGCCCACAGACGTCCAAGCCTTTGATGTTCAAATTGCTTCGCCGGTGATTCCTCGCTCTCTTTAAGATTTTTGCGCTCGTTAATGGCGTCATCGGGTCGAAGCCGTGAGCTCCAATTTCTCATGGTTTTTGACCCCCGATCTTCTTCTCCTTTCTCTTTCCAGGGTCGACGAGAGGATACAATTCTACGCAAGACCATCCTATAATGTACTAGATTTGCAGGTCATTCTCTTTTCCTCTTCTTCTTCTCGGTGTCGACTTGTTGTACTCCGCGAAAGCTTTCATTTTTCTTTGTTAAAGCACAGCTTAACCCCCTCAGGAGCAAAAATCTCAGTTAAATGGTCCCTACGAGGACACCTTTTCTGGGACCTGTTACTCCCGGGATGAGTTTTGCCAATTCTGCGCACCACCTGTTTGTGAGTTTGTCAGAGCCAAAGTAGGAAATGAAGGGGTCCCCTTTTTTGAGCAATTGGGTATTGTTTGTATAGCTAGCTCTTTGGTTTTTACTCTTCTTTGTCGTCTTTGTAGTTGCCTGAGACAAGGTCAATGGTGGTGTTGTGTGTTGGTGGTACATTTGGGAGGCTCAGGAGATTGTGTTGCACGACAAGTGATGTGACAACCAATAGGTTGTTGATTTCAAATTCTTGTGCAAAGGGCGTTTTGTTGCTTCTTCAATACAATTTGTAACTCATGGGTAATTTTTTTTTTCACTTTGGTTGTTCATCATTCAAGAATATTGATTGTTATTTGAAGTTGACAAAGATATTTTCTCCTTTGATCTGTATATTGGACGGTGCTTTTTTTTGTAACTGATTAATAGCTGAACACCTTTTCTTTAAACGTAAAGGTTTGGTTGACCCAGAATTCTCAAATGTAGTATGTCCTTCGAGATTGTTATGCATTTGTTCGCTTAATTGCTGAATTCTTTGGAGTGTTTTTCCAGATGCAGGACTTGCAGTGGTGACATATGTTCAGAGACTTGCTGTATTCTCGTCGGTAGTCATTTAACATCTTGCACAAGTGCTTGTTTGAATAAGGATTTAGGCTGTTCTTCAATTCTTCTGCAAATTCCAACACTTATTGGCCGGTCCACATACCTCAATGACCCTCCGAAGACCTCCATTGCCTCGGCTCCTTCTTGACAATGTTTCTTGCATGAGAAATGCGCAACAGATCTTGCGTCATGCGAACGTCTCTCTTCATGATGGTGGAGCTCTTGTGCTGACCGGAACCAATGGCTCGGGCAAAACCACATTCCTGCGTATGTTAGCAGGGTTTTCTCGTCCTTCTGCTGGTCAGATCCTCTGGAACGGCCACGATGTCACGCAATCTGGCATTTTCCACCAATACAAGTTGCAGCTCAATTGGCTTTCCCTCAAAGATGCTATAAAAGAGAAATTCACTGTCCTCGACAATGTTCAGTGGTTTGAATTGCTTGAAGGGAAGCAAGGAAAGTCTCTGCCGGCCCTGGAGCTTATGGGGCTTGGAAGATTGGCAAAAGATAAAGCCAGAATGCTTTCAATGGGTCAAAGGAAGAGGCTGCAGCTGGCCAGGCTGCTCGCTATTGACCGTCCCATTTGGTTACTTGATGAGCCATCTGTTGCGTTAGATGATGATGGTGTGAAGTTGCTGGAGTATATAATTGCGGAGCACCGGAAGAAGGGCGGAATAGTAATTGTGGCTACGCATCTACCAATTCAGATTGAGGATGCCATGGTCTTGAGGCTGCCTCCCAGGTTCCCGAGACGGATGACGTTGACAGATATGCTCGGCCGAGCAGATATTTCATAGTCCTTGCTAGGAAAAGCGTTTCATGGATTATATGATATTGATGGTATTGATCTTTGGTCTTTGGCATCCAGTATAGCTTTTTGTCGGGATCTTGCTCATATCTGAATGACCATCATAAGCCTGTTTTTGGTCATTATAAATGCCACATCCCTCGTGCAAAATCTGATCCTGAAATATGCAAAGTGCACTCTTCTCGTGATTATGGTTTCGTAGTTCTATTCTAAGTATTGCATAGTATGGATTCTACTTGGGGAAATGTAACAACTTCCTCAGGGCATGCCTTGGCTATTTAATCGATATAGGTTTGATTGAATGTGAGACATGTTGGTAAATGATCATTGTTTCTCTTGGAGCATAAGAAATGCATGGCCGGTTGAGTTTGCTTATTCAGCACGTCCTCAAAAAGTTTTTTTTTTATGAAATGTTGAGTTCAGTTGAATGGAGCATTGTTACTGTTAGACTACTGTTTAAGCTTTTATATGAGAATAATTATGTGTTGACTGGGTCATAAGGCATGTAATGAATTGGAGGAGAAAGCAGCATGGGAAGCAAAGTTTGCTTGCGCTTTCACTCTCATTCGAGAGTCGGTCCCTCAAAGACCCTCAAGAGAGTCACATTCGCTCACTGAGCTTGGATGGCCATTTAATTTTCCATTTACATTTACTTATGAAGTACTTTAGTAACTTCAATGACTATATATCAGCACAATCATAGTCCCTCAAGAGAAAAAAGCGATCATAACCAAGGTATCTATTTATTGTAATTCTTCCTTTTTGTATGTTGTTTTCAAATTATCTCCTAAATTCTTGTATTTTGATCTCAAAGATCCTTTACCAACCGATCAATCTGTCGAGGAAGTAGATGAGAAAGCAATTGCTGTATTGATAAAAAAAGGAACATTCTGACACTTCAACCCCATCAGCTTCTCCATCTATGGCCACTAGTAGTCCTTTTAAGGTCTTGGATTCTCAAACTAACCTTTCTCATTCTAAAGATAATTCGGAAGGTACTCATCTTTGTTTCATTAGTCTTTGTTTGTGTTCCTTCTTACTATTCAATGTAGTATGATGAATTCCCACGGGAACTTTTATTGCTGGGAATGGGCAAAAGGACACCAGAAGTGCCATAAGTTGTGTACGGAGATCATTTTGGTGTCATAATTTTTTTTTCGGGTCACTTTGGTGCCAAATTGGAGGAAAACATATCATTTTAGTGACTCCGGCCAAATTCTTGCCAAAAAGCTGATGTGGCATTTATATTTTTTAAAAAATGATCTGACTTGTACACATAGAAATTGTGACTTTTTTTTCAAATTTTTTAATCTTTTTTTCCCTAACTTTTTCCTAGTCGCCGCTTCGACGACCGACTAGAGGGGAGGGCCAGTGAGGCCAATTCCGCCGGCCTTTGGCGAAGCTCGCCCCGTTGGCCATCGGCAGGGGCAAGCCTCGCCGTCGCCTGGGTCATGACAACGAGGTTTCGCCTCGTCCAGCAAAGGCAAGGTCGACCTCGCCGTCATGACCCAGGCGACGGTGAGGTCGATCTCGCCAGATCTGGTGAAGCTCGCCGGTGGCCGGCGGGGCGAGCTTTGCCAGATTTGGTGAGGCCGACCTCGCCATTACTTGGGTTGCAACGGCGAGGTCTCGCCTCGCCATCGCCTAGGTCGTAACGGCGAGGTCTCATCTCACCTGCAAAGGCGATCCCTTCCTCTCATGAGGTCGCCGGACCCCGGCCAGGGGCTGGCGACCCTCGCCGACCACTTCGCCGACCACTGCTGGCCCTTCCCGGCGGTGGTGGGATGGTAGCAGCAGCGGCGAGGGAGCCCTCGCCGTTGCTGCAATGTTTGATTTTTTTTTAAATATAAATAAATATAATATAAATTTTATTTTTCTAAAAAAGTACACGTCGGTGGATTAAACGGCGTCGTTTTTTGTTTTTAATGCTGATTGGACCTCTTTGGTGAGCCATGTCAGCGCCACATAGGTTTTCTGGTAAGTCATATCAGCATTGCCACTAAAGTGATCGTTTTTCAAAAAAGTTGGCACCAAAGTGATCTGAAAAAACCACCCGCTTGGGTGGCGCTGCTGGAAAGGTTGAGTGTTCGAATCCCAGGTGCCGCATAGTGACTTAACCGGTGCACGTGTGTGGTGGCTAACACGTGTCGCCCCCAAGGTTTACCTCTCGGCTGTCGGCTGTGCGGGGGTTCCCTGGGTTATCAAAAAAAAAAAAGTGATCCGAAAAAAAGTTATGGCACCAAAGTGATCTCCGTACACAAGTTATGACACTAATAGTGTCCTTTTGCCGCTGGGAATGTATCAGACCATCCTGTCAATACTTGCCTCGAGGTTGCTATTGTCGATCCACCGACATTACTCCTTACCATATCAGAACAAGGTACTTGTGTCATAGTTTTATATTGCAACTCGCTGTATCTCTTGTTAACTGATTCTGTTCCACTTTCAGAGCTATTGAATGATCCGGCACCAGCAGCCTTAGTAACTTCGGATCTCGAGACGATTGATGGCGTTTCACATCTCGACAGCAACATCCTGTCCAGTCCCTCCACTCATTCAGCTGGAGTTAAATCTCCTACTCCAACGTTGCCTTTGGTCACGGCTCTTGTCCCTATCCAGAGCATTCTTGATTCTTCGACACAGCCATAATCAAGTCATCAATCCGTTCATCTCGAAGAGAGGAATTCTCCACAATCTCTTTTGAAGGCCAAACATATGTTGGAAGAAGCCTCTCATGTGTTGAGCCTTACTCCAAGTTCTTATAGCGTAGCTTCTCCAAGAAAGATGACTATCATAAAGGTGAAAAGTAAGCTGTTGAGATTGCTTTACCTTTCTGGTGGTGGTTTCCCTATGATCTTGCATAATCATACAGCCTTTGGTCAACTGAAGTCTCTACTCGACGAGTTATGTGGTGCTGAATCTAGTGTTGTGTTGCCCCCTCAGCTCAAAATAAAGCTTCACAAATTCTCATAGATTTTCGTCGATAGGGTAGAGTCTTATCGACGTAATTATGACATGATTATGTCTTTGACTCTCCCTGATCAACCTAGTTCTGAGAATAATGAATCCATAGATGAGCTTAGTCATAATGTAAAGGGAAAACAGACTAACCTCCACACCTTGGTTGAAGAAATATCTCAGCTTGATGATTAGGAGGCTCTTCTCGAGAGGCAAAAAGTAGACATTGAAAGACAGTTGGTTCTCCTTCGACCAGCACAGGAATCCAAGCATGCACAGTGACTTCAAATGGAGGTGGATTTTGAAAAGGACATTGCTACTCTCAAAGAACTTAAGCAGTCTAAGCACATGCGTTGTTTAGCAACGGAAGCCAAGAATCGCCGTATCAAGGACAATTGTATAACTGAAAAAGGCAAATTTGAGTGTAGCATGTTATCTCTTCAGAGTGATGTAAAAAACCTGTTGTTTCCCAAGAGAAAATCTAATCAATGAAATTCATTTTTATTTTCCTTGGCCTAATATTCCATATTTTCTCTTTTCTTCATGTGTTTCTCTTGGCGGGAATTAATTTATTTGAATTTCCCACGTTCCTTCATCTAGGATGCAGTCGGTTACCATGTTGGGTCTATTTATACCCACCATTCTTGTTTTCACTACATCAGCTTCAAACACAGCGTCTAACTTTCCTTTCTCTCCTCATGCCCAACCTTCTATGTTCTTGAATCGTCTCGACAATCTACAATCTTACAAGACAAGGGGTTGCATTTCTTTGTCTTTCATGGATTATGACAATAATAATGACCATACCATTCTGGGTTCTTATCTCAAGTCCACACCAGCTCCTTCTGTGTTTATCGAATACTTTCCTCATCACTATTAGGAGATTCTCCCGATTAATAAAAGCCGCATTCATGCTCACGCTTGGCTGACTTTCAATCATCGGTTTAATTCCTATCCCAGTTTCAGCAGGAGATTCTTCTAATGGTATCAATGCCTACAGAATGTGATAAAACCTCAGTGGCAATCAGCTAGAATCGATAAGGCCTTGATGTTCTGTTGCATGTCCATCAATCCAATGGGGTAAGGTCTTATTGGTAGTCTTTGCAACTTCTGGTCACCTTCTTCACATTGTTTTATTCTTCATTGTGGCCCAGTAACCATAACTCTCTTAGATATTTGGACTTTAACGGGTCTTTCTCCTTTCGTTGAATTCCATGGTCAAGAAATTCCTGAGTGCTTGCCTATCCAAAATATAACCTCTCTTGACCTTCCCTGTAATGAATTCATGGACAAATTTGCTAAATCCGAGGGAGAAATTCATCCTGACGAGCATGTAACATTTCTTCTATGTTGGCTTTCACGGTACATATTTTGCACACCAACCCTGTCGGTTTCTTCGGAATTCATCGACGTTACTCATATGCTCTCTCATGGTCTTGATGTGGGTTTAGGTTGAATAGTTTTCACTATACTTTACCGATCTCTCACGGATGCTCAGACTTCTCTTTCTAATGCATATTGTGATCCTTTCTTTGGTCCTTTATGAATGGTCCATGGATGGCTATGGATATACTTTCCTGATATTTTCTTCGATGTAGGAGTACCTCCTATTCATTGGTCTGAAGCCAACCATTCTCCTATTAAAAGAGAATTCGGCTTGTGGAAATTTTGTCGTCCTCTTTATCATCCTTCGACAAGGACTTCTCTCTTTGAAAGTTTCCTTCAGGCCTTGTTTTCATCGAGGAGCTTTGTTTTCTACAAAGTCTGTGTCGACGTTCTTTAGCCTAACCATTCTAATGACTTGCCTAATACTTGTATTTTTTGAAAAAGCATCCTCACTCCATCCGATTTGATTGTGGATTTTTCCACTATAGGCAAAAGTATATAACCCACATTATTGTTCTCGCCAATTTGATCTTACCTAGGGTATTCCAGCCTCTATTGTTTACTCCATGAAGTACCCCTTTTCTCGTGCCACGAGCCATCATTTCATTGACGAGGGGAGCATTTCTTGTTGTAATGAAATCACACGTGCCATCCTTGGAAAATTTGACTATATCCATTTTATCGGAGAATCACAGAGCACTGATGCCTTCCCTGAATGGTGGGTTGAATATCGAGCATTTCTTTTTTCATTGCATGTAGATGTGATGATGTCCAAAGTCACTCGATTTCTCCTTGGACCGAATCATCCATTTGAGAGGCCTTGCGATATGATGTCCAACTTTGATGATCTTTCTTTGAAATATCCATCTGATGGAGGTACCAGCTTTAACAATCAATCTATATGAAATATGCTTACTCATTTTTACCTTAACCTCCATCTTCTTTTGTTTTTGTCATGTAGATATGAGCATTACGTCATGCAAAAGAAAGGTTGAGAATTACATTAGTACCTTGTCAATACTAATCCTAAAACTCATATCTCAATTTCTAATACTAGCCCGTCTCCACCAAGGCGCAATTTTGGTAAACCATCCCTTTCTCAGGGAATGACAAATTTAAGCCCAAATGGGATCGGCTTTTCTATTTACTATTGCCTGGTTTTGTTTATATTTGCAATGATACTATGGTGGAGGCTGAATTCAAATCTCTTATGACTGACTTGTCCAGTTTACCTTTCCCTTTAGAATGTTTGGCTTTGAAATATGCTGTCAAGGAGTTAGCTCATTCTTTTGACTCGGCTTTGACATTTTACAAATTTCAACAGGGCCGCATCGATGCTTTCGATAAGCTAGAAAAATCATACCTGGACAAACATGAGAATCTAGATCGGGCACGTGCTGTCATTGCACGTTACCAGGTAGTCGATAACATTCCATTACAGCGCCTGGCTTATCAGTTCAAACAGGTTAATCAACTGGAGATTACATGTCACGCTATGAAAGGTGAGCTTCAAGAGGCCACCTTTGAAAAAAATCATTTCTTTGAGGCTAATTGTGACTTGGAAATGCGCTTACGCTATTTTTGCTCAGGGATTGAGCAACATTTTATGTAACTATGGTTTTAGCTTATCTATACATACTATAGTGTTGCTATGCGTTAAGGTCCTTGCTTTATCTACGTCCATGTGTTTTCCTTTTTACTAAATGTACTCGATCAAGGAACTCCACTTTTGACCGTTTATTTCCCTTTTTGGTGCTCTTCATTTAAGTGGCATTATGTCAAGTTCACCTATCCAAGGCTAACCCTTTACGTCAAAAGTGATTGAATTTATAGCCGGTTATAATTACCCATATCTTCAGTAGATGATACGTATAATTGCAACCCTTCACCTTCTTGTATTCGATAGATGTTGATCATAAATGTCTTTCAATTCCAATAGACTATATCTACCCTTTTCTTGTATAAACTGCCGGCGAATTTGACGAACCTGATCTCCTATACATCCATTATGTCGTTCCATTTTTCTCAATCCTAAGAGCACCTTGCAACGTGCCTTGGTTCAAATAACCTATCAGTTACCTCCATTACTCACGTCTCGTGAATGCCACACGATTTTTCTTTCGTGCCCTTTGATCTTGGTTCTCTATTTAAACGACCCTTGTGATCTTATTATTGCCACACTGCAATCCTCTTTTCTCCTTTGCCAAGTCTTCGGTTTTCTTACAATATTCCCATTATGGCCAAACCTTCTTCCTTTTCATCCTCCAACACCCCTGCTTTTACTGAAGAATTCCTTGCTATTTGGAACAACCTAATATGCCGATTGAGCTTCACCTATGCTTACTTATTTATCCAACCGCAAAATCTTAGAGGAAGTCTTTACCTATCTGAAGGACGGCAAACCTAAACATCTTCATGCTAACCACCCTTTTAGGATCGATTTTGATGAATTCTATATGACTTTTAACTATAGACTTCAAGCCTTTCCTGAAAACAGGTCGCTAATCTAGTAACATGCAGTCATTGAGAGTGAGTATTTCAACAAAAATGAACTAAACGAGCATGCTGAGAAGGTGTACTTTGATCGACACAGGGTTCTGGAAACCGATCTTGTAGGACTGGCCAGGTTATCCCGCTCAAAGGATGCCAAGGCTAAGCTGCTAAATACCGTAACTCGCCATCTTCAAGTAAAGCTGCCATCTGAAGAAAGAGCAAGGGACGAGACGGAGAAGACAGGACTGATCAAACTGTTGGCTCGGATAGACGAAGACATTGACTCTTGTAGATCATTGGTAAACTACTTGGATGAGCAGGCTAATGCTTGCTTTAAAACTCTCACAACCCTAGAAGGAGAGAGCACCCAAGCCTACTTAGCCACGAACACCAGTTCTTTCACCTATTACCACGCTGTGGAGGAGAACCGTTGTCTGGAGGGTCGTCTGTCCAACTTTATAGTCAAGTTCAGGAGTCATATCTATCTAAACTGATCACGTAATGACTGTTGGAAATATAACGCGAAAATGATAAGATCTTGCGAATTAAGTCAATGCGAAAATACCATAGAAATAAACGAGGAACGATAAAGGACACCAGAGATTTACGTGATTCGGTTCGAATATTGGTACCTATATACACGGGGAGAGCCAGCAACAAATAATCCACTATAATCGGAGAATCAGAGTTACAAATCGCTCAAACGCTCGAGTGTTTCCCATACTTAGATTTAAGCTCAAACTCAAAGTGTTTACGAATAAACAACTTAATTGGACAAATAAACTCACTGCACAAATCACCGCGCGTTGAAGCCCAAAGCGAAACGCTCTCGTACGATCGAAACCAAGAACGACCGTACGTTCTTTTCTTTTGTTCTCGTGCGGCGCTTCTTCTCTGAGGGCTTCCTGGACGTTCGCGGCTAGTGCGGCTCTGTACGTGTGCGGCTACAAAACCGTTGCAGAAGATACCATGCCTTTTATATGTGTGCCCTTTCTTTCTCTTTTATTTTATTATTTAATTCTAAGAGTCAACAAAGAATAACTTTGACCATGGCTCACCAGTTTTCCTTATCCGTTGAAGACGTCATTCACTTTAATCCCTAATTTTCTATGCAAATTACCCTAAATGGTGAGTCGAAATTTAGGTGTCAACAAGCACCTAAATTTTTCATCTCAAATTCAGCACTCAATTGCCTCGTCAGTACAATAATATCATACATATTCTTAGCTGCTATCAACATATAATAATAGATATATCAAAGACCCATCCTCCGATCTCCTATAGTAAACACAGCTATCCATTTGACTTTTAGTATAGTTCTGATTAGTCATGAAAGAATCAAAACGCTTATACCACTGCGTAGGAGACTGTTTCAGCCCATATAAAGATTTCTTCAATAAGCAAACATGATCTTCCTTACTCGGAATAGCAAATCCCTCTGGCTGCCTCATGTAAATCCGCTCCTCCAACTCACTGTGAAGAAACGTTGTTTTCACATCTAGCTGCTCCAACTCGAGATCCTGTGTAACAACTAAGGCAAGTAAAACACGAATAGAAGTATGTCTTACCACAGGATAGAACACCTCGTTGTAGTCAATGCCCTCCCGCTGTGTATACCCCTTCGCCACAAGTCTCGCCTTATATCTCGCTCCCTCGACATCGGGAATGCCCTCTTTCCGTTTAAAGACCCACTTGCTACCAACAATCTTCTAGCTCTTAGGTACTTTAACTAGCTCCCATGTCTGATTTTGATAAAGTGATTCCATCTCTTCACTTATAGCCCCTAGCCACTGCAACGACTCATAACTAGCCATCGCATTAGAGTAAGATGAAGGCTCATTTGTCTCCACCTCGTCACCTACAGTCAATGCATAAGCAATATCTGTATAACCATAACGTACCGGTGGTTTAATTTGCCTTCTCTGTCTACCCGTAACTATAGTGTGCTGCAGCTCTACTGATTGTTCATTATCACCGACTTCAGGAACTGCGGCTTCATCTGCAGTCTTAACTTCTGTTACCTTTGAGGTCTCTGGAGTCTCCACCTGAATCTCCACCTCACTGCTAACACCACGATCTGTCTGCTCTGCTGGTTGCGTCTCAAGACCCATCCTTTGAAGTATTGCAGTCTCGTCGAAGATCACATCTCTGATGATTAGAAAACCGGGTGATTTGGGATCGGTGCACCACAGTTGATAGCCTTTCACCCTATCTGCATAACCCAGAAATATGCACTTCTTCGCCCTCAGCTCAAGCTTACCATCACTTGCACGAGCATATGCAGGACATCCGAATACTCGTAATCCGGAGTAATCAATAGATTTCCCCAACCATACTTCCTTAGGAGTCTTCCACTCTATAGTAGATGATAGAGATCGATTAACCAGGTAACATGCCATGTTCATTGCTTTGGCCCAAAATTCCTTCCCTATTCCTGCATGAAAAAGCATGCTCCAAACTCGCTCCAGTAAAGTTCTGTTCTTCCGTTCTGCAACGCCATTATGTTGTGGTGTCCTGGGCACTGTGCGGTGTCTTACAATCCTTTCTCTCTCGCAGAATTTAGTAAAATCTTTACCACAGAACTCCATGCCGTAATCAACTCTCAGGCACTTGATTTGTTTATCTGACTGCTTCTCAATCAATACCTTAAACTTCTTGAACCAATCAAACACATTAGATTTGTGCTTTAGAAAGTAAATCCATATCTTTCTAGAGTAGTTATCGATAAATGTCAACATATATCGGACACTTCCTTTTGAAGGAACTGGAGACGGGCCCCAGACGTTTGAATGAATATACTCAACCGGTCACTTGACTGAATGAACAGCTATTGTAAACTTAATCCGGCGCTGCTTCCCAAAGATGCAGTGCTCACATAAGTCCAGCTTCCCTGTCTTCTGACCCTTCAACAACCCTCTATCACTCAGCATTGTCATACCTGCCTCACTTATGTGCCCTAAATGCATATACCATAACTGAGTCAAGTCAGAATTTGACTCACCTGATGAAACTGTAGCAGCTCCGGTCACTTTCTCTCCCAGTAGATGATAGAGAGAACTCACTTTCTTCCCCTTCATCACTGTCATGGCACCTTGAGAGATCTTCAGCACTCCACCTTCAACGGTGTACTTACACCCAACATCATCGAGTGTCCCTAGAGAAATAAGGTTCTTCTTGAGCTCTGGTACATGCCTCACGTCTGTTAGTGTGCGTACCACCCCATTGTGCATTTGAATCCGAACTGTTCCTATCCCCACAACATTACAAGTTGCATTATTCCCTATTAGAACTCTACCACCATTTGCAGTCTGGTAAGTAGTAAACCAGTTCCGATGAGGCGTTATATGATAAGAACACCCCGAATCTAGCATCCATTCGTCTCCTAACGAACCAGTAGTCACACACAAGACGGCCTCTGCATCACTAGTGCTCTCCTCAGCAACGTTTGCCACACTGCTTGTGGCATTCTATTTGTCACTCCTATTTCTTCGCTTCGGACAATCTCTCCTAATGTGCCCTTCCTCGTGACATTCAAAGCACTTCACGTGTCCTTTAGACTTTCTATTGCGTGACTTTGACATGCTTTTACCTCTGCTGCTACTGGACCCTCGATGTTGTTCTCTACCTCGAATCACTAGTCCTCGCGCTACATCTTGCGCTAGACTGTCATCTCGCAACTTCCTCTGCCACTCTTTAGAGAATAATGCTGACTTTACCTCTTCTGAGGTAATCGTAGTACGCCCTTGGAGTAGTAAATCAGTAAAGTGCTCCTATGATTCCGATAAAAAGGCCAATAACATCATGCCCTGTTCCTCATTATCAAGTATCTTATCGACATTCTTCAAATCCATCATGAGTTTATTAAATTCATCTAGGTGGGTTCTGATCGACGTACCTTCAATATATCGAAATTGAAACATCCTCTTCAATATGTATAAGTGATTGTTCAAACCCTTCGTTACATACAGTGCCTGTAATTTTGTCCACAATGCTGCGGCATTCTTCTCCTCAACCACTTCTATTAACACTTCATCCGATAAATTTAGCAGGATTATACTCTTTGCTCTCTCCATTAGCTCTACTTTATTAGCCGCTTTCATTATAATGGGTAACCCATCTTCGCCATCTAATGCCTTGGCCAAACCTTGAGTTGTCAATAACGCACGCATCTTGACGCTCCATAACCCAAAGTTGTTCCTCCCGTTAAACTTCTCAATCTCAACTTTCGCTCCAGACATCATTGCAATAGCAGAATTTCCATATAATAATTAGACAAGCAAAAACCCCAAATCACAATCCAGAAAATCCAACCCTCAAGCTCTGATACCAATTGTTGGAAATATAACGGGGAAACGACAGGATCTTGCAAATTAAGTCAATGCAAAAATACCATAGAAATAAACGATGAACGATAAAAGACACCAGAGATTTACGTGGTTCGGTCCGAATATCGGTACCTACATCCACGGGGAGAGCCAACAACAAATAATCCACTATAATCGGAGAATCAGAGTTACAAATCGCTTAAATGCTCAAGTGTTTCCCACACCTAGATTTAAGCCTAAACCCAAAGTGTTTACGAATAAACAACTTAATTGGATAAATAAACTCACTGCATAAATCACCGCACGTTGAAGCCCAAAGCGAAACGCTCTCGTACGATCGAAACCAAGAACGACCGTATGTTCTTTTCTTTTGTTCTCGTGCGGCACTTCTTCTCTGAGGGCTTCCTGGACGTTCGTGGCTAGTGCGGCTCTGTACGTGTGCGGCTACAAAATCGTTGCAGAAGATACCATGCCTTTTATATGTGTGCCCCTTCTTTTTCTTTTATTTTATTTTTTAATTCCAAGAGTCAACAAAGAATAACTTTGACCAAGGCCCACCAGTTTTCCTTATCTGTTGAAGACGTCCTTCACTTTACGTGCCATCATAAGGATTTCTTTTATAGGCAATTTTGAATATTTTCTCCAAAAGAAAAAATATATATCTTCACGATAAATTATGAAATTTATCCAAGCGAGTCACGTTCCGTAAACAATTAAAACTCGAGACATAAAATTCAACAATGACTATTCCTGAAAAATTCTCTATAAATCCGATCCTTTTGTTCGGCCAGCTTGGTCCTCCTAAACAGCCAATGCAATAGTTAACCCTTTGTCCAAATATTCCATAAGTCGATGTATTTTTCTTTTATATATGACATGGATGACTCTGATTTTCTTTATTTTCTTTCATTTCCCACATCGTCACGTAATATCTCTTTAAGTATTTTCCGTTGATTGACCTGGACATTTCTCTAATCCCATCGATGTCCATTAAGTAATATGCAGTTCCACTTAGAATTTTTGTAACTAAATATAGACCTTCCCAATTTGATGACCATTTATCAAATTTCTCATTATCTGAGCCCACTAGTAGTATAGTTTTCCAAACTATGTCATTAACATCGAAATGTTTTTCCTTCACATATTTGTTGTATGCCTGAGCATCCCAACTTTTTGGGGCAATCAACTTCTCCAAAGCCGTAATCTTGTTTTTTCCTAATTCATCAATGTTCCCATGCATCAACTCATCATATTCTTCTTTGGACATGCCCCTTACAATTTTACCCTTAACAATTGGATTGTGATTTCTACGGGCAGTATTGCTTCTTGGCCATAAGTTAGCATGTGTCGCGACCCTTAAAAAATTTTGGTCATTTTTTCGGGCTAATGGATTATTAAGACTAATCTTAACTCGGGCCCTCCCAAGCCCTACCAATACGCAACTTAGGATTTAAGTTCTTAACATGCAAATGTTTTCATGCTTGGAGTCGCCACTAATCAATTTACGGTAGGTTGATTAGAAACCTAAATAAAACATAGGGAGATATGTTTTATTCCTACGAGCCAGAGATTCTAAGTCCGGGGACTTGATTACGCTAGATCTAGTCCAACGCCATTTCGGTACCTTTTCTTTTCAAAAATATTTTGGCAAGCAGTTTGGATCCATTTTAGTTTAATTACTAACATGTGAGGTATTCATGCGAGTGCCCAAACCACCAATTTAACACCCAGAAATCAAAGCATTAAATAAATTGCAAGCTTAGGAGAACAACTTACCTCGAATCCAACAAGCATCTGCGTTGTTAGCTAGAAAATCACATCAATCAACCCTAATATGATTTCTAATTAACAAACATTCACTCAATTTCTCTTTTTTTTATTTTCACTTTATTTAAATGAAATCTAGTCTATATGCAATGACGTGCAAGAATGACATGCGAATTAATGCAACTTAGACATGCAAACTATATGTCATGCGACGACGTGACCTAATTCTAATGACGGGTGCAGTGATATATTTTTGGTATTTTTCTTTATGAAATTAGGAATAATAAAAAAAATGCCTAAATAACATGCAACCTAATGACTTCTATTTTTGGTATTTTTTGTTTAAAATTCGAAATTCAAAAATACCTAAGTTAACATGTAATTTATGATGACTTAATCTACCATAGAATGATTTCTTTTTGGGATTTTTGGCAAAAATTCGGAATTATTAAATTGCTGAAATAATCTATTAGGATTAGAATATTACTTAATTTAAACTAGGAACTAGATCGTCTCACGTCCTAATTTAAATTAAATAATTATTCTATCCTCTAGATATATTCAAAATTCCTAGACATGCAAAAATTCTAATTTGAATAACAAAACAGATTTTTTTTTTAATTTTCTTTTTATTTGAAAAGAAAAACAATCAAATAAACACGGATAACAACCACGTTCAAATCGACCACGCGATCCGCCAAATTTGTTTCAAACTCGGATTAGGCACAAAAATCAAATTATCGGTCATATCTATAGGGTTATAGATATTAACGGATAATTGATTATTCAAATTTGGAAAGCTAATGAAATTTATCATCGTATCTAAGTGATTATAGATAGGATGATAATTTCCCGTATCGCCGCGTATCATACCTTAGGGATAAGGTCGGATAGACGTCCAAATACGTTGCTAAATTAGGCAAGTTTCCTAATTTTGAATATTTCAAATATTGCGGATATCAAACATTACCTCTATATATCTAGATATCTACTAGATAATCATGCAATATTCTAAACGGTTCAAACTAGGAAATTAAATATTCAGAAAATTTACTGGATATATTCAATTACCTAATTTGAAGATAATTCCAAATTTTGAACTTGGATCGGGATTGCGTCTTTGCGGATCGGGATCGCGACGACGACGACAACAGCGGGGTACGGCAACACCGGTGAGGCACGGCACCAGTAGGGTTCACGGCGACACTAGCGAGGCACGGCAACACCGAGGCTTACATTGGCGCTTGATCGGACTTCGGCAGGGCTGTCCGGACAGCCGCGGTGGGGCTGGATGTCGGGGATACCGTCAGCAAGGACTAGACTATTCAGTGCAGCGGCTAGGGATGATCGGCGGTGATGCTTTGCTGTAAAACCTTCGGTTGACCGGAGGAAACAGACCATGCAGGGGCTTCGACGTGGATGAGTCTTCAACTGAGGGACCTCTGACTTTGCTGCACGTGAAGTTCAGGGCTGTGGGAACGTCTGGCTTGCTGCTGTGGGCGATCCTTCGCTGAGGGAAGGAGAACGTGAACTTCTTTAAGGCTGACTTTGCTGCATGGGGGAGCTCTTCCGTTGACTGGGCGGCATGCAGAAGCAGTAGCAACACAGGTCGTCACTTGAGGGCTGTTCGGTTGACTATGTAGGGGAGCTCTTCCGTTGATTGGGGAAGTTTTCTGTACGCGAAGCAAAGTGAAGCAACAGCAGCAGGGGCTTAGAGCAGCGTCGTTGGTAGACGTCAGAGAAGCAGCAGCAGCAGCCCACGTTGACACCAGAGGAAGCAGAAACTGAAGAAGCAAACAGCGGCAGCACCGGTCTTCTTCGGGGGAGCTATTTTGAATCAGCGTAGACGCGCCAGGGAGTGTCAACGCTGGATGAAGAAGTCTTCTGCATGGATGATTGTCTGGACGTGAAGCAACGAAGGGCAGCCACACGTGAAGGTTAGCAAACGTGAAGGAATAGAGGAAGTCAGCGGCGTGAACAGTGGCGACGTGGGGAGGTGGTGGCTGTCCGGGACGACGTCGGCGGTCCTCCGACGCGGAGGGGCGGCGGTGCGGCGGTCGACGCAGCGATAGTCTCTCTTTCTCTCACTCTTCTCACGTGGTTTTCTCACAAATTCAGATCTGAAAATTTTTTGACGTCCCCCAAAAATTTTGACCTAATGAAATATATATAGTGCTAACCCTAGGTTAATTAGGCGGGCTCTAATCCTAATGGGCTTAGGCTTGGGCTTAAATTCTAATTAACATCAATGGGCTGAACTAACTTGGGCTTTAATTAATTAAATTCAACAGACTAAATCAAGCCCAAATTAAAAACACCCAAGCCCATTCGTCTTGAAAACCCGGGCCCTTGCATTCCTGAGCGAACCGAGTTTTGTTCAAAGAAATTTAAGCCCTTTCGCCGACGCCAATTTGATGTAAAAAATGCAATTAAACTAAATGAACCTAAACTACATGTTATGCAATTTAAATATTTTTGTTTAGGGGTTAAAAATCTAATCCCTAATTTTCTATGCAAATTACACTAAATGTCGTGCCAAAATTTAGGTGTCAACAGCATGTATGGGCTAACTCCTGTGCTAGACCTTTTTGATGTTCTATAAGCCTATAACACTATCGATAAGAGTGAATCCCATTCCCAGGGGCTTTCTTCTAGATGCCTCTTAGTGAGGTTAATAACCACTTTATTGGATGCTTCAGCTTGCCCATTTGCCTAAGCATAATACGGAGTAGAATGAAGCATTTTGATCCCCCTAGACCTAGCTAACCCCAAAACTTCCAGGCTAGTAAATACAATACCTTGATCTGTTGTTATTGTTTTTTGTATTCCATATTGATGAATAATTCGTTCTTCTATAAACTCTTTTACAACTTTCTGAGTTATGTTTTTATATGAGGCTACTTCTACCCACTTAGTAAATAATCAGTGACAACCGGTATAAAATTATGTGTTTTAGATGATGGATAATAGATTTTTCCAATTATATCCATTGCCCATCCTCAAAACGGCCATGACTTAATAATGGGTTGCATGATCGATACGGGTACACGTTGTAAAAGATAATGTTTCTGACACGGTTCATATCCTTCAGTATAATCGATAGAGTCCTGAGTCATTGTTGGCCAAAAATAACCGTGGTGTCTTAACAACCATTTCATCTTTATGCCTGCTTGATGGGCACCATATATTCCTTCATGCACTTCCACCATTGCTATCATTGATTATTTTTTGCTTAAACATCTAAGTAAAATACCATCGATTGTTTTTCGATATAATTTACCATCAAGTAATAAGTATTTTTTTATCATTGGAGTCTGGATTATTTAAATAATCAATTAGAGGTGTCCTCCAGTCTTTTTCATCGACATCAATATGCTCCGCATTAGACTGTGCAATCATGATTCGATTTTCTATCGATGACAAAGTTTTTGTTTGTGTAATGATGAACCTGGCCAATTCTTTCGATATTTTATATCCATATGCTATTTGAGTTAGTTCATTGGCTTCTGTATTTTCATTTCATTTTATGTGCTCCTGCTCATAATCAAAGAATTTGTTTAGCAAGACTTTCGCCATATCCAAATATCGAATCATGTTTTCATTGAGGCATTGGTAATTCCTCGATAACTAGTTGATCATTAATTCAGAGTCTCCTTTTATTTTCACAAATCGTACCTTCATATCAGCCAATATGTTAAAGCCAACAATCAAGGCTTCATATTCCGCTGGATTATTGGAACAATCAAAATCGAGTCTGTACATGAGTTTAATTCGATGTCCATGAGGGGATACAATCAAGATTCCAATACCAAAGGTCGTCGCCGTACTTGAACTATCGAAATATAATGTCCATGGTACCACTTGTATCAAGTCTTCGGTGTTTTCTTCTTTCGGATGTACACATGGGTATTCTACGATAAAGTCGGTAACCGCCTGACCTTTAAATGCCTTAAGTGGTACACATATCATATGTATTTCGGACAAGCCAAAAACCCACTTTGCGATTCTTTCTCTGATGATTGGTCGAGTCAACATATATTTAATAATATTTGTTTACAGATAACCTGAACCGTGGTCGGCAACATATAATGGCATAACTTTTTTTTTTTTGTAAAGGTAAGAATTTGTACTACTTTTCATAAGCATCATGTACAAACTAAAGCCAAAGTCACATGTTGACCCAACAAGGACATGAAATGTCCGAGTGGGATCAAGGATGGCTTTGCAAAACTATACAAAGAGCCAAAAGAAGGCCACCGAACCCCAAAAAAGGAAAAACAACAGCCTAAGAGGGTGCAAGACTGACATGAAAGATTGAGAGAGAGAGTCCTCAATTCCTTTGAATCTTCCGGTTTGCAGGAGAATCAATAATTGTCCCATAGATAACGCTTTGTCCTTCACCACCTTAATCAGATGTTTGCACATACCCAGAAGTTATAATGGCATAACTTCAAACAATCAAAATACAACAATAAGCACAATTTTTCCACTAGTGTATATCTTTTTTCTATATCATTCATCATCCGGCTAAGACAATATATTGCCTATTCTTTGCCGACATAGTTTTCTTGTGCCAGTTGCCAATAAATAAAGTTTCAACAATCTACCTGACTTTGGTAGCATCAAAACTGGTGGGTTAGTCAAATATCTCTTAATCTGTAAAAAAGCGTACTGATATTCTTTTTCCCAAACAAATTGATCTTGGATTTTCAACTTAAGCAATAGAGAAAAGACCTATATCTTAACTGATAGATTAGTAATAAATCGACGCAGAAAATTTATTTTACCTATAATCATCTACAACTCTTTCATATTTAAGGGTAGTGGTAATCCTAGAATAGCTTTTGCTTTATTTTTATCTATTTTTTTCCCCTTTGATTCACCAAGAACCCTAGAAAATTATCAGCTCTTATCCCAAAGGTCATGCACCAACCCTCGAGCATGCAACAACCCCTAATCACTTAGGTCATTTGCATACGACGCCCTAGGACTTGTCGCCAACCTTTCATTTATCTTTCAATTACGAATGCGGAAGCAACAACAATCATCTAGTCATAACAGTAAACAACACGGATAGTAATAACAATCAACAATAGTCATGCCAAAACGCCATTTTATTTAATTACTAGATTAACCCCAAGAAAGCACATTTACAAGCCCTTCAAGGGCACCTTTCCTTACGAGCCTACCAAAAAATATTGGGCCGGGGGTTAATCTACTCTATCCAAAAGTGGGTCATCCAAAAAGAACCCATCCTATACTCCAATGGGTCATAATTTGACGGGCACATAGGATCCAATTTGATCTCGGGATTCTCTATTGACTTGTCAAGTGGGTCAATATCTATAGGATCCCAGATCTCCTGCCCAGGGCCCCCATCCGAAGGACCATCGAATCCCCTCAAAGGACCATATAGGTCCTCGCCCTCACAGATGAACCATGCCTGGAACCGATGAAGGACCCACATGGCTAGGCCCTCATTCACCTACATAGTAGACAGGTGGCGCTCGAAAAGATGTGGCTTGCCGGGAAAATGATGGGTAGTAATAATACTATCCATATCCTATGGCACCTCGAACCGCATTAGGTGGTTTGCCATGCTAAGGCACTGGAAAATTGTTAACAACAAATGAGATATAAATCTCAGCAAATTAACAATCTAAGCCTCGTTTAGGATGTCAAATAGTCTCAGATGCACCATGATAAAGTGATGGCAGATCAATAGCAATGCAACCTTTTGCTTTGCCTAAGTTATACACAGTGTCAAGCAATTTAGCACAGCATACACAAACACGCCATCACACCATCGTAGGCATCTTTACCTTGTCTTGGCACATGCCCTGCACATTATAAATCATCATGTACCATAATAATGCAATAAGCATATAACATAATCGGAACACACAACAACTTTCCATGCATGATGCACCCATGCATGTTCTGATTATTAAGACCATTCAAGGCCACGACACAACCCTACGGTTTGGCGGTCTTCCAACATGACCGACATCTATCACGGCCACTTAGGGCACACCCGTCCTCACACAGGGGTCTTCTGGTTTAACCAGATATTGATCATGGCTACTTAGGGCACGCCCGAAATTCCATCGGGGGTTTCCTCACGGCCATTGAAGGCATGCCCGCAATCAGGCGGGGGTTTCATCACGGCCATTTAAGGCACGCCTGCATTCATATGAGAGTAACGGTTTCTCGTTATGTGATCACGCAAGCACATAAACCACTCAAGCCAATTTCATTTCTCGTCATTTAGCCAATGTAGACGTGGTTGTGCTCACACATCAAAATACTGCAACTTTCATCCTAAAAATATAGTAATAAATTCACACGTGATCACAGATACACAATTAAACTATCAAATTTTGCATGCTTCCCTTTTTAAATATCCTTGCCCTATTTAACTTATAAAATTTGACATATAAACCCGACACTTCGGGGTTTACAATTTATATGTCCACAAAAACCCTTTTAAAAATTAAATAACAAGGTTTCATAGAGGGCAATTATTTATCAGGGCAAAGCAGGCATTAAATAGCATCAAACGAGCATAATTCAACACTTAATTCAAGCACAAAACACCCATATAAAATCCTCTTATCACCCTAATTGCAATAACTTATCGTCCAAATATTGATAGCTTATCGCCTCTTGGTAATAGCTTATCATTAAATTATCGATATCTTAGCACCTAATTAGTGATAACTTATCATTCAAATAATGATAGCTTATCGTCCTTTTGACGATAGCTTATCACCTTTTTGCCAATAACTTATCTTCCTTTTAGGATAGCTTATCATCATTTCCTCGATAGCCTATCACCTATTTGGTGATAGCGTATCACGAAAACTTCGATAACTTGTCTCCTAATTAGCGATAGCTTATCATCCAACTTCCGATAACCTATCGCTAGTTGATAACCTATCAACTAATTAATCACCATTAATCACTAAACACCTAATTAACTTAATATAAACTAATCCTAAGTAAGTTTAACGTACTAATCGAAAGATTAGAGCGTTAACTCACCCATTAATGATTCCGACGACACGGTCTTAACGGCGGCGACGAGGGCTATGCGTGGCTCGATCCGGAAATGACACAAGGTGGCGATGATGGCTGGACAGTAGCTTAGCAGATTCTGTGGGGCTGATTGAGGCTTGTGGTGAAGGCGAACCGGCGACGGAAGCTGCTCGGACGAATGGCACAAGGCAATGGGCATTCACGATGCTCAGCGGGCGGTGGTGGTGGCTCCACGGCAGTAAAATAGCAGCTAAGGCGGGGGGTTCTGCTGGTGGCCAAAGGAGGGAGAGAGGGAGAGAGGGGGGTCGGATTTGAGAGAGAGAGAGAGAGAGAGAGAGAGAGAGAGAGAGAGAGAGAGAGAGAGAGAGAGAGAGAGAGATGGTAAATGAGAGACAAGAGAGAGAGAGAGTTTGGGAGATATTATCTCTTCCCCAAAGTCTTCATCATTAATGCAACTCCCCCAAAATCTTTACTCATCAATGCTTTGTCTCTTTGTTCAATAATGCAAGAATGGTATTTTGGTCATTTCACATTTTGGCACAAATCTCCCATTTTGCCCTTGGGCCAAAGTCAAGAGATGGACCTTGGAATGGGCCTAATTGAATAGAAATAGCTTGAAAAGTTCACGGGCTCAAATTGAGCTTAAATTTGCTAGTGGGCTTAAAAATGGTAAAGTGGGCTTGGTGGGCCTCATTGGGCCCACTTGGACTTGTTTGGGCCCAATGACCAAAGCACCTTGGGCGTGAGGCCCAATGGGCTTTCGCTTAGCTCACTTTCTTGGGGGCTAGATTCTCGGCCCAAAATTTCTTTTTTCGAGAATTTCAAGCAAACCGATAAATCAAAAGATTAACGAGGCGACGTCCAATAGATTAGAATTGAAATCCTTGAAAGTTTGATACCCAAATTCGGATTCTAATTCATGATCAAAATCGATCGATTATGACTTTAGTATATCTCAAACTAGCGGGCGGCTTTTAGGAGTTACGCGTATTTGACCCATGGTTGATTTGATATTAACCATATTTAAGCTTTCTCGAGTCATGGGTGAACTCGATTGTCATATAATTGCAAGGGATCAATCGTTAGTTCTGAAGTACATGATTGTTAGGAATTAGTTTAAGATCGTTCGCAATCCATACAATGGTAAGGCAGAATCACTCGTGATCCAATTGTATACTATCGGCGAATCATTCTATAACCATTCCTTCATTGGTTTAAAATGGCTCAAAATTGTCCCTTGTCAATTCTTGTGGTCAAATTATCAATCCATGGTCGAATTCTCGGGTCGTGCGTACTTAATTCCTTAATAGCATTTCCCTATTGATTAGTCTTGATCAATTCAGAGCGAGATTTAACCAACAGTGCATCGATGAAATAATCATTTCATATATTTCAAAAATGGTCGAATTTTAGGATATCACACCAAAAGCACATTTAAGAGGATTCATTTTCAATTTAAACTTCTACATCCTTACGAAAGTACATTCAAGATAAGTTAGATGACTTACCCTGTCCAATTTAAACAATGATGTTGTCAATATATATCTCCATGAAATCTCCGATCATGTCATAGAAAATAAAGTTCATGGCACTCTAATAAGTTGCCCTAGCATTTGTTAATCCAAATGGCATTACTAACCATTCAAACACCCCTATAGCTCCCGAGCATCGAAATGCTAATTTGTGGACATCTTCCTCCAATATAAATTTCTAATTATAACCCGAATGACCATTCATTGGTGACATAATCTCATTGCCAGACGCCGAATCGATTAGCATATCCGCCATCGGCATTTGGTATTCATCTTTTGGGGTTGCAACATTTAGGTCAAGGAAATCTATGCACACCCTTAACTTCCCATTCTTCTTTTTAACCGGTACCACATTGGATAATCATTCAACATACCTTGTAGTTCTGATAAAGCATATTGCCAACAAAGCTCAACCTCTTCCTTGATTTTATGCACAATTTCCTATGCAAATCTTTGTGATGGTTGCTTATGTGGTCGAAACTCTTTCTTGATAGGTAACCTATGCTTGACCACATCTTGCACTAATCCTTGCATTTCGTGATAATCACATGCAAAGCAATCTTTATATTTCCTTAATAACTCAATTAGCTGGACCTTCGCAACGTCATTCAATAATGAGCTAATCAACATTGGTTGACGGTTTTGAGAATCCCCAATATCAACCTCTATTAATAGGTCTTGAGCTTCCATCACTTTATTGTCTTCTTTAGGAGGCGATTCTTCAAACTCCATAATGCAATCACTAGCATCTGTATCTTGCTTACCTAATTCGGCCGTATAGGCGATATATCTCTATTGAGGTCATCCAATAATGTAAGGTTCTTCATAGATAACCTTATCTAAACATCCCGCCATGTCATTTTTGGGAATTCATTGGACATTTCCCTTATCAAACCGACAGAATGCTTCATTCCTTGAGTCAATTTTGGGTGGCTTAATAATGCATGAATTCTTATCAGACATCTTTCTTGAATCTCAATTAGTCCTTAAGGCATGTGCCCAAGATACATGGGCCTTGCTATTAACTTTAACGTACTCAATTTTGTTTCCGTTCCAAAAAGTTAACATCTGATGCAAAGTCGAGGGTACACACTAATTTCCATGAATCCAATCTCTTTCCAATAATAAGTTACATAATATCTACCTTGACAACACAGAAAGCTGTCCTGGAGGTTTTCAATCCCACAGTCAGATCAACTACAAATATCCCTTTGACTTTTGTTACTTCTCCTATAAAATTAAACAACTGAATATTCGACGGAATAATTTCCTCATCCTTTTTTCCCATCCTTTTAAATAATCTAAACGGAACGAGATTGAGAGTAGACCCTCCGTCGACAAGAACCTTAGAAACAGGGCGTCCATTTATTCTAGCGTTTATGTTGAGTGCCCTTAGGTGTTTGAACCTTTCACAAGATGGTTTCTTGAACTCCATTAATTCCTCTTCATTATCAAATTGGAATTTTGTTTTGTCTTTCTCATCGATGATCGAATATCCGTTGGCTGTCGAATCCACAGAAGTCACTCTTTATTGCAACGGGAGCCTAGCTTGGACCATACATGAGCTTATAGGAGATATCGATCTTGACAACATTGCTGGTCTAGACTCTATTTTCTCATAGATCTCAGAATTCCTCTAATTGTCATTCTTTTTACTCTGACTAGAGTTCCCAAGATTCCTTCTAAACACCAAAATCTTAGCTTGAAATTTTTTAGGTTTATAAGAGATTGGCGAAACATGAGTAATATGGATCTGGTTGACTTGTCCTTGTAACACATGCATCTTCTTTTTTGTTTGCAACCTCCTTTTCTGAGTTCTAGTTATATTACCCCCTAGACCTTGAATTTCTCTAGATTCGAACCATTCATTCTCTAGTGGATCGATTGATATTTTCAAAGTCCTCGTACAATGAGGTGCTACAGATACTTTGGCCTCTCTCTTCCCTGTGGATCATCGAATCCTTCACCCCATCCAGATGCGATCACCTCTTCTAAATGTATGGGAGGTGGACCATAGTCAACATAGTAATCGAATTTACCATTGGATTCTCCTAATGTTCCGATTCTCGGATCGCTTTCTTCATACCGTTGTTTGAAAGATTTCCACTTTGTCAACCATTGTCTCGACTTGTCGACAGTTTAGGCATTTCGAGCTCGATTCCAGCATCTGTCAATATTTTGGGTAGTTCGGACTCGACTCCAATGTCCAACCATCCCATTATAATTTTCGTGTTTGTATCAATCCTAAAAAGGTCTTCCTTGCAAGGTGTTGAGAAAGATCTTCCTTTTGGGTTATAATTGATCTCTTCTTTACACCGAGCATACAAATATAGTTGTATCATTTTACCTTTAGATTTTAAAAACACCATCCTAGTCATAATAAGGAATAGGTCGACATCTACATCCATGGGAGCCTTTTCCTTATCATCCACAAACCTAATTTTCCCTTGTTGAATTGCTTCTTGAATGTTCTTTTTTAACACAGTACAATCGACTGTATTATGACTCCACGAATGATACCATTACAATATTTCTTTCCCATCAACTCTTCTTTGCTCGGTATTACCTAGCCTTTAGTAAGCATGATTTGTTAGTTGGCCAAAAGGAAATCAAATATCTCATCTACCTTATTTATATCGAAAGAATAATATTGCACATCCTTTGATTTTACCATAACACTTCCCTTTTCTTTCGCCTTAATCGATTTCAGCGCAAGGCACGTATATGATTTTTCTATTATCATCTTTGCCACTGCCACCTTAGCATATTCTGATTCATTTTCGTCGACCAGTGTTTCATTAACAAAATTCATCTCGTGTTTAACATGTTTTCGATCCTTTTCTTTCAAAATTTTTTCGTGTTTCACGGCAATGGAAGCTAATGAAAACATATTGTTGACACCTAAATTTTGCCGACCGTCTAGTCGTAATTTGCATAGAAAGTTAGGGATTAATTTTTAACCCCTAACCAAAAATATTTAAATTGCATAACATATAGTTTAGGTTTATTTCAGTTTAATTGCATTTTTTGCATAGGATTGGCGATGGCGAACGAGTTTAAATTTCATCGAACAAGACTCGGCACGTTCGAAATGCAAGGGCCGGGAATTACATAGACGAACGGGCTCGGTTGTTTTAATTTGGGTTTGATTTAGTCTGTTGAATTTAATTAATTAAAGCCTAAGTTAATTCAGCTCATTTAGATGTTAATTAGAACCTAAGCCAAAGCCTAAGCCCATTAGGACTCTAGAGCCCATCTAGTTGACCTAGGTTAGTACTATATAAACATGTTATTAGGTCAGAAATTGGGGGACAACACACATAGAATTGAGATCAGAAATTTTTTGGAGAAAAAGAGAGAGAGAACGGTGTGGCTACATCGCGGCCGCCGTGCGCACCGCCCCCGCCTTTCTGCAACCGTGCCTCACAACCATCAGTGACTTGGCTGTCCCACAGCTTTCTTGTTGATCCAAATCAGTCCAGTTTCGATCCTTGACGACATCAACGAAATCTGCATGTGAAGAAAGCTAAAAGGGAAAAGGAAGAATGGAGGCCATGCATGACGTAGGGGCACACGGCTTCTTCACGTAAAAAATTTTCGCGTTCTTCACCAAGAGAAGAAAGCCCAAGAAGAAAAGTCAAAAGGGGGAGGTCAGGGAATTAAAAAAAAGCCACGGAGAGGAGAGGAAGTCACGCCGATAGAGAGCTTGTAGAGAAGACAATTTCGAAGAGGGGAATTCGTCCTAGTAGCCGCCACCGCCTGCAAAGTAAGCTAGCTATTCCTGCAGGTTTTCACAACGCCTACAGCGAATCCAGGCTTTTCGACGAGTTCCTGCTGTGCGTGATCTCCTCTGTCTAGTTCGGGCAAAGCCTTATCAACTCAGGTTGCTCTTGGCTAGTGATCCAGCAAGCAAATTCCGAAGACCCCAGCATCTTCACGCGTGCAACAAATCCTGAAGATTCCAGCACCTTCACGCGTGACATGGAGTCAAGCGGCTGCCCGATACCCACGACACCGATGCCCATGCTACGTTCTTCCTTCGTTTGACGATCCCACATTGGTCTTCTTCTGGCAACACTCCACAGAATAGTAATCTGTGCATGCACAATACACAGAACCCACAATAGAGAGGAAGAGAGAGAGGCCTCCCTCTCACGTCCATATTGATCACCGTGAAGTTGATTTTCACGGTCAACTTCTTGGATGCTGCTGTTTTGGCGTTTTTAGGTGTCCCTCAAGCAAAGCCAACGCACGAGAAAGTTTCACGCCAAGAGGAGGAGACCAACGCCCACACAAAAGGTTCATGGAGTTCACCTCGTCGATCTTCTCATCACCGTGGCTACATGGAGTACACATCGAACCGAATACCATCACCACGGTGAGTAGCTCTCACCGTCAAGCACACCGTGAGTTCACCGAGTCGAGGAGCCCATCGTCGCGAACACCGCTACGACACCGTAGCCGAGCCGCCCCACCTCGTGCCGATCCTAACGTCGGCGAGCCGTGAATCACCGTCGTCCGGAGCAGCTCGCCGGCAAGCCGTGAGCCACCGCGTCGTCAATCGTCCCGTCGCCGGTTTCCCGATCCCGAACCATCGTGATTCGAATTTGGAGATTATTCGCAAATTAGGTAAGTGGATATTATCCGATAAATTTTCAGAAAATTTAATTTCCTAATCTGCATGTTTTGAATATTACATGAATATCATGTGGATAATTAAATATCTTTAGATAATGTTCAATATATCCGCAATATTTAAAAATATTCAAAATTAGAAAACTTTTCTAATTTAGAAACGTATTTGGACGAATATCCGACCTTATCCCTAAGGTACGATACGTGGCGATACGGAAAATTATTATCTTATCCATAACCACTTGGATACGATAATGAATTTTATCCACTTTCCAAATTTGAATGATCGACTTTCCATCGATATCTATAACCCTGTAGATATGGTCGTCAGTTTGATTTTCGTGCCTAATCCGAATTTGAAACAAATTTGGCAGATCGCGTGGTTGATTTGAACATGGTTGCTATCTTTATTTGTTTAATTGCTTTCCTTTTCAAATAAAAGAAAATTCAAAAAAATATCAATTAGATTTGAATTAGAGTTTTTGCATGTATAGGAATCTTAAATATATCTAGAAGATAGAGTAGTTATTTAATTTAAATTAGGACTTGAGATGATCTATTTCCTAGTTTAAATTAAGTAATATTCTAATCTTAATAGATTATTTAGGTTATTTTATTATTTCGAATTTTCATAAAAAAACCAAAAAGAGTCATCTTAGGGTAGATTAAATTAGGATAGATTGCATTCTCAATTTAAGTAATTATTATTTCGAATTTTGACAAAAATCCTAAAAAGAAATCATGCTAGGGTAGATTAAGTCATCATAGGTTGCATGTTAATTTAGGCATTTTTATTATTCCGAATTTTAATAGAAAATACCAAAAAAAAGGAAGTCATTAGATTGCATGTTATTTTAAGCATTTTTCATTATTCCGAATTTCATTAGAAAAATACCAAAAATAAATCCTTTGACCGTCATTAGAATTAGGTCACGTCGTCGCACGACATATAGTTTGCATGTTAGGTTGCATTAATTTGCATGTCAGGTTGCATTAATTCGCATGTCATTTTTGCATGTCATTGCATATAGATTAGAATTTATTTAAATAAGTGAAAATCCAAAGAGAAATTGAGTGAATGCTTGTTAATTAGAAATCATATTAGGATTGTTGATGTAATTTTTCTAGCTAACAATGCAGATGCTAGCATTGGTTCGAGGTAAGTAATTCTTCCAAACTTGCAATTTATTTAAGGCTTTTTTGGGTGTTAAATTGGTGGTTTGCGCACCCGCATGAACACCTCACATGTTAGCGACTAAGTTAAAATGGATCCAAACTGCCTGCCAGAATATTTTTGAAAAGAAAAGGTACCGAAAGGGCGTTAGACTAGATCTAGCATAATCAAGTCCCCGGATTTAGAATTTATGGTTCGTAGAAATAAAACATACCTCCTTATGTTTTATTTAGGTTTCTAATCAACCTACCACAAACAGATTAGTGGCGACTCCAAGCATGAAAATATTTGTATGTTAAGAACTTAAACCCTAAGTTGCAAATTGGTAGAGCTTGGGAGGGCCTGAGTTAAGTTAAATCTTAATAATCCATTAGCCCGAAAAATGAAAAATTTTTTAGGTCGCGACACATATCATAATAAGGCTGACCCACCATTCTTTCCCTGATAGCAAATTTTAAACCATTAAACGCAAACTCAACAAACGTTTTCTCAGGTAATGGCATGAGACACCTGTTTCTTACCTTTCTAAATCGAAATATGATCTAATCGATTGACTCATTGTTATGTTGTCTCATTGCCGACAAGTTCGTAACAGACACATTCGGTACAACTCTTTGAAATTGACTACGAAACATTATTTCCATTTGATCCCAAGAAAATATAGAATGTGGTGATAGAGATATGTACTAGGTAAAAGCATTCTTGGATAATGATAATGGGAATAGACGCAATTTCCAATGATCTCCATATGTAGCATCCCTACACAAAGCAGTAAACCAGTTGATGTGTTCTTGCATCGATTGATCGTCTTTACTAGTAAACAAACTAAATTTTGACATCTTGAATCCCCTTGGGTACGGAACTGCATCCATTCATTTCGAGTATGATTTTCTATGTACCTGCCTAAAACCTCCCACATCACCACCATATTGCCATAGCATTTGATCGACTGTGTATTGATTTTGTCTAGCTGAAATCACAACCGGTGGTGTGACTGCTTGAATCGCCAGCACAATCTGAGACATCATTTGAGATATATTTTATTGTAAAGGTTGATACATTTGGTATTGAGGTATTGGTTGTTATGATATTGGCTGCAGCAATTGGTACTATGTTACTAGTTGTGGATGTTGCAGAACTGGGTATTGTGGTACTGATTATGGCGGTTGTGGAAATTGGTACTATGGTACTAGCTGTGGTGGTATTAAAATCCTCCCTCAAATCTATGCATTAGTATTTAGCCTGAACAAGGCCTAAGGGAGATTAGGTTGAGTAGCAAAACCACCTGATATTGTGTTGTCATGCAGCTGGCACAATGCAGTATGTTGAGGAGCCAAATTCGCATTAGCCGCATTTGTCTGAATTGACCCAGATAGGCTACTACCATTGGTTGTTGGCTGACCTATGTTAGTATTCTCATTCCTCAATGATAAATTAACTACATTATTTTCATTTGTCGCCACTTGGCCATATGCTTGGCCTACTAACGCATTATCTCCTCTCTAAAGAATCCTTACTGGCATAAGAGGCATAGCTTGTCCTGTGGTTCCAATGCTAGGGAGTGTAGTGGAAGGCTATCCAAGACCTCCAACTATGGTAAGAGGAGGAATAGGCATGGTCTATGATTGAGTAGAAATAATCGAGGGATTCTACTTATTTAGTGATCTCCTAGATCGTATTAACAATAAATGGTTTGGCTGTATCAACTATACACCTAACCAAATTGGCTAAATCATCGTGTTGTTCTTCAATGATCCTTTTTATAGTAGCAATTGTAACGAGATTCGGTTCCAATTGCCTTCTCTGTTCCTCAGTGAGATGCCTAGGGATGTCTATCTCCCTTGCTTGTGTCCTTGTTCTGCCACTGTTCGTCCATTCGATGATTCCGCACGTGTCACCAACTCCATAATAGGATTCGAGGGTGCACTACTCCCTGCAACGGTGTTGTTATGATCTAATTAGCTCTAACTCCTTGTTTATGCCATTATAACTTCTCAAATTGACCACACAGGTTCCACTGGACGTGCCAAAATTATGTTTCATCAGAAATATTCCCACGACAACATATAATTCACCGAAAGTCGTTCTTCAATTTTTAATTAAAGGAGACCAGGTTATGTGACTAATTCTGGATATGAGATATCCAAGCGTGAGCAAAGAGCTGATTGTCTTGGTCGATAACACAAGTTTCGTACAATGACGAAATTTGATTTATATTTATGAATAATTGAGACAAACTTGTCCAGTTACTGACTGGCGGCACCCGAATTTCTTCAATGCAACATTACAAAGCTAATGGCTTAAAAAGTGAGCAACTACAGCTATGGAAACTAAAGGTGTGAGACTGAAAAATAAAGATAAATGAAAGACAACATTTTTTATATGAATTCGCAGGGGGGCCTTCTTTTGGCAGCCAGGTGCTATTTATAATGTGGGCTTGATAACCACCTTTTGATATCGAGTTCAACAATCAATGTTGATCTCATCTTCACCATTTGTCTAATGACATCTATTCGCCAATTGCCATCGATCTTATCTTTTTGTTCTGACACCTGTCCTCCTTGAGGTGATAATCATCATTGAGCTCATATCGTCTTGACACCCGTCCTCCTCGAGATGATAACATTCATCAAGCTCTTTTCGTTTGTCCTCCCCAAGATAATAACCGTCATCGAGCTTATATCATCTTGACACATGTCCTTCCTGAGGCAATAACCATCATTGAGCTCATATCATCTTGAAACCTATCCTTCCGAAGACAGTAACCGTCGTCAAGCTCATATCGTCTTGACACCTGTCATTCTCGAAGCAGTAACCGTTGTCGAGCTCATATCGTCTTGACACCTGTCCTCCCCGAGGTGATAATTGTCATCGAGCTCTTCTCGTCTTTACACTTGTCCTCCCCAAGCTAATAACTGTCGTTGAGCTCATATCATCTTGACACATGTGCTTTCCGAGGCAATAACCGTTGTCGAGCTCATATCATCTTGACACCTGTCCTCGCCGAGGCAGTAACCATTGTCGAGCTCATATCATCTTGTCACATGTCCTCCTCGAGGTGATAACCATCATTGAGCTCTTTTTCTTGTTGACAGCTTCGATGACTTAGATCCCATATGATAATTTCCGTCAACAACTTTTGGTGCTCACTGCTTTTCTACGGTTCAAGGTTTTTCAATTTCAAATTCCTAAACTCCCCGCCGAGACATCCAAGTACTTGTCAACTGTTTTGCTTTCATGACCCATCTTGTATGGACTACGTCATCCTTTGACGTATTTCACTAATTTATTTATTTCGATTGTCGACAACCTAATTAATTATAGGTGTCAACAATAGGAGATTGTTAAAGAGAAAAGAAGACGCAATTCCTATATGATAAAAAGCTCAATTTGCAAGCTTATAAAAAGCGTCATTGTTGTGTCTATGAGTCCATGTCAAACTCTATTCCGGAAAAAAAAACCCTTTTTTATCGAATGGTAGCAATTAAGATCTTGCAACTTTCTTTGGAAAATAGCTCGCTATGTAAAGGGTTAAGAGTTTGCGGTCCAAAACATCAAGGACAGTGGTGAAATTGGCTGAGAGTAGTTTAAATTGCTTGTGTAAGCGATCACTTCTTTTTCAGGGACCATTCTTTGACGAAGCCATCAGATGAATAAAGGCATGTGATCTACGGTTTTTCCAAAGTATGAAATTCATAGATAATGTGCAAGTATCTAATCCTAAAGATGTGAACCTAAAAACCCAAAAATCAGTGATTTCTTTACCAATTAATTCCTAAAAATTATCATGCTAACAAAATAAAAAGGAAATTGATAGACTACATGGTGCATCATCTGGATTTCCTTTTACGTTATCCTTATCCTCCGAGAAAACTCCCAAAAAGAAACACCCAAGAAGTACCCCACAATACATAAGATCCACAATTGTCCACGTCACACCCAAAAATCCCATTCCTATGTTTCAATTTTATCTTATAAAGAAGGCAAAATGGCATAAATAGTTCATGAATTTTAATTTAGTATGTAATATCATCTTTGAATTTTTAATTTTATTCAATATGGTCCCTTAATTATAGTTTAATGTGTCATTTCTGAACTTTTAATTTGTTCAATATGATCCTTAAATCTTGGTACGATGTCCAATACGGTTCATGAATATTTTAGGAGCCACATTGAATATTTACTAATAGTTTATTGACCATATTGAATAAATTGAAAGTTTAGGAACGACATTACACATTTTATCAAAGTTCATAGATTATGTTACTCAAATTAAAAGTTTTATGATGATATTGCACGTTGAATGAAAATTTAGAGATTATATTAGTGTTATTATCCCTATAAAGAAACTGCAACAAATAAGGAAACAGAAAAGAGAAACAAGGAAAACTAAAAGGGCTCATTTTCCCCATAAACCCCGAGACCACCCCTTCGTCCTCTCGCCACCCGGAAACCCAAGAACAAGGAAAGAGAGAAATGGCGAACAATCTTATAAAGAAAGAGCAGCTAATAAAGAAAACCTAAAAGAGAAACAGGAAAACCAAACGGGGAAAAACAAGATTCTCCTTCTCCCCATGAAACCATGAGACCCTTCTTCAGTTCTTTTAAAAAAAAGAAATTGACAAATTACATGGTGCATGATCTCGATTTCCTCTTACATTGTCCTTGTCCGCCGAGGGAACTCCCAAATAAAATCGCCCAAGAACAATTGCCCACATCACGCCCAAGAACAAGGAAAGAGGAAAATGGGAAATAATCTTTATAAAGAAACCACAACACATAAGGAAAACCAAAAAGAGAAAATTCAAAAAGGAGAAAAAAACATATCCTCCTTTTCCCCTTTAAAACCGCGAGACAAATCCTTCTTCCTATCACTACCTCGAAACCCAAGCACAAGGAAAGAGAAAAAAATGGCAAAGAAAGAGATGGGAGTTGTGAAGGGATTCTTCCTTTTTGTCCCGCTGCTCTCTTCGATGTTCACGTGTGTGCTATGCGCACGGGAGTTGAACTTTGGACTTGACCCCTTTTACAAGCTGGACAGCGTGCCTTCGGTCGTGAAGGATTTTGATCTGAAGAGATACTCGGGACGCTGGTACGAGATCGCCGCGTTCCCGTCATTCTTTGAGGCCAAAAATGCCGTGGACACGAGGGCCACATACACTCTGAAGGAGGATGGGACCTTGGATGTGTTGAACGAGGGCTGGGTCAATGGCAAGAGGGAGTACGTTAAGGGCACTGCCTACAAGGCTGACCCGAGCAGCAACGAGGCCAAGCTCAAAGTGAAATTCTATGTGCCTCCGTTCTTGCCCATCTTCCCCGTGATTGGGGACTACTGGGTCATGTACATTGATGCTGATTATCAGTATGCTGTCATTGGTCAGCCCAGCAGGAAGTATCTCTGGGTGTGCAACTTTCTTGTCAAGTTTCCTTTGCTTTTTTCTTATATTTTTGCCTGTTGGAGACAATTAAATTAGACCTATCAAACGGATTAAGAAATGAGTTTACGATCCATTTTGACATGTCTAATTAAAATGCATACGTTCTTGTTTTGTGAGTGATGGTTTCCTGGGCGGTTTGTCTGAATTGTGATTTGGGTTCTAATTGTTTTTTCTTTTGATTCTTTCACTTTTTTATTGGCTAATCGGCGGGATTTTTGTTTTTGCAGATTATAAGCAGAAAGAGTCATATAGATGATAAAATCTATAATCAGCTGGTTCAGAAGGCTGTTGATGAAGGGTATGATGTGAGCAAGCTCCACAAGACTCCACAGAGTGACGCACCTCCGCCGCTATAAGAAGGATCCAAGGAGACGGCAAAGGCGTTTGGTCGATCAAGTCCGTCCTAGGGAAATTTGGGAACTTAATTTTACAGCAGCTTGATGAAGATGATGTTGAAATTATATGCTGTCAATACATAATAAAGAGAAGAAATATTTGGATATGAAAGAAGTTATTAATGAAATGAAGAGAACCGATTGTCACACCTTAACTCCAACAAGAATCAGAGAATCATACACCTTAACTCCAATAAGAATCAGAGAATCACACTGTCATCCTTCCACCCCGAGATACGTAGTCTCAAACACAAATCACTATCAACATAGAAATCTCATATCCAAACCGAAGAACTTGAAAACTATTTAAGATGAATGGTACGAGCAACCGCATAGTATCATTGCCCAGCGAGTAGTACATAACTCTTTTAAGTAGATGGAGCATCTAATATGTCCATTTATAAAACAATATTAGAACACACTTGTTTCAAATCTAGTAAATGATACACTTACAAGATCAAATGAGTCATATCACTTTAATATAATCATATACATATAAGAAATATTCATTCAATCAACAAATATCAGAACAAATATCAATTGTTAAGTTTATTTATTAATCTCATGCTCAATATCCAATCATGGTCCTGACAAAAAGCAAGGCAATAGGGCAGCCAAGATCCCCCCGACAATATCCTCACATATTATTAGCTGGTAGCTTAGCCAAAAAGGTTATCTTAAAACCGCTATGCATATCGAGAAACCACTAGCTAGTCACATCGATAATGATCATGAAACCATAATCGTCCAATAATAGACAAATCAAATCCAAAATCCATTTATGCATCAAAGTACATTTTACAAACCATTTCAAAATTGATTTCCTAAATCAGGTTCAAACTCAAACATATATTACATTCGTAACACGTTTCCTAAAAAGTTTCTCAAATTATTCACAAATGACCAAATAATAGTAAATGCCCAATCCAAATTTTATGCAACACACATATATTTAATAACTCATGATATATTGAATCTCTATCACTCTCAAGACACAAGTTTACAAATTTAAAGAAGAAACAAGCACCACTTGAAAAAGTTTAAAGCAAACCATGAAAGTTATCCTATCAATTTAGCGAAAAAAAATATCAAAATCAAGTAAAATGGTTACCCAACTACGAATTGACTAAATTAAGCTTATTCGCCAGCAAAATGACTTATATGTGCTAACAAAATGGTTGTGCAAAGCAAATATTCAAAACTGTCTACAGCGCAAAGTTTGCATGCAGAACTATAAAAAATTGTTTCAATCAAACTGTAATTCAAAATAAATTTCCCTCTACCTCATACGGCTTCACAATACCCTAAATTATCATTTCTATATAAATTCACAATTTAACAACTCGTAAATTGAACCTCACAATTCAAATTTACATAATTTCAAATTTGTAGTTTAACTCCGAAATTTCCTCCGATTAGATGAGCAAATGGCTTAAATCCTTATCGAGCATTGCGAATCGTAATTGATCAAACTCATCAAGGAGTTCAAAATGCCTGTTCACTTTCTATTCTCAGCTTTTCCTTTCTCATTCCCCTTCTCCTTTGTTATTCATACGGTTTCCCTCTGTCCTATCAACCTTCTTAGTTCTTATTTTTTTTTTGTTCCATTTCTATGTTTTTATCTTCAGGCGGTGAAGCCTTAAGGCCAAAATTCAAGGGTTTTTGGGATGGGCTTTGGGCCCATTATTACTTTAATCGTTGATTATGAAAAGCAGTGATGATTTTGATAAGGTAGATCTTATTGAAATGAAAAATAAAAAATAGGGATTGATCATGAAAATCTTATCTACCTCTAATTTCATTAATGGAATAATTTATGCTAATTGAAGGTTCAAATCTTAATAGATGTCTTCTTGTATGTATAAAATTATGTAAATAAGTATAGATAACTAAGTGGGGAATTATGAAAATAGTTTGTTTTATATAAGTAATTTGGAAAAGAGATTAAATTAAACATGAAAAGAAGTGATTATTGATACAAAGAGAAGTGATGGTTGATCATGAAAAATAGTTAAGTTTCGATAAGGTATCAATTCTCAAAAAATGTGTTGTTTGGCTATCTATAAAAAAAGACCAAATCACACATGGTTAATAATGGCTTTCTCATGCAACAACTTTCCATTCTTTGTAACTCTCTCTTCTTCACAACATTCTCTCTTTTTCCTCTTTTCTCGCACAAATTTGACAAATACATTGAAGGTGAAGTTCCAATTGCAAGAAGCGGGTACTTCAGTCTGAACCAGGCTATTAGCACCGAAGAAGTAGTAGTATATCCTTGTATGAAAATAAATATGTCTGCCTTTTCTTTGCGGTGTGGCTAGCACCATGGTCTCATAAAATGCGGACAACCTTAAACTTCACAAAGTGCAGTGATAGCTCATCGTATAAGGAGGACCTTCACATTCATTTATTGCGAAAGAAGGGGTTCATTTATTGCTAATTCTTGGAATGCAATGACAAAATTTTTGGCAGATTCAATTAATAATGCACCATACATGCTGTTTCGAAAGACATCAAGAAACAAGCACCCATTTTCAGAAGTACAAAACATCAAGGAAAATGTTGAAATGTTGGGAGACTGCTCATATATATCTTAAGTCATCGATCTCTTCTTTTTCTCAAAACTATTCGTCGACGAAATAAGATAAATCAATGCACGCGACCTGTAGTCTTTATCGCTATCGAGTGGAATCTCTCTTTAGACAATAAGATGATGCAATCCTTTCAAGGGCTTGGATTGCCATCCCCATTGCATGAACATTCCCACTCTTATCCATTCTTTTCCAACGTCAATCACGAGTGCAATTCGTCTATTCACAACGGAGCACCCGGTTTTCCTGCAAACCTCGTCCTGGACCATTCCCTGTTTCCTTGGTCTCGAAGATGACTTCGGACTCATCTTCCATGAAGTTGACAAATGGGACGTGACCCGTTTCTTCGCTCACAAGTTCCCTAGTTCGTCAAATTCAAACCGGAATTTGCTGCTCCAATGAAACTTAATGAGACTTTTGTCCATCCGAAATCGACAGATATAATGGACAAAATCTATTATTCCTAAAGATATGAAGCTAAACCCAAAAATCAGTGATTTCTTCACCGATGAATTCCTAAAAAATTATCATGCTAACAACATATAAAAGATTGACAGATTACATGGGGCATGATCTGGACTTTGCATTACACTATTCTTATCGTCCAAGAAAACTATGACAAAATTAACTCAATCAAGAAAAGGAAAAGAACTCCCAAATAAAAACACCCTAGAACCTTATGGATCCATCTGGCGTTTTCAACCTCAGGTACCCCACACACTTAAGGTCCTGGGTCGTCCACGTCACAGAAGAAAAATCTCTTTCCCCATTTCTTGATTTCATTCTTATAAAGAAACTGCAACAAAGAAGGAAAACCTGTGAGAGAAACAGGAAAACCAAGAAGAGAGAAAAAGATCCTAACTTTCCCCCATTAAATCCTGAGACGATCCCTTCTTCCTCTCGCTACCTCGGAACCCCAGAGCAAGGAAAGAGAAAAATATGGCGAAAAAAGAGATGGAGGTGGTGAAGGGGCTCGATCTGCAGAGGTACATGGGTCGCTGGTACGAGATCGCCTCCTACCCGTCGAGGTTTCAGCCCAAGAACGGCGTGGACACGAGGGCCACGTACACCCTGCAGGAGGACGGGACCGTGCACGTGTTGAACGAGACCTGGACCGATGGCAAGAGGGGCTACATTGAGGGCACCGCCTACAAGGCCGACCCTGGCAGCGACGAGGCCAAACTCAAAGTAAAGTTCTATGTGCCTCCGTTCTTGCCCATCATCCCTGTGGTTGGCGACTACTGGGTCTTGTACCTTGATGCTGATTATCAGTATGCTCTCGTTGGTCAGCCCAGCAGGAAGTATCTCTGGGTATGCAACTTTCTTGTTAGGTTTCCTTCTTTCATCCACCCCGATTGACGGTCAGAGACTATAGAATTAGTGAGTTTGTTTTGTGAATGATGATGGTTCATGGGGCGGTTTGTGTTAATTGTGAGTTGGGTTCTGATTCTTTTTTCTTTTGTCTGCATTTTTGTTGGCTAATTGGTGGGTTTTTTTTGTTTTGCAGATACTGAGCAGACAGAGTCATATGGATGAAGAAATTTACAATCAGCTGGTTCGAAAGGCTGAAGAAGAAGGGTATGATGCCAGCAAGCTCCACAAGACTCCACAGAGTGACACTCCACCAGAAGAAGGACCCAAGGACACCAAAGGCGTTTGGTGGATCAAGTCCATTCTAGGAAGATAGGGGAACTCGATTTTATAGCAAGCCTGATGAAGATGATGATGCAGTAGGCTTCATGGCCTTCCAAGTAAATATTGAGTTTTAAAATAAGCAGCATATGATGTACCTTTGTTTTAAGTCGATCTACAGCTGTAGTCATGAGCACCGTGTGTTCATTTTGTTTGATGTATATTTTGCTTCTGCTATGTGGGTTATATTGTATCAGTGATGATAGGAGCTGTTCAATTATGAGATCCTTCTTGCATGCCTTTGTGTTTTGACTGAGTCTGGGGTACTGGGCAAGTTTTCCTGCTAGTGACTGTCTGATTTATTTTAGCTGAAAGAGAAAGATAATTGGGACTGTCTACCAGACCTTATCTTGTTATGTGGGTCATCTTTTCTGTCAGTGTGGATCATGCAAATATCCTTGTGGGGACTCGTGTATTCTGCAGAGAAATCATGAAATAGGAAATCATGAACAAGAGACCAAGATTTCATTGGGAATTAGCTGGAACAAAAAGCTCAGGTTCAGAAACATATCACATTAGTGGAGGTTGCAACACAAGAATTTCAGACAGTCAAAATCCACACAATTTCAGCCAATGTCAACAATTGATAAATGATGATATGGACATTCTAAGACTCACTATTCTTTCATCCATCTTGAACAAAGTATTTGTGTCATTACAAGATAAGCATGACAAAATTACTTTAGAAAAAAAGAAAAACTCCCAAGCAGAAGCACCCTAGAACTTTCTGGATACATCTGGAACATTCAACCTCAGTACCCTCGCACGCGCAAGCTAGCGAATCATACTCGTCACACCCCCCAAAATTTTGTTACCTAAGAAGGAAAGCGAAAAAGAGAATAAAAAAATCCTCCCTTTTCTCGGAATAATTTCACCGCCTCGAAAACAAGAACAAGGAAAGAGAAAAATGGCAAAGAAAGAGATGGAGGTTGTGGAGGGACCTGATCTGCAGAGATACATGGGGCGCTGGTACGTGATCGCCTCGTTCCCCTCGAGGTTTCAGCCCAAGAAGAGTGTGGACACAAGGGCCATGTACACTCTGAAGGATAGGAGTGAGCGGTTTCAAGTTTCTTATAGGTTTCGCCTGAAATTTGGAACCTACTTTCGAGTATAAGTTTCTCATTTTTTAGAATCTAGAACTTACCTGTCGGAAGTTAGAACCTGAAACCTATCCTGTCACAGGTTCACAGTAAGTTCCGGGGTGTAACAAGTCTTTTTTTTATTTCATCAAAACGAAAATAAACACCACAATACTAAACAAACTTGTCATTCATCAAAGATAATACAAAAGACTAGTTTTCCTGACATTACGGTTCAAATAAATATAACTAAAATGAGAAGTCATTGCGTGAATCAATAGTAGATGTAAGCAGTTTCATATTCCGTATAGGTTCCATACATGATAATAGATTTTTCATTTTTTAGAACTTGGAACTTACCCTATCAAGGTTCGAGAGTTGGTTCCAGAGTTTACTCAGATTCCACCTGTATTATTAATTTAACAATTATACTGAATCATCACCTCTAATAACTTCTACTTACTATTATGATTAACTAACCACAACTTATATTTGATACACGAAAAATATGAAAACATTAACAAGTCATCAATGAAAAGCTCAGACTAACGGTTTCAAACTATACACTTATCATCTAACACCATGAAACACAACATGATCACACGAAGATAAAAACCAAGAAAAAACACAAAAACTTGTTTGGGTTTCAGGTTACAGGTTCCACCTATCTAGAATCTAGAACTTACCCGTCGAAACAGGTTTCCCAATTTTTAAAACCTGAAATCTACCATGCATACCTTGGAACCTAGAACCTATAGATTCCCATTGATCAAGTTCTAACTTCTAGAATAGAATTTGGAATCATGCTCACCCCCTACTGAAGGAGGATGGGACTTTGTGTGTGTCGAACCTAGTCTTGGACCGATGGCAAGAGGGGCTACATTTTAGGGCACCGCCTACAAGGCTAACCCTGCAGCAATGAGGCCAAACTCAAAGTGAAGTTCTATGTGCGTCCATTCTTGCCCATCATCCCTAGGGTTGGGGATTACAGGGTCTTGTGCCTTGATGCTGATGATCAGTATGCTCTCGTCGGTCAGCCCAGTAGGAAGTATCTCTGGGTATGCAACTTTCTTGTCAGGTTTCCCTTTTATTTTGGCCCAAATTGATGGTCATAGGCTTTAGATATCATAGGTTTTTGTTTTGTGAGTCATGGGCGGTTTGTGCTAATTGTGAGTTGTGTTCTGATTCTTTTTTTTTTATTCCTTCATTTTTGTTGGCGGTGGGATTTTTGTTTCGCAGATACTGAACAGACAGAGTCATATAGATGATGACACCCATAATCAGCCGGTTCAAAAAGCTGAAGAAGGGTATGGTGTGAGCAAACCTCCACAAGACTCCACAGAGCGACACTCCGCCAGAATAAGGACCCAAGGACACCAAATGCATTTTGAGGGATCGAGTCCCATTCTAGGAAAATATGAGAACTTCATTTCATGGCAGCTTGATGAAGATGATGAAGTAGGGGTTTATGGGATTTCGAGTAAATACGAGTTACAGAATAAACAGCGTATGATCCAACTCGGTTTATACATTTGCCATAATTTTCTTCTACTATGTGGGCATATTGTGACAGTGAAGCTGCTCAATGATGAGATCCTTTTTTGATTTCCTTTCTGTTTGATTGAGACTGCTAGTGGATGTGTGACTGATTGAAGCAGATAGTATAATATGTTCGAACAGTCCACCAAACCTTACCTTGTCATGTGGGATTTTCCTAGTAGCGGATCATGCAAAAATATCATTGTGGGGTCTGTTTACCATGTGTACATTGCAGAGAAATCATGAAATTGGAATCACAAACAAGAGACCACGGTTTCTTTGCGATAAAGATTTCTCTTAGAATTCGGGGTTCAGAAACATGTACGAGGTACCGCCATGAAGAAAAGAAACATACGGACGTTCATGACCTTCATATTGCATTTACTTGTTCTTACCGAAGGTCAGCTGGAAAGTGAAAAAAGCAGCCATTGACCACCAACCCAAGCAGAACTAAGAGATAAGATAGATTCTGCATGCAGCAGCACCGGGAAGAGCCGGATTGAATAGAGTTGATAAGCAGCAATTTCTTGCTTTTGTAATAAAGATCTACCGATAGTGTGAAGTAACTCTAGCTATTCATCATTCTCGCATTTTCGAGATCCAGTATTTTAGAAACAAGTAAGTTCTTTGAGGTGAACATAAGAACAATAGAGAACCTCTCCACTCTGGAACAAACATAGATTATAAGACTGTACGTTCAATAACATTGCTGACATTACTTGAGAGTGCGACAGAATCTTAGAGAGTGAAAATCCACACACAATTTCCACCACGCAAACAATTGATAAATGATATATGGACATTTTAAGAATCACTACTCTTTCATCCATCAGGAACAAGGTATTTTTGTCGTTACAAGATATATCGACGCTTCATAAACCTTACAGGATGGTACAACACTGGTTGGTTTTCTTTGCCTGCTTGTAAAACATCTGTTTCAACCACCAAAGATTCCGATATCAGCAATAAATCAAGTTCTGTCCAGAGAAGGGAATAGGAAGACACTGCGCCAATGTCACCCCTTAAATGTAAAAGCTAGTGTATAGTCAAGATACACACGATCAACTTCTTATTTAAATAAGTGCAACCTGCATGATGACTTGAGATACAACGAATAAAATTTGCAGATGATTCTATGCAAAAAGCTAAATCTTTATGCTGTGGATAAAATGAAGTACAAGACAAATAAATGATTGACCAGATCGTAAAGATAAAATCATCCCAAAGAAAAGAAGATAGAATAGCAATGCTATTGCCCGCCTCATCAACTTTTGTGTGGATGACATTTTCGGCTGCAATCTAATAGTTCAGCCATGCAGGACAGTCACAGATTAAGAAAATAATACCCACAACAAGAACAAAGGCTGTGTTGTAGTCATCTAGGCAATTTTATTCGGAGGGACCTAAGTATAATGTCAGGCGGTAACAATACTAACTAACAAGGCATGCCTCATGGGTACCTGTGATGCTGCACTGAGATCTGAACTCTTTTCAACAAGACTATCCAGCTTCTCACCACGGGCAAGCACGCTATCAATAGTTTTGTGCTGCATCAAAGAAATAAAGTGAGAAGGGCAACAACCAATAGTCATCAAGTTGTTATTCTCAATTAAGTTTGAAAAGTTCCCTAAGCAATTGCTAATGTCATGAACAAGGAGTAAATAACTACTCAGGATAGTATAGCCTTGAAAAATAAAAGTGTGCACTGTTCAGTGAAGGTAACTTGAAAAATGAAGCTGGTCTCCAACCAACAACTAGACAGGTAAGCACATTACATATCTACAAGTAAATAAGACTCTTACTTCATGTGCCTTTAACAAAAGATCCAAAAATACCAGTGGGGTGGCGGGCAATTCAAATTATCTCGGCAAAAATGTCTTTGGTAAAAAAAGAAGGAACTTTTGTGTTTCTTCTCTCGATTTATTATCGTTTTTGTTTTGGTTTTTTTTTTTTTTTTTTGGGGGGGGGGGTGGGGTTGTGGTGCGGAGGAGGAAGGAAACATTCAATACTTACAAGTATAATTTTTGTTTCATCCAACTCCCTCTGAATTTTCAACAACTTATCAGCTTCCGCAGGATCCTGACGTAAAGAAAAGAAAGGAAACAGAACTGAGACTTCAATCCATTAGATAACAATAATCTCAAATATAAAATCCATTCTCACCTGAAACTTGGTAAGAGCTTCATTTAGATAGGGCCACGGTTGAGCACCATCAGCACTCACACTTCGCCAAGAATCACCAAAACTTTTCTGATACTCATCCAGCACCTGCCCCAAGGGAAGATAGATAAATAAATTACAAATTCTCATGCCATGTCATAGGGTCATCTCAACATAACAAGTGCGCTTGAAATAAAGAATAATCATAAGTATAGGATGCTCATTTGCCAAATAGCATACAAGCACCTACATTCATCTTAAAGAATATGCTCACTTGTGATTGCAACATCTTAATCAGCATGCTACTGAGAATGCCAAAAAATCACCCATTTAGAAATTCCACACAAATGTAAGGCCCCTTGTCTTCTATCAATTAGAAAAAATTACAATGATTTTCAGTTATCATATTTGTCCATAATATTTCATCTATTAGCCGTCACAAGGCACTTGTTCCACTCACACACTTTCTCCAGTACTCCCCCTTTCTCAACCCATCACTCCATTTCCCTCTCTTGCACACGCATACGAGTGTGCCCTGATGCTAGATTCTATGAAGGAAGCAAGATAGCTAAGATCGAGAAGTAAAGCGCTCTCTGATGAAATCAATTTCTAACTGTTGCAAACTTCATTTCATTTATCTATCATTTCAAATTAACCGAAGAAAAGGCAAAAAGCGCTAACTAGGACTGCAACTTCCTAAAGGTTCATCACTCGAGAGGGCCTCCCTTAAAATTAAACTTCATTGCCAGTATAGCAGTCCAAAAGGATGCAGCCCAAACTACAATACAGCTCAGACAACTGTGACATTTACAATGAAACAAATATCTTTATCTACCATGTGGAATAGGCTACACAGACTCTCGTGTCACTGCATCTTGTCAAGAATCCCAAGATTCATCTTTGAGGCTTTCTCGCAATCCTCTCAAGCAATTCCCAAACCCTCGGCCCACTGACCTGCTCTTGTACAATAAACCATATCCCACTAGAACTGTCCAAAGCACCTCTACTGAGTTTCCCTAATCTATCCTTCCAGTGGAGTAAAGTAACTCCAGCTCTTTTCACCATACCTAACTCAATCTTTCTCAATCTCGGCTAAATTCATTATAAAGTCATGCTGATACTCGCACATCAAATATTCCATCTACCGGAGATTACTTTAATTTAGAACGGTACCTTCTTTGGCTCTTGAAATTCCCAAATAATTTACTGACATGACCCTAACGCAACTCCCTCTGCCCAGTTAAGTACCGTGCACGACAATTGACAAAACCATATACCCTTTACGCACCACATAACTTCATAAGTTTGACTCATCAACCGAACATCCAAAATCCATAGATTATTGACGCAACATGCAACAAAGAACAGTATTTTCACCTGGTTTAGAAGCGAAAATGCACTTCGGACCGGATAGTGATCGTCCATGAAACCCAAAGAGCAAAGTCCATTTCTATTGTACGAGTGCACTTTGTACTCTGCAAAACTCAATAAACCAACTTCTGATTACATAAATGAACAAACAACTTACTTACCCGGAACAAGAACAATTCACGTCAACAGCAACATTTGACCGGAAAAAATTTACATCGCACACGACTGAGCTTGTGTTGAAACTATAATGATTCTTAATACTTCGATTCAAGCTCATCCACTCGTATACAACAAATCAAGACACGAAACCGGCCCAACAAGAACTTCGATCTCGACCGAAGATACAACCGCACGAAAAACCGACACCCATCAACCCAAATTTCCGACCTTCAACCAAACAATAAGAGGCAAAGAACAGGAAAAAAAAAAAAGGACCCAGATGTCCGAATTTCGACCCCTTTCCTAAACGCAACTCCTACAAATCCCAAAACCGCATAAAGGGCGTGGGAGAAAAAGAAAGAAAGAAAGAAAGAAAGAACAAGACCTTCATGTTGGACGGACTGCCGCTGACCGGGAGGGGTGCGCTTAGCGACGGTCCGACCCACGAAGACGATGAATTCCTTGACGCTGGAGCGCTGGAAGTAGCCGAAATGGCTGACGTCGGAGGCGTTTGCGAGGATGACCGGGTCGGACCCGTCCGGGTTGATCTTCAGCACCAGTAAAGCTGTGATCTTCATGGCCTCCCTCGCTCGCTGGATCGATGGGTGGGCTCGGAATCTCAAAGGGTCTGCGAAATCGAAATCGAAACCCCTGAATGTTTGGTGATTTTGAGGATGATGACGATTCTTGTGCTTGCGTTTTTAGGATCCGAGGAGGTTGAGGTTGAGGTTGAGGTTGGGGTTGGGGAGGGGGCGCAATGATCTGGTGTGGGAGGTTGCAGGAAGTTTTTGTTTATGGTGGAGTTTGATTAGCTGGCGTTGAGTTGATAGGGAGAGGACATCATTATGTTTTTTTTGCTTTTTTTTTCTTTTGGACTTTTGAGGAGGTGCAAAAACGCTGAGGAAAGCATCATGTATTTTTCATGACAAAGATTTTATCTGAGTTTTTCACTCAAAATTCTCAAAATTGAGCTTCAAGAATGCAATTATAATGATCATGAGGCTGTTCGAGTAAAGGAAACATTCCATCAATAAGTCTGTATCTATCTATATTTCTTCACAGTAAGATTTTCTCACTTTTATATGCTATGAAGTGTAGTAGCTCATATTAAAAACGTATGAATTTATAAAACATGTAACGCGTGTTTGTGTTGGGTGTCGAAATTGTTCCATCTCTTAGACTCACATATGAGTACGGCCTTTTCTTTTTCAATAAACAAGAAGGAGTATTTTCTTTTTTAAAAAATTTCCGTGCAATAATTTCATCAGGCATCATCAACCAGATTTCGCAAACTTTTAATTCAACAAGTGATTTGTAGATTAAAACCACTTTCTCAAATAGTGAATGGTTCATTTGATTTCGATAATCTAAAAAATACCTTCTCGTTCTTATAAGTAATCCTAGGAAAAGTAATGAGCTTGTCGATTCGAATTGAGGTACCAATAAAAAACAGCAACAAGACAGCCAAAAGAAGATGGGCCAGAATTAAGAAAGACCATTGTGCTATTCCTTTCCACCAAGAAAGTGGAAGTAGTGGGTGCTCCTCTTTCTTCTTTGGCATATTTTGGGGGCGCAAGTAAGGGGAGATTGCTTGAAGAAAAGAGAAAGACAGAAAATAAAATATGGCATTTTTATCATTTTTGTTTTTGCTAGGGGACATTTTTATCGTGTTGGTGACAGGGGTTCTCTTTGTGGATATCTTGTGAAACAACATAAATTAATTAAGGCAAAGGCATTATGGACCACTTGAGATTATAGATTATATATATATGAGAAATAAAGAATTTTTCTTTTGTAGCCCACAATGGTATTTGCCAGTTTGAGAGTTGAACCGATCCTATTTGCAGAAAAGTAAGAGATACATCAATTGACTCTCATGTTTGGAAAAGATGAGAAGAGTTAAGGCTGCATTTGTTTCAAGAAAAATTGATAATTTGAAAAATATTTTTAAAAATATTAGTGTTTATATCGTTTGAAATAATTAGTCGATGAAATTTTTTTTCATTATCGATAATAATTTATGTCTAAATATTTTCATAAACAATGAAATATTTTTCTCTCATTAATGTTTGTAAGCGATACATGCGAATATTTTTAAAATAAATATTTTTCAGATTATTCATTTTTCATTAAACAAACGCACCCTAAATTAATGATTTTAACATTCCTAACATGGGGTATTGAGGTATTGTGGTAGGTTGTGCGCCCCTCATGACGTGGATTTGAATAGTTAGATGAAGATTATTGCAATGTATTTAGTATGTCTACCCACAACAATTAAATGTATTGCAATTTCCGTAAACACGTATGGCTGAATAATATTATCATTTCCAATTGATTATGGATTTTATCGGTGAGTGTCCTTGTAACATTAGTTAAAGTGCAACTGATGTGCTTTTTTTGGCCAAATTGTGGTTAATGTACTTTGAAAATGTGGCTACGTTTTTTTTTCCATGTTGATTTTGTTAAAGTTGTGATTGTTGGGCATTTGGTTCATCATCAAAGTCTTGATATAGCCGAGAGAAATTTTCGGTCATACGAAATTTGTGCAACACAAATTCGCTCTAATTATACACTAGATAGGTGGATAGTTTTCATTTTCCTAAGATAGATACTTACCAGCATTATCAATTTAACATGGTCCATATTTTATTTAATGTTCCATCCTATGTAAATCATATAAGTTAGACCTTGATTTGTGAAAAAGAGAAATTTTATTCCCTCATTATATTGGAAAAAGCATAGAAAGAAATTTTAACTTGTTGCTGTTTCTTGGTTCCTGCATTAGCAACACAAGACGGTTGACCTCGACGTGACCTCGCGACAAGACATTCTTGATGTTTGAAAGACCGTTGAGCCGTTAAAGGGTTTGAGCTGTCGAAGCCAATGCTCCCGCTTAATATGTACACCAGTCAAAAGAACAGGAGAAGAAGAGAAGAAGAAGGTCCTTATGAAACTGGTGTTCCGTTAAGAGTAAATAAATCCTGACCAGCTATTAATGCGAGAATTGTGTTGGGGGGGTTATTGAGAAAAACCTCTTTTGGGAGTAAATTCTGGTCGCCCTCTCTCTCTCTCTCTCTCTCTCTCTTCTCTCTCTCTCCTCTTCCTTCCATTACATTCCCTTGAGAGTTTCTGTGATCTTCTTTTTCTTTTCTTGTTTCCTTCTGAAACTTGAGAGGGAATGTTGGCTTTGTCCATCTGAACGTTTTGACAATGAAGTGAGTTTCTTTTCTTATTACGTTTTTTTGTGCTTCTGATTGGTGTTTTGCTGCTTCTGTTTCAATGGGGTCAATGTCATGCGACACTTGACCATGTTATTGAAGGGTTTGCACCGTTGAATTTGGCAATGTCTGATAGAAATGAGAACTCTCGGAAGGGAAAAAAAAACCGTCACAATTCCCGCATTTTCGTTATTGAATTGCGGCAAATTAATCTCTGCATTTCTTGTTTCCGATTTGTTGTTAATTGCAGCGGTCATTTGGTGAAATATGTACGTTCTTTTGACATGTGACAGGTTTGGAGAGATGTTTAGGTGTTTGCTTTTCTTTTCCTTGCTCTTTCATTCAAGCTTAGCCCAGAAGTCTTCAGAGGGTTCAGGGACTTCAGATACTCCATCAAAGAAATGGCTGACCCTTAATGGTATTCTGACTCTCTCTTTATTTTAAGGATAGAAACAATTACCTTTAGAATAATAGAGATTTTTTAGTTTAGGTGGGTAAGATCCGGAGATTTGAGAAAGACAAAATGAGAATTATTAGTTCACTTTAGTTCCGAAAATTGCTTGCATCATAGACTGCTTCCTGTGTGGTTGACCTTGAAATTCTGAGCGTGGTAACAGCAAGTATGTGTGCCTTATCCACAGGCAGCGAGCCCCTCGTTATAGCTCGTGGAGGGTTCTCTGGGATCTTTCCCGATTCGAGCGAGTTTGCCGTGGACATGGCAATGACCTCAAGCATGGGCGATGTGGTCTTGTACTGCGACCTGCAGCTCACAAAGGACGGTCTAGGCATATGCCAACCGGACGTCAGGCTTGACAATACCACCAACATAGCAATGGTGTTCCCGAAAGGAGAGAAGACCTACAATGTGAATGGACAAGATTTGAAGGGCTGGTTCGCTGTGGATTACACCTCCGACGAGCTATTCAACAACGTCTCATGTGGGTCTAAGTCTTCATTAAGTATTGATGTGATCTTTAAGAACAAGAGTTACCAACAGAGGACAATGAATTGAAGAGAGATAAGAAGACAACATGAATATCACTACAAAAAGGATTATTAGCCCACCTGTTTTACCTTAACTTTTCAATGTGCCCGCTTAACACTATCAGTGAAAGCAGAGGCAAGTTGAATTCAGAAATATATGTTGGCACTCCGCTCATGTAGATTCAAAATCTTTCTCTGGTTTTCCATTGTCCTAATCAGCCATTCAGGTTCTCATAGAAGTCACCCGTCAAATGGAACAATGTGAGTGGGCTAGAGCACGTGGTTTTTTGGCATATCATTCAGTCAATGTATTCACAGATTGTCAGACCAAATAAATTTATTCACAATATTGTGAACTCAATCCAACAAAGATAGAACCTATACCATATGCATTGAAAATATTGCATTACAGAGTTCAAAGGGGCCAAAAAGGATAGCAAAAAGGCTGTTCGAGATATCATTTGTGCTTCAAGAAAACTAATCTCTATTTTTCCATTGTATTGTTCTTCTTTCCTTCCCTGCAGTGGTTCAGAATGTTCTGTCCAGGCCGAGTTTGTTTGATGGCGCACTGTCGATTCAATTTGTCGACGATATAGTTGGACGCAAAACTGTTAACCTACTTTGGCTAAATGTTCAGGTCTCTCTCTCTCTCTCTCTCTCTCTCTCTCTCTCTCTCTCTCTGAGGTAGCTTCTTCTTTTCACAACTTGTTGATGGACGTGGAAATATATCCATTCCTTGCGACAGTATGATGGATTCTACACCGAACACAAGCACAGTCCAGCATCCTATATGCAGAAAGTTGTGAGGTACTATCCTCTTGATTATCTATCATCTCCAGAGATTGGTTTCTTGAAGGCTATGCAAGGAAAAGTCAATAAAGCAAGGACGAAGCTCATATTCCGATTTCTGGCCGCGGATGCAGTTGAACCATCCACCAATCAAACATATAGTTCTATACTGAAAGACCTTGAGTCGATCAAGTCATTCGCATCTGGAATACTTGTTCCCAAGGAGTACATATTCCCAGTTGGTACAAACAATTATCTGGAAGCTCCCACCAGTCTTGTGGCGGATGCTCATAAACAGGGCCTTGAAGTATACGCTTCTGGTTTTGCAAATGACTATCCAGCAAGTTTCAACTATAGCTATGACCCAACATCGGAATACCTGCAGTTCATCGATAACTCTGAGTTTTCTGTTGACGGGGTGCTTACAGATTTCCCTCCAACAGCTTCAGAAAGTATCGGTAATGGAAAAATAACTATCAAATTTGTATTTTCACTTGCCATAAAAAAAAAAAACTGTAGGTTTCATAAATGCATTAACTCTGCAAGCAATAAACCTGGTAGAAATGTCCTCTGAAACTCGAAGTTGTGGTTTTCTTGCAGTATGTTTTACCCAGAACAACAACAGTAGCAAGCCCATCAAAGGTAACATGTTAATCTAAATCATTCTGACATATGGTCATTCAATCAACTTCTATTTACCGAAGTGTCCCTGTGCAGGGAAAGCTTTAATCATATCTCACAATGGAGCAAGTGGAAATTATCCGGGGTGCACTGATCTAGCATACCAGCAAGCAATAGATGATGGCGCTGACATCATCGACTGCTCAGTGCAAATGTCGAAAGATGGAGTAGCCTTCTGCTTGGATTCTGCAGACCTGTCAGGAGATACCACTGCAATGCCCACTTTCATGTCTAGATCGACCGTTATCCCCGAGATCCAACAGGACAGCGGAATCTTTTCCTTTGATCTTACATGGAGCGAAATCCAGAGTTTGAAGCGTAATGTTGCCCCGTGATCTTATCCATGTAAATTGATATTGCCCACAGGTTTAATGCCTGATGAAATTGCTCACCAAAAAGCTTCCTTGTTTCAGCTCAACTTGTCAGCCCCTTTGGGAGTGATCCTGGCTTCCAGAGAGATCCAGCAAATAAGAACAAAGGCAAATTTGTCACTCTTTCAGAATTTCTGGAACTTGCAAAGTCAAAGGCAGTATCGGGTGTTCTGATAAACATAGAGGTAAAACATGCTTTAGTTTCTTCCTTATTTTGATTCGAAGCCCTCTTCACAAGCGTGAACAAGTTTTCTCATTCCTTATCAGAATGCTGCTTACCTAGCATCAAAGAAGGGTCTTGGCATAGTAGATGCTGTTTCCAAAGCCTTAAGCAACGCCACATTCGACAAACAATCCACACAACAAGTCTTGATCCAATCCGATGACAGCTCCGTATTATCACAGTTCAAGAATGTCTCGACCTACAAAAGAGTGTTGACGATTGAAGAGAAAATAAGCGATGCACCAAAGCAGCCAGTAGAACAGCTTAAAAAGTACGCTGACGCAATCACCATCACGAGGCCCTCCATCATGCCAGTTTCAAACAGCTTCCTTTTGGGCAATACAAGTGTTCTTGACGAAATGCATGCCGCAAATATCTCGGTATATGTCTCTGTTTTGAGGAACGAGTACATTTCACTCGCATTCGATTATTTTGCGGATCCTATTCTGGAGTTGGCTACTTATGTAGCAGGATTTGGAGTTGATGGAGTCATCACTGAATACCCGGCAACAGCCAACAAATACATGAGTAAGCACCGCATGAGTTAAATTCCCTTATAGGTCCAGTCAAGCACACCACATATCAAAAGTGTACGTGTCTACACACAAGCGCAGAGCGCACACTCACACACAAAAAATGGGTGATTTAACATTAAGAAATTCTTTTGGGTCTTTGACAGTTAAACCGGCCCGATTCCACTCCATACTTGAAACAATATATAGTCCCTAAACCACAGGCAAGAGGAAAACAAGAATGAACCACTCACTGTTCCATTTGTCATTGCAGGAAGTCCATGTTTTGATTTGAATGCCAAGCAAGCCATCTTACCAGTTCAGCCTGGTTCTCTTATTGGCATTATCCAAGGAGCCGAGCCACCAGCAGAAGCTCCTGCTCCAACCCTCGAAGTCTCAGACATCGTCGACCCACCTCTACCTCCTGTAGCCGTCAATCTAACCACGGACTCACCACCTGCACCTGCACCTGATGCCAAGCACTCCAGTGCACTAAAAGAAGTTGCTAATTTGGGTCTATCTCTAGCGGCTATTGGAGCACTTGGTGGTTTACTCTTTTAGGGACATGGACATGAGGTGCTGTCCAATGGATTTGCAGGTCATCGTTCCTCTCTCATGTTTCACTTAGCTTACTCTCTTTCTCTTGATTCATTTCAGTTTGTAATATAGTAAAGAAATCTGCCATTGACTATTATCAGAAGTGAGTTATGCTAAGTGGTGTGTGATGACCATTTTGGATCCACAAGCCCTCAATGACAATCTAATTGGTGGTGATTTCGACCCCACCAAAAAAGATTTGGCAAGTCTTTTGGCTGTGATGATTCGAAGTTCGAGATAAATATTGACTAGTAAAGAGAAACGTCAATAGAATCCTCAACAGTTATTCCACTTATCTTCCAACATTAAAACTTTAGATTCTTAAAACAAGTATTCGTTTAAGCAAAGACATCTGAGCAGCTTCCTCTTAAAACCAAGCAAACAATCGAAGAGCAACAGAGGGGGAAAATTGTCAGCAAACAGAACAAATGAAAATAAATGCCTTTCACAGACAGAAATGCGAAAGAAAAAAAGAAGGCAAGATCATGAAATGTGACAAGCTGACAATGCAAATGAATTAAGCATGAAAAGAGCAAGATAAACACTGCTTGAAATTGAAACGGAAGAATCTTTGGAAAGCCAAAAACCCCAATAACATAGTCACCCACCAGCTCCACGTCTCACCATCATCCAGGGAGAGAGAAAGAGAGAGACTCAGAGCATTACTCGAACAGTTCTCAATCATTCATGCGAAGCAAGACACTCAGAAAACCCACCACTCTAACACCAACCTGCGTGGCTGCGAAGCAGCGGTTGCTCGTGAAAGGCCCAAAGATGGGAACTTTCAAGAACCCTCCGACCGGGAGTCGCCACGCCAAGAAATTGGTGGGTGGTGCTTCCTCAAAGGCCGCGTCTTTCTCGCGGTATTCACGAATGCATCATCACAGCCTCTCTCGTATGCAGTAGACACCATGCAATAACCTTTCCAGTACATGGGGGTATGAATCTCGTTAAACAAGAACATCATCATCATCACCACCACCGTCACCATCGCCATCACCATCGTCTTGGCAATAATAATAACAATAACAATAACAATAACAACAAGGAGGAGGAGGAGAGGAGGGAGGCCTCATCAGAGACGCAACTCTCGCAAGAATCTGCGCAGGCCTTTGTCCGAAAGTCTCACATTTATGTTCTGTCTGACTCGATTCTTCTGACAGCCAAAATAACAATAAAGTAATTTGCTGGAAAAAACCGATCTTTACTTGAGAATGGCCAAATGCAAGAAAACCACCTATAACATATATTGCCCACCATATATTTCCCTCTTTTGCAAAAAAAAAATTTTCATTTTGATTTGGCTTTATTGATGTAAAGTCTTTTTATTTACTAAAATCTCGAAATTCATGCACCTTCACTTTTCTTTAATTTAAGTCCTCGTAGGAATCCTAACTTCTAACATTAGTAAGTGTGTAAATAATTCCTCACATCGATAATACACCGAATAACAATTTTAATTTCAAGCATGTATAACTTTCGGAATATGTTAATTGTCGGTAGGTTGATCGCGCGTAATTTTTTTACAGTTTCTCAAAACCGAAAATATTGTAATTTTAACGCGAGAGAAAGGAAAAATATTCATTGCTTATGAAAATCTTAAATAAACTCCAAAAATTCAACAATCGAAGTTTAAAAACACAAAGTTCAAGTAATTGGAACTCGTCAAGAGATCAAACTTGCGAAAATGCAAGCTGCTAAACTCATACTACAGGCTTTGCAAGATGTCATTACAGGGAAAGCTAGACTTGTCTTTTGCAATGATCAGCTTCAAGCTTAAATTACTGGATACAACAATGAATAAAGAAAAAGATCATGACTCCATCCTGATCAGCAATGCGCTTTCTAATTTACAATTGCAGAAAAACCTCAGTGAAGTACTCAGCTATGCAAGAAAGAGAACCAAATACATCCTCAACTCTGCTATCAAAAAATGGCCGAGAGTCTCCCAAGACATGCGGAACCGACCTCACAAGAATTGCTCGATGAGCGCAGGGCCGACAAATGAAGACGATAAGTATCTCGAGAAGATTTGCGTGACAGCTCATTTACAAGGAATCTGTCGGATCAATGAACTTGCACTTTCCAGCTACTAGTGAACTCACATGACCTCCTTTCCAGGGTGCCGGAGCACAGTTTTGTAGACAGCTTCCCCGGACGAGTTAACAAAATAAGTCACCTGCCACCGGCTACAAGCATAAGTTGGCGTTTTCATAGGAAGTTCACGAAGCTGGATGGGGTAATCAATCATACAGAACATTCCATGATGGAACATCACCAAAATCCCCATTAAAGTAGTCTATTTTCAAAAACCGAACTGGCAAAAATGTCGACTTATTCCAGCATTCTGCACTAATTCAAAAGATGTTATTCATAACATTTGATTAGAGAAAAGATTTGATTACTCACTATTTCAAGAGCGGTGATTCTGTGAAGAAGGAACCCATCGGCAAGTTCTCTGGAGAAGCAGGAAAAATCACAGACAGAATACATACCAAATTATAGGAGGGACAAACACGGTTGGGAAATTCGGAATAGAGACAAAAGGAGATACCTGCAAAAGACTGATGATGTTCCCCGAGACGAAGCAGAATTAGATTTTTTATATAATTGGCCAGGGTTGCCAATGTAGCTAACACCGCCTTGGGGAACACGATCCATGCCAGCCCTTCCACTTAAGTATGCATTCTGGGAAGACATGTCTGATTCAACTTCTTTGCTCAAGAAGGATTCATGTGATTCACAGTTCATTCACAAGGAGGCAAGAATAACAAGAGAGATTACCACTCCATAAGTGGAAAAGACGCTCCTCAAAGGGTCAAGATCTGCCTTTGCTTCAAATAGACCATTACTTTCTTGGCAGGAAGTCAGAGGAAGAAATCCTGTGATTATGCGCCTGAGTTCACAGATAGCAAAAAGTCGCATTGGTTTTAAGGGAAACACTTTCATTCTTTTGACAGACAAGCCAAAACTGATGGATAAATGAGGTAGGTCCCCACATATAATCAGGTAATACAAACATGAGAATTCATGAACAATTTACAGCCAAGGTATCGCAAGACTACAGTATTCAGAAAAGCTCAGAGAAGTCATAATTTGTTAGACAAAGAAACTTGCGTGAATTCTTGGAAAATAAACATTGTGACTCAGTACAATGCCAACTGTTATGCTTACACAAATGAAAATAAAGGACACCAGAAGTTGAATCCTTCAAACTTACCATTCACCAGTTGTTTCCTCTAGGATCCTCGTGAGCCATTTAAGTTGCTCCTCTCCAAGCCCCTCTGATGATCCCATCATCACAGAACCCTGGAGATTCAGAAATATAGGGTTCACTTCATATGGTTCTCATTTGTGCTCCAGCTACATCACCAGTCGAGCAAAAACAGGTGGAAGTACATGAAAGTAGGCAATTTGGCATACAATATGATGCCCTAGAGTGGGAGTATATTTAAGTCGATGGGAGAAGTATGAGTTTGGTACTGATCCATATATTGCTCTATCAGATAATGAGCTAGAGTGAAGGAGTTCGCAGGTAGGAAAGCAAAGATGGAAGGTCAAACTGGTTGGAGGTATACCAATTAAAGATTCGTCCTTCTTATTTTGACTTCAAAGATCTAGGGTAGTGTCAGGTGACAGAGAATGGGTTCTACCAATCCAAATATTCAAAACAAGATGCCTTTGCTCATTGGCCATTAGTCCTATTTTCAAGATGACTAGCTTTCCCGGCCTGCTCTCTCAATTACCATAGTTCCTGTAATAATCCTTCATCAGTATGCATTACAGACAACCAAAAGCCCCATATCCACCACATGTAATTTTTTTCCTCTAAAAATTACCACACTAAACACCAGACATGCAACTATATTCGAGAGTAAAAGAGGTTTCCTACCTTACACAGTAAACGCACGCTGACACTCAGCCACAATACAGGTAACAAGCTAATAGATGTATTTTTCTCTAAAAGAATTAGGATAAGAAAAAGGATGCATATACCATGGAGAAAAATGAATCGCTGGACAGATATTAAGAGGTGTCTTTTGACATATGACAACATACCTTAAAAAGGCCAGTATCTAGACCAATTAAGTCTAAGATTTTCCCACAAGGAATTTTCACCTGCTCTCTGAAATAACTTCTTCCTCCTTTTGAAGCTTTAGTGGTGTACCTACAGTGTCACTATTCTGATTAACTAACAATTTGGCTGAATAAAAACCAATCAATACCCAAATTTAATATCAGGATCCAAAATGTCCGAGAAATATTATACATATTTAATCCCAAAGACAGCAAATAGGAAGAAAAATGGTATACCATGGAATTTTCAGCGATTGGTAATTTTGTGTACCCTGCCAAAAGAAAATGTTAAATTTCCATTGATGGTTGCAGAATCTTACTCCCAACAAACATCATATCAATCTGGAGAAATTAAAAGTATTTGTGCCGCAAATATTACTTCAAAGTTAAACTAAAGCAAAGCATAACAGTTCCACTGCTATCTTTCTTCTAAAGGACAAAACCTTAAAGCTATTTCAACTGGTAAGATAACCCTTCTAACGTCAATCTCTAAGCCAGCAAGCTTTTCCATGTGGATATGTGCACACTGCACTCAATTTAAAGCTTTTCAATTAAAAAAAGAACTGAAATTGTATACATTAAGCAAGAGGGAGCTGTTAAGTTTCAAACAGGAGGTAGAATTGATTAATATTCTTACATTCTGCATAAGCGGATCATCTTCGCCAAGTTCGCTGATGTTGACAACAAATGCTGCGTCATATGTCCTTGACACCTTCTCCATCTTCATTAGAACCCCAAGAAAACACTGGATCAGTAAGCCCGCATTCACAAAGATAAAGCAACAGTCACCATCAATTCCTGATCTCTCTATCCCTACTTAGACAATGCACGCAAAGTATAATTTGCAAGTCTAGTTCTTAATATCCATATTCGTACTGTCTAACTGCAAGTATGGGATTGAGAGAGAGACAACCAATACTGGGAAAGATTGCAGAAATCAATTTACAGATGCAAAAGGAACCAAGAACACACCGTAGTGATCCCTGAGAGCACCTATAAACAAAACGCTAAAATGGGAAACCCAACATCCAGTTCCACAATTTAAAAGAGAAGGACACACTGCTGGATCAACCTCGCAAAACATCTTCCTAATAGCATTGAACGGTGCACCAACATAAAGTCAGAAAATTCACCAGTTTTAAGAGCCGCGTCTGCTCATTGGGAGCTCTAAATCCACCTCGGACAGTGACGAAGTAAGAATCAAGAAATCCACCGCCGCTTCTGATGACACTCTTGGTGGTATAACCCCCGCGTTCCCGAGACTGGCCCAAGTTCAGAGCAACATAGAGGGCGATGCAGAGACACACCTGAGTAAAAACGGTGCACACCCAAGACCTCTTCCCCATAATCACTTCCCAGAGGAAAAAACAAGAAGAGCAAGAACAAGAAAACTCTCTCTCTCTCTTGGGGAGGAGCTGTCAATCCAAGTTCGACCCCTGTTTCTGCTCTGCAGGTGCCCCGGACTACCAACAACAGTAGATCCGAGAGCGCATCTGGAAATGTGAAGGGGAAGGGGAGGCACCTCAAGGCGAAAAGTTCGCACATGATGTGGATGTCGCCAAATCAAGAAAACGTTGTAGGGACTCTGTCAGGCGTGGGGCGAAAAACATCGCCATCTTGATGGTGGGTTGTCTTCATTCAGGTCTCCCTCTCCCTCCAAGGACAACAACGTCGTCACCCAATCTTGCACGCCTTCGTTGCGCTGCGCTGTAGATTTCGCATTGGTTTTCCTTGGCTGGAAAAATTGGTACTTATTCAATTTTTTTTAGATTCTTCTGACAGCAATGCTTTTGTTGTGGGCAAAAGAACACTTCAAATGCCATAACGGCGCTCACTCTGGTACCATAACTTTTTTTGGATCACTTTAGTGCTAAAATTTTTGAAAAACGATTACTTAAGTGTCAACTTCCGGGCCGTACACAATTTTTTGTCGGAAATCTGACGTGGCATTTTTTTTATTAATTTCTAAAGCTGACATGGCTCGTCGGAAATTGGCACTTAAGCGATCGTTTTTCAAAAATTTTAGCACTTAAACGATCGTTTTTAAAAAATTTTAGCATTTAAGTTATCGTTTTTCAAAAATTTTAGCACTGAAGTGATCCAAAAAAAACTTATGACACTTAAGTGATCGTTTTTCCTCCGACTTAACACCAAAGTGGTCCGAAAAAAAGTTATGGCACCAAAGTGATTTCCGTACATAAGTTATGGCACTAATAGTGTCCTTTTGCCTTTTGTTGTGCGAGATAAAGCTGAACATTACTCGTGTTTGTTGAAATATCTGAGCACAGGCGAAAAAGTAGTTTTTTTCCCATTTGTTTGTATTAAAAAAATATTAATACCACGGAAACTCACGACAAATTTACTTCAAATTAATTTTTTGATCGCTAAAAACTTCAAATTTGTATTTATTTTCATTAAATTTCACCGTCAAATTGCGACAATTGACGAGTGTACCAATTGGGGGTTTGCAGGTTTACCAATTTGTGATATTAATCCAATTTAACAAAGGGTAAATTTATCACAAGTATGCCAGTTTGGAGTTTTTGTGGTAAAAAAATTAATTTTTGGTAAATTTATCATAAATGTATCAATTTAGGGTTTTTTGTGGTATTGACCAAAAAAAATAATTAACACTTTAAAACATCATGAAAGAACTATATTTAATCCATGTGTCAATTTATTTGGTGTGTGAAAGTCTCGATTGTTTCAAATTAAAACAAGGACAAAAGACATTGAAAATTATAAACTATGTCTATTGTAAACTAAGTCTCGATTGTTTTGTCATCCATATAGGTAGATTTTTCACGGTGCTCATTGACGGAACCTTGATGGAGGCACATATATAAGTTTGGGAATTCTTGTGTCACAAAAAAAAAGAGTCTAAGGTAAATGTGTCACAGTAGGTATAATTTAGAGTTTTAATGGCTTTTTCTCTTAGACTCCATTTGTTTCGGGGAATATAAATGATTTGGAAAATATTTTCATAAAAGCGGTCCCTTGTATCGTTTGAAATAATTAGTCAATGAAAAAAATTTTCATAATCAAAAACAATTTGTGCCAAACATTTTCGTGAATAATGAAAATATTTATCGTTCATTCATTTTTTGTAGACGATACAAGCAATCGCCTTTTGACAAATGTTTTGCAAGTCATTCATTCTCCACCAAACAAATGGAGTCAATCAAAGCGCGTGTATCGAAAAATTTAAATAAGGTAAAAGGCAAAAATCAATTCAAACATACCCTTTGTATTATTTAAGGTGCAAATGAATTTTGACGTATTATATGTATGGCAATGGCCTTGTGGTCCTGTTTTTACACGACATGCAAAAACTATCGAGCTTATTAGAGTACTACAAGTTTTGCATTTTAACAAATATAATGTTTTTTTCCAAAACAAAAGAAATAAAAATTCCTAATGACCCGAGGTTAATTAGTTTTTACAATTTTGATCTCAGTTTAATCACCTTGATGCGAGAGATAATGATTCCTCCTATTCGCGGGTTGATGATAGACACATACAACCCACGAATCTATTGCATGAAAAATATCCTTGTCAACATCTAAACAGCTGGCTCCAATTTGTTAATTTTGATCATCGTCATACAAAGAAACAGCAGATGCACAGTGGAAAATTTCCAGCGGTCAGTTTTATGACAGCGAAATTTGGACCTCAGAGAAATGGTTGTGTTTTAAACATGTGAACTAATAGAGATTGACGGCTTTTATACGTTGTATATATACTTTTCAAAACCTCTAAAGAAAGGAAACTCAAAAAATGAAACCGAAGAGCTCTGTCGTTAACACCGGATGAAATATCGGGAGAGCAACGATTTCTTCTAAAAGTTTAAGTTCTTGCAAAAAAAGGGCATGAGCTATTTTTTTATTTAATAATTTGGAAGTACACAAAACAACAGCATATAAGCAGAGCCCGACTAGTCGATTTCCAGGAAACTGAAGAAACTTTCAGTTTGTCCCACTAGGACATGATCGTGTCTCGCATTAAGCCTGGAATGTCTTTTGAAGGAACCAGTGTCTTAACTCTGGGAGCCTTGGCCTGTGTGCACTTGGTAATTAGAGGCCGTTCCAAATTAGGCTTTGAGATGCCGGTTGGACTGTCTAGTTCCACGGAAATGGCTTTTCTACCCCTCTTGCCTTTGTTCATTGGTTTAAATACACTTCCCCTTATCCGGGTCAACATGGTTTGAGTAGCCTTTTCATAAGGGCTTTCAAAGGAGAAAGAAAGCCACCAGGAGATCCATTCGGGTGTACATCTAGGTTTGGGCTCAAAATCGTCAACATCAGGGGCAAGTTTATTACGTATGAGTTGGGTAATTTCAGAGCAGCATGTGAAAGGGACCTGAGCTTTCTAAAAATATCTTTGTTTGGTCATGTCAGGAAATTCAAGGGAATATGGAATTGGCATAGGAATAGCCTGAACTAAACCAAACTGTCTGGCACAGTATTGGGAAGAATAAATTCCAAAGCCATGATAGAATTTTCCCTTTTGACATAGTCTTAGAGGAAGGTGCACAGGAGTAAGAATATATAACCAGAAATCAGTGGAATTGGAGTGAGCTGTTGAATCAAATAGATAATTGAATTCATTTGCATCATAAGTAAAAAATTCAATTTCTTTGAGTCAATTGTCAGAAATTTTTGAAGATAAAAAGTAAAAGAAGAGAGATTCTCGAGGATACTCAATGAAGAGTAACTCAGCAAACGACACCCAAACGGAAGATGTGTAGGCCGCCGAAGTCTTGGATAGAAATGATGACGGAAGGTACAAAAGTTATGACTAGAGAGGAATGGAAAGTAACGAACCAGCCAACATTGAAGTATCCAAAATGCTTCAAATAGGGTGCCTTCCTCCCGAGATATCATTGATAGAGATGCATGAGTTATTTCCCTATACAGAGCTGCTAAAATCAATGGACCTAAAGTGAGTGTTTTACCCGTAGCAAGATTTGTTGCAAGTAGTAAGAAATTTTTGGAGACTTTCAGAGGAGCAAAGAAGATGTATTTTGACAACCAAACAATGAGAATGAGAGTGCGCTTATTAGGGATTATTGGGCTAGTATTATGGAAATATGTTTCGATAAATCTGCCGTAAGCAAGGGTTTCTTCAGGAATAATAGGCACTGATGGTGAGGTCAAATCCTCTACAGGGGTCCCAACTTGCGGAAGATTAGAAATAGCATATATGGGCAAAAAGACATTATAAGTGTCATAAGTTGTGTACGGAGATCACTTTGATGCCATAACTTTTTTTCGGATCACATTGGTGTCAACTTTTTTGAAAAACGATTACTTTAGTGCCAATACTAATATGGTCGCCGAAAATTTAAAGTGGCTCTTTTTTTTTATTATTAATTTTCGATACTGACATGGCTTGCCCAAAATCTGACATAGCTCTTTTTTTTGCCGAAATTTTGGTCGGAGTCACTAAAGTGATATCTTTTCCTTCGACTTGGCACCAAAGTGATCCGAAAAAAAATTATAGCATCAAAGTGATCTCCGTACACAACTTATGGCACTTATAGTGTTCTTTTGCCAACATGTATGTTTGAAAGAGTAACATACATTGGACCCCAGGGAAAAAAGAAGAAGTTAGTAGGAGAGGACCAAAAATCGATAGCAACACCCAAAAGCCCTAAATTCAAGTCATATAATAGCATGTTGACCTCAAAAGCCACGTCAATGCTAGCTCTCATCCAAGCAAGTTGGGTAGGTATGCCATCTTTCAATCTCTTCTACCAGTGATGAATACCTGTCTCGGGGGAAGGAAACCCTTGGAATTGTGGAGTCTTTGGAAACCAAATATTCGCGATCGAAGACTTTTGAATAGGAAGTAGTTCTTTTACTCTCCTTGGAAAGCATGGATGGAGAGAAGTAGGGATTTGTCGATGGCTGCAAAGACAGGGACCAAGGATAAATTTATATGTGGACACGTCGACCAAATGTAATAGGCGAAGATGACAGTTTGGGGAATCTTCATCTTCTTGCAGACAATCAAACCTTTCAATATACGACTCAGTAGAGTATTGGGTATCCATGAATACGAACTAAGTAAAAAGAATCTGGGAGAAGACGAAGGAAACATAGAGTTGAAGAAGATGAAGGAGACCTAAAATCGAAAGAGAAGATGAAAGGCTACAATTTTAATTTTTATTGTCAAGATACTATGGTTGGAAGAATTACCATCATGAAGATTTGCCAAGCCACAAATGATCGAGATGACGCGTCAGAATAAAGTGAAATGTTGCAGGTAGGTTAAGCGAACGAAAATTATGAGGTGTCAAGATCAAGATTACCTGAGCCGAATATATTTCTTTAAAAGAATTAATTCTTTTAAAAGAGGGCATATGTTAACACCTATAATTGATTAGGTTGTCAACAATCAAAATAAATAAATTAGTAAAAGACGTCAAGGGATGACGTAGCCTATACAAGATGGGTGATGTAAGTAAAACAACTGGCAAGCACTGGGATGTCCAAATGGGGAGTTTAGGAATTTGAAACTGAAAATGCTTGAATTGTAGAAGAAGTAAGCGCCAAAAGTCGTCAATGGAAATTGTCATATGGGATCTAAGTCATTGAAGCTGTCGATAAGAAAAAAAAAGCTCGATGATGGTTATCACCTCAGGGATGACAAGTGTCAAGACGATATGAACTCGACAACGGTTACTATTTCAGGGAGGACAAGTGTCAATATGATATGAGCTCGATGACGGTTACTGTCTTGGGAAGGACAGGTGTCGAGATGAAATAAGTTCGACGATGGTTATTATCTCGGGAAGGACATGTGTCAAGATGAGAAGAGCTTGATGATGGTTATCATCTTGGGGAGGATAGGTGTCAAGACGATACGAGCTCGACAACGGCTATTGCCTTGGGGAGGACAAGTGTCAAGACACTATGAGTTCGGTGATGGTTACAGCCTCGAGAAGGACAGGTGCCAAGATAATATGAGCTCGACAACGGTTATTATCTTAGGAAGGATAAGTGTCAACATGAGAAGAGCTCGACGATAGTTACTACCTCGGAAGGGGCATGTGTCAAGATGATATAAGCTCGATAAGGGTTATTATCTCGGGGAGGATAGACGAAAAGAGCTCAATGATGGTTATCACCTTGGGGAGGACAGGTGTCAGAACAAAAGGATAAACTCGATGGCAGTTGGCAGATAGATGTGATTAGACGAACGGTGAAGATAAGATCAATAGTGATTATTGAACACGATATCATAAGGTAGTTATTAAGCTCGCATTATAAATAGCAACCGGCTGCCAAAAGAAGGCCTCACTGTAAATAGACATAAAAAATGGTGTCTTTCAATTATCTTTGTTTTCTAGTACAACACCTTTTAGTTTCCATAACTTAAGTTATTCACTTTTTTAAGCCAGTAGCTTTGTAATGTTGCATCGAAGAAATTCAAATACCACTAGTCAGTAGTTGGACGGGTTTGTCTGAATTATTCATAAATATAAATCGAATTTTGTCATTATACGAAACTTGTGTTATGGACCAAGATAGTCAGGCTCTTTGCTCACGCCTATCTCTTGTCCGGAATTAGTCATAGAACCCGGTCTCCTCTAATTAAAAATCGAAGAACGACTTTCGATAAATTATATTTCGTCGTGGAAATATTTCCGGCGTAACATCTATCTAGTGTTTAATACATAGTGTTATCGGAGTCCTCTTTGCTTTATTGTTTCACGTAGGTACTGATTCCTCTGTGTAGTATTTTGTCTGCTTATGTGGGGAATGGAAAGTTTGTTCTAGAAAAAACGTTGGCTCATTTCTTTTTTGTTGAGTTTGAGTGGTTTGACCAATGTTAATTGAGCCAAACTTGAAAATACTAGCCTTGAGTGATTCATGATATGAGCGAGTTATTGGGCAGAAGGACACTATTGGTGCCATAACTTGTGTACGGCGATCACTTTGATGTTATAACTTTTTTTTAGATTACTTTGGTGCTAAAATCGGAAAAAATAGATCATTTTAGTGATTCCGGCCAAAAAGCTGACGTGACATTTATATTTTTTTAAAAAATAATCTAACTTGTACACGTCAAAATTATGTGACTTTTTTTTGAATTTTTTTTCTTTTTTTATTTTTTTTCTTCTCCGACGAGGGCAACCCTCGCCGGCGTCGGGTGAGACTGCCCTCGTCGGCGTCGGGTGAGATTGCACTCGCCGGAGAAGAAAGAAAAAAAAATAGAAAAAAATTAAATTTTATGTGATATTTTCTTTTTTGTTATTTTTTTAATGCTGATTGGACCTCTCGGTGAGCCATGGATCTCTCCGGCAAGCCATGTCAGCGCCACGTAGATTTCCGGCAAGCCACATCAGCATTGACACTAAAATAATCGTTTTTCAAAAAAGTTAGCACCAAAGTGATCCGAAAAAAAGTTATGGCACCAAAGTGATTGTCGTACGTAAGTTATGACACCAATAGTGTTCTTCTGCTCGAGTTATTGCATTATATATTTTCTTGGATGATGTGTGGTGTAAATAGAAAACCAATATTGCTTCTCCATTTTAGTATTCTTCCTAGTAAAGTTTGAGCTCGAGCTTTAGTTTGAGTTTAGCTCGATAATAAATTAAAATTTATTAGCGATCGAGTCAAGTCAAATTCAAACCATAACTTAGGGTGTGCTTGTTTGAAGTAAAATCATTTCCAAGAAAATATTTTTGAACTTTTCGTAGGAAAAATTATCAAAAAAGTTTTAGATCTATTTCATTTATGCTAATTCAATACTAATCCTTTCAATTGTACAAATTTAATCCTTCCGATTAATTTTGTTAAAAGTCGCTGACATGATGATCTAGTCAGCGTCGGCTATTTTATGTGACAAGGCCGCCATTGATGTGGACAATTTTGCAAAATCTTTTTATAATTTTTTCTTTATTTTGTAACCGTAAGCCAACCAAGGCTGTCATGCCCTAACCTAGACTTAGGCCGGCCTTCACCTGTGGCTAAAACCCTAGCTTGCTTGGGGTTAGAAAGAAGGAAAGAAATAACAAAAAATTTAAAAGATTATCCATGTTAGCATCGACCGTATCATATAGGATGCATGGCTCTAACAAGATGGCCACGTTAGTTATTTATGGCCAAAATTGGCCAGAAGGACTAAATTGGCACATAGTTAAAGGATTTAGGACAAATTGATATAATTTAAATGTTTAGGACTGAATTAGTATAAATGCGATAGGTTTAACATTTTTTTTTGGTAATTTCCCCACTTTTCACGCATTTGGATGCCGGAAAATGAATCGGTTAACATAAAATGTTTTCTGTTGACCAAAACTGGTATATTGAAACTACGGAAAATGAATTTCCCTCCCATGAAAGGGAAAATTATTTTTCCCACGGAGACACCATTGTGATGCTGCAAATCCAACCCTAGTGAGAAAAATCTACCTTACCCCCGCCGCACCTTCTCCTTTTCTTAGTTTAATAGAAAGATAAGTTGATGATGTCCTTCAGGAATGCAAACCATGGTACTTCTAGATTATTAATGTGACATCCCTAGATTAACGACTCTTGGTATTGTCTATTTTGGCTTGTCTCGTACCGAGCCTCACGATTTTGTCTTTTGATGTACATGTAGGCACTTTCTCAGGGAGTCACCTATTTTGGCAGTGCTTTAGTCTGGGTTTGTTTAACTTTGGAATTCCAAAGCAAAGCTTATAGTTACATCAAAAGGCGCCTCATTGAGTTAATTCCAATTTTTCACATATCTATCTAAAAAATGCTCTTTCTATGTTCGGTGCACAATTCGGTTGATTCTTGTCACCTTTGCTATCCTAGAAGCCTACCGGGAGCTACATCTTGTCTCATACCGAGCCTCACGATTTTGTCTTTTGATGTACATATAGGCAATTTCCCAGGGAGTCACCTATTTTGGCAGTGCTTTAGTCTGGGTTTGTTTAACTTTGGAGTTCTAAAGCAAAGCTTATGGTTACATCAAAAGGCGCCTCATTGAGTTAATTTCAATTTTTCACATATCTATCTAAAAAATGTTCTTTCTATGTTTGGTGCACAATTCGGTTGATTTTTGTCACCTTTGCTATCCTAGAAGCCTATAGGGAGCTACATCTTGTCCAAGCCCTTCGGCTTTGGCAACCACTCTCCATCCTCATCAGACCGGATTGTTATAATTAAAATGGGATATGTGCACTAGAAATTTTAAAATTTATTACAAAAGTATTATTGAGTCTTAAACTTGTAAAATGTGCAATCGAGTACTAAAATTTGTCAAATTGGTTCAATCGAATCTTAAGGTTAATACTGTTTAATTTACTAATGGAAAATGCTAACGTGATGCTGACGTGTATTATTTTATTACTTTTTTTAAGACAAGTGACGATGAAGTGGCGTCCAACAAGCGCCACGTCAGAAAAATTAAAAATATAAATTAAATTAGAAAAAAAGCTACAATTTTTTTTTAAAAAAAGAACCCCAACCAATAGTTGTGACGATGGCTATCACCATAGCCACCAGGAAGGGCGACCATCGGAAAGGGTCGATGGAGGTCGCTTGGGCCTTCTCGAAACCTGGCGACCCTCGCCGGGGGCTTACATGGGCCGGCGAGGGTCACTGGGCTTTGGTAAGGCCCAGGCAACCTCTGCTAGTCCTTCCCAGTGGCGACCCTTCCGGCGGCTGTGGCGGTGGCCATTGCCACAATTGCTGGTTGGGTCTTTTTTTTTTTATAAATTTTTATAGCTTTTTTTCTAATTTAATTTATATTTTTAATTTTTTTTTCTTACGTGGCGCTTGCTAGATGCCAAGTCATCGTCACATGTCTCAAGAAAAGTAATAAAATAAAGACACATCAACGCCACGTCAGCATTTTCCGTTAGTAAATTAGACGGTGTTAACCTTAGAACTCAATCGAATCAATTTGACAAGTTTTAGAACTCGATTGCATCTTTTGCAAATTTTAGGAGACTTAATTGTACTTTTGTGATAAATTTTAGGACTTCTAGTGTACACATCCTCAATTAAAACTAGTGGGCCCAAAAGAATCAGAAAGAAATAGAAGTGAAAGCCAGACAAGGCTGTTTCATGTAGCCCATTAATGGTAATATACAATGGGTTACCTAACCAATTTTGTGAGGAAATACTGGATTTTGAGACATATATTTTGGGGCCTGGACGCGACTCCTTAGGCTTGATGCAATGCCTCGACAGCTGATCGCAAAGTCGATATTTTCTTATCAAAAGCTTTTTAAAGAGGCGAGTTCCTCAAATGTGAAGGCCAGAAAGAAACGCTTTTCTTCGTATTCCTAGCGATCCACCCACTCTTTATATTGCGCCCATTTCACAATCGCTTCTCAATGCCACCTCGAAGTGTCGTAACCAAACACATATTAATCTTCTCGACTATATTTATTTGAAGATGTGTATATTTTTTATCGGGTGGACAAAAATAACATTGCATCATTTCGTTTTTCATTTTTATACAGTGAAGAGATATACGATGGCAATTCATTCTAAACATTTTCTTTATTGGCTAAGGAAGAAAGAGATTGGCATTTAGTGGCATAATCGACCCAAATCCAGCCGATACACTATCAATTTCGAGCTCGAGCTCTACTCGCATCCTTACTAGTCGGAACTTGACTCGAATTGGATCAAGTATAGATCTTCTTGCTCGACCTCAACTTGACCAGAAAATTCAAAATATACTTGAGCTCAATTCAGTTCGACTCAATCAAAGCCAACAAATAAATTAGCTTGAGCTCGACTTAAATAAGCTTGAATTCTATATAATTTTGAGAAATTGTATGTACATTTAAAAAACTATTAAATGCTTTTGAAAAAAAATAATAGAGGCTCGATTAAACTCGTTACACTCCCGAACTTTTATTGAGCTAAGTACCATGAGTTTGAGCTCGCTCGACCAGATGCTCATGTAACTTGAGCTCGAGCTCGACTTTGAAATCAGCTGAGTTAATCACTGAGTAATTATATTTATTGAGCAGAATATGAGCTACTAGCAAGCAGCTTGAATCAGATGGCCACTTCTACTCACAAGCGCAAGTCAATTCCAATTTCAATAAGTTTGAAGAAAAAGAAGCTATTCTCACAGCCAAGTGCTCATCGATCAGCCTTTGTCCTACCATCAATCCTTATCCTACACAACAGTTTGGTCATTGGTGTTGGAATGATGCTCGCCCTCTTATGACAATAATGTCGATCGCACTAATCAAACCAAACAAGATGTCAATAAAACAATCTTTTCCTAAATATAGCAAGATTCGATTCGATTGATTTGGAAGTCGAGTAGATTAAAAATTTCGAACCATACTGGAGTAATTTGATTTGGGGAAACTAAGACAGTGTGGAACCGCACTAAACAAGAACTAGATGGGTCGGTCCCTTTCGGTTGCAAATCGGAAGTCACATTCAGCCATGATGAAATTTGCTTTGAGCACTTTAGGGAGGAGTTGCAGAATGATGCAAACCAGATCCATGAATGATCTAACGCACATAAATGAATTTGTATATGCAACTCCTGACACTGCTTATAGGAATTGAATGGTTGCGGTATCTGATGCACACCAACAAGGACCACATTCTAATAAAAGACTTCGTTGAGAGATGCGCTTTCCATGCTTTAAATGATCTAGCTTATCTGATATTAGCATTTTTCCTTATCTCATCCTCATTTCTTGATCGGAACCAGGAGTCAAGACCCTAGTGTGATGATCCAGAGGAATCCTCATTGGTTGCTGCCCGGTGATGGCGTCTTAATATCTCACCTTTGTTAGCTGTACTTCAATCGATTTGCCAAGCTGCTTGTTCATAAACCGGGACAAAACATCCAGTACCGGCTTCTCGCCACAGCACTTTCACCATTGGTATGCACCTACTTCCATTTTTTCAGTTTAGGTCCACGACTTGTCTATCGGTCATAATCACAAACAGATGACTCTTTTATCCTTCAAGTTTTTATTTCATGATTCTCTTTGTCATGTGCATCCACTTGTCAATCAAAAAGTTCGTTCATGAGATAACCCTGAAATTCCTAGAGATGAGGATCTCGAAATCTTGGAAATCTATCTCCAGTTGAAACTCCCATTGAAGAATTATGGATTAGTATCGAAACACAGCTTTCTCGAAGACACGTCCTCTTGTCAAATTGGCTTGCTGCCCGACGAGTTCTTCGATAAAGTGGAGGAGGGAAGCATCCTAATCAAGAGGTCGCAGAGCTTTTTGCTTCTGCAAGGAAGGTCTGATAGTCGGCGGAGAACACAAACCGATCTCAAGCGTTCTCGTGATCCTTGCCATCAGATACAAAGGCGATCAAAAGCTCAAGAACATTTTCATATCTTTAATCTTCCAAAAGTACCTCGTCTCTTGACCAAGTTCAACCGTCCTCTTTACAGGTACCATTTCATACTTGCAGTTGCAACACCATGTAGCATCAATTTCTACTCAAAAACGTTGATATTCAAAATGCATATCTTATTGTCCAAGTGAGGATTAACTATTAAGAACCAACAATAAGATATTATCCAACTCCGAGACGGCATTGCAGCATTTGGCTAACCTTAAGGTCTCTTGTGTATCATTACAACATTTAGATGTGGTACTAATTTCAGGGAATTCAAAATGTAGTTTTTTTCCCATAGGATGTTGTAATGATGCTGCGCTCGATCCCAGTTTTGTTGTAACGGTCTTATATACGAACTTCAGGCAGGTGATTCATCCTCGAATTCCATGGCTCGCAGTTATAGGACATGCAGAGGGCCTTGCAAACCTGCCGTCCTTCCAATGGCTCATGCACCTCCTCAACAAGAACATCAAGCTACTGAGAATCGGAATAGTGGAAAAGGATGCAGCCAGGTGGGAAATTCACATGAAGCAATACGGCGGGAGGAACTCCTGGAGATCATGCATTGGAACCACCAACATTTAGTACAATGACCAACTGTGCAGGACATGAACTGCAATGCTAGAAGAAAGAAGGGGTTTACGGCCGAGTAATTCCAACCTTATGGACCAACTGATTATGCAGGCCTCGCTGATCAGAAACACTGAACGACAAACATGATCCTTCTTATGATCAGTGATGAATTCGACATTTTGCTTGTAATAATTTATATTACAGAATAGGGAATTGGTTCACAATATGGTCATATGCTTGGATTGTTCAACAAAATTCTACAAGATTCAAAGTCATATGAATGCAAAAATAAGAGCGATTTTCTTGCATTTCGAATGTAACTTCTTGGGACGACCCACCCCTCAAACCATGCTCTCCAGATTGAGGGTGATAAAGACATTTTCATATGCTGATTTGAAATAAGCCCATTATCAATATCTTCTTGTGCTCTTGCTGGAATCCTTAATTCAACAAGAATCTGAGTCTACCCATCATGCTTCTCTATCACCGCCGAGTGATTGCAGAGAATCCAAAGAGAAAATGCGGATTGTAACGTAGAGAAAGATGCCCACAACTCAAAGAAAAATATAATATTAACTAAAGATGTAACAATTGAGTAGACCGATCGAACATCGCCGCTGAAAATAGCCATTGATCAAATTGTAGAAATCAAGGACCAAATCACATGCAATTTAATTGACTCGAGATGACTCCTTTTGTCGTCTTTCCTTTTTTGGGGAATACAAGGAAGATGCAAAGATACGACTTTTGTGATTTTCCAGCAAAATTTGGAAGGAGCCCCCCCAAGGTGCTTTGTTTGAGCCTGCATTGCCACATGCCATACGCTCGAGAACACGCAAACATCACCCAACTGCCAAACTACGGTAAAGAAGAACTCATGCACAAAAAGCTCAGATCACAAAACAGAGAGGCCACGCTCCGCAACGATCTTGATGACCATGGCTTCGTCTTCAATGCACCAACTATCTTTCGCCAAACACCCTCTTCTTCCTCGTAATTTCCTGCTGCAACCTTGGCCCCAGTTCGCGTTCGCACACTTCCCTTCGTTCAGTGTCCGAGCCTGCTCTGCTCTTGCTGCTGAGCCGGTACACTTTACGCCTTTTTTTTCTGTCTCTGTTTTTCTGCTGTTGCCCGTCTATTATGGAGTTCATGCTAAACAGTATTTTTTAGGCTGTTGATATACTGTAACTATGGGTCCGTTTGTTTCGCACAAAACTCTCGATGAATTCCTTAATGGTCGCTTATATCACTTAAAAGAATGTATGACTCGAAAAATATTTCATCATTCACAAAAAAGTTTAGGTATAAATTATTACTAATTATTCCAAGCGATATAACCAATCATTTTTAGGAAAATAATCAATCATTTTTAGGAAAATATTTTTCAAATTGTTCATTTTTCGTGGAACAAATGGACCCTATGTATGCTGTAGTGTTGTCTTATTTTAACTCTCGCGTTCTTATTCCACAAAAAAGGAGTAAACTGTAACGAGAATGACATCACAAATTGCCAAGAGCAACCCCAGAGCCAGACGCCTAAAAAGTAAAAACTTCGATTGAGCCTTACTTGCTGAATTTTTGCAGCATTTTTCTATTTGTGTGTTTCCTGTGGCATATTCTTCAAGGTAGTCAATCTGATTTTGTGATGCGACTTTCTGATTGTATAAGCCTTCATAGGACACAACGAGTGTGATTTGATGATAACCCATCGCGATTTATCGCTTCACTAAAGTTATACTACGTAAACGCAAATGTTTGGAATTTAAAAGAGCTGCAACTTCAACTTAGAAAGACGGGATTGTTTACTGCCTCTTAAATTGGTGAGCCAACTAGGAAGTCAAATTTATTTTCTGTGTTTCGGGTTTGAGGGTTGAGGGGCAAGTAGAGACATTTCTGTAGTGTAGCAATTTAGTTTATGATGCATTTGCGAATGATAACTGTAATGGAGCCATCCAAAAAAGTTTTTTTCATTTTAATGGATCTGCTGCAGGTGAACCGTCTTAGTGCTGGATCTCTAGTCAGTTAATGATAGATCTTTTTCCTTTAGTAATGTGCCCGACAAACTGAACTCTTTTGAAATGTCATTTTTTGGGATATGTGCCGGCGCCGACATACTTGCGTGCCAGCTTCTTTCTTTCTTTCTTTCCTTCTTTTATATGCTTGGGAGTAAATCAGAATTCTCATTTCTCAGGACTTGGGAACTCAGAAAGATCAAACTTTGGAGGCTGAGAAATTTTCATGCCCAATATGCTATGAACCCTTGATAAGAAGAGGCCCATCTGGTCTAAACTTGTAAGTTCTAGCACTCATTTTCTGATTTAGGCAACTGATTCTGCATTAATGCTTTGATGGGATTAGTTCTGACTCATAACTTCAAAATGTTTAGGGAAGCTGTGTATAGGTCTGGTTTTAAGTGTAATAAGTGCAACAAGTCATATTACAGAAAAGACAACTTTCTAGACCTGACCGTTACTGCTGGTTCAAGGGAATACATCGAAGTTAAGCCAGCACGGACAGAACTATTCAGGTATCATTAACTGTGGCTACGACCAGGCCGCTTCAACTTGAATTATGGAATTGTCATCATTTATTACCTTTTGCACTAATGGTGAAAAGGTCATCTTCTTTCTTTACCTTTTCACCATTACCTTTTTTGCTCTTTACCTCCATCTCTGACGTCATGTTCAGTTGATCGGGGTGGAAAGCAGGCGAGGGAGAATTAATCCATACTTCATTTGTTGAACTGTGATAATCGAGTCCTCTCTTCTAGAGGCAGCAGGTTGAGATTCCTCTATGGTTTGTGGAAGTTCATATAAGCCAGAAGGGAACTTTGCATATTGTAAATTCTATAATGCTTATTAGTTCATTGTGCCATTATTTGAGATGACTTTATACTTTTTAACTACTGAATTGACTGTGTGATGGCAAGGATATTCACATAAGAAATAGAAGATTTCCCTTCCCCAAGGATGGATGTGCTAGCTTCCTTGCACCCACTGAGAAAAATACTTGGTCTTTTTGCAATTTCCTCATTCTCAGATCATACTTTTCTTCTTAATTAACCCACCATATTTAATTGCAAGGTACATTAATGTATATTCTTGCTCAATTTCTGCACTACTTCGCCTTCTCAAAATTGCCTTAAAGATTCACTGATAAATTTTCTGTGAAGGTTCTGATTTCTCACCTTGCATTCTTGCTTTTGCTAGGAGTCCCCTTGTTTCATTCTTATACGAGAGAGGCTGGCGCCAGAATTTTAACAGTAGGGGCTTTCCTGGTCAAGATGAAGAAGTACAGTTTCTGGCTCATTTTATCCATTAGAATTATTAGCCATGAGAATATGTAGAAGGTCATTTTGAGACTGCACTAGCTTTAGGAATTTTACCACGTAAAATGTGCAAGCAGCGTACATACATGGCCCATAAAAAAATTTCGGATTCATCCACTAAACCTGTTATGCAGGATCAAGCTAATTCTGATTGTCTAAGCTTATCGTGCTTGCAAGATTTCCATGATAAGCTGCTAAAGGCGTAATATATTCTCTGAATGCAGTTCAAAATGGCTCAAGAGTACTTCAAACCTGCACAGGGTGGCCTTCTGGTTGATGTTAGCTGTGGAAGTGGTTTGTTTTCCAGAAAATTCGCTAGATCCGGGACTTATTCTGGAGTAATTGCTCTTGATTATTCTGAAAATATGCTGCGCCAGTGTTATGATTTCATTAAACAGGATGATGCTGTTTTAAAAGCGTAAGTTCTTTCACTCCATAGGAACTTGAAATTATGAAAGCTGTCAAGTAAACTGTTATTCTTGTATGCCTTTGAAATTAATAAATCATAGATGGGATGGCTTTCATGATGCCCATCATTCTGGGACATATTGCAGGAATCTAGCTCTTGTTAGAGCTGATGTTTCAAGGCTTCCATTCTCATCTGGTTTGGTTGACGCTGTTCATGCTGGGGCAGCGCTGCACTGCTGGCCTTCTCCTTCCAATGCTGTACGTTTCTATCTCTCATTTAATCTAGCTCAGTGTCACTGACCCTTAGCCGTACTGTCTCATAAGTCGCATGTAAATCCCAGAAATTGACTAGATACTGGAGTTATATGCGGGTGCTTCACAGAATTGAGAATGAGTAAAGGGAATTTCTAGTACTAATGATGACACATACCATCAAATGAATGTTAGGCTCGTAGTTGCATCACATATGGATGTCAAGCCAAGCAGCTTAGCTTAGTATTTTCTATTTTGATTTCCTGAAGATAATTCTGTCTGGGTCATCATTTCCTTCAGTGGGGATTCCTATTAAAACTTGGAAGAGATTTTATCGTTTGCAAATATAGCAGACAGTTATGTAGCCATCATCGCTTTGAATGTGGCCAAGCTATTATTACTTTGAATATGGCCTATATACCGTATCAACCTATTTTTAGTGGTCATACTGGCAAGGTCACTTCGTGGAGGGATGGCCTAGCTTATTATCAATTTAAAATGGAAACTGGCCAGCTGCAATGGCCCTGGACATGTTTATTGCAGCACTCGCTTTCAACAAAGATTAGCATTGAGTTGCCAACAATTGCCATTATGACAAGGGAATTACATACCACATATATATGAAAATTGAAGGATTTATAGATGATTACGGCTAGAGGCAACTTCAGACACTATGCTATGTCTGCCTCCAGAAGGCAGAAGTATGTCAGAAGCATGTGGAAGAGGGGATGGGGTGTGCTTGGGGAGTTAGAAATTTTTGTAGCTTTAGATAGTTACTAGCATATTTTAGAATCTGGTTTTGAAGGGTTGTGGAATCTGTACCGTTTCAAATAACTTCTTGCAGGTAATTTTAGAAGTTTATAATTTCATACCTGAACGGAAACATAATGATAATCATGGATTTTACACCCAAAAAAAAAATGATAATAATGGATCTAGTTTGCAAGATTCTGCAACTCCACCCTAAAGTGCTCAAAGTAAATTTCATCATTGTTGAATGTGAAAAAGGACGTGGAAAAGAAATTTTGGTGATTCCAGGTCTGACGAGCTTTAGCTGTGGAATATGTTCTTGATGTACACACTATTCTTCATCTCCATTAAATAGCTCATAAAAAATTCTCAACCCCTCTGCCATGTATCGGCAGATTGCAGAAATTTCTCGAGTATTGAGAAGCGGTGGAGTTTTTGTGGGAACCACTTTCCTCCGGTACACTTTGACCACTCCCTGGATAATACGGCCTTTCAGACAGGTAAATCTGTATGCATACTGCTTGGCACATTAGACCCATTTTTATTCTTGTAATTAACTTCTAGAACTGTTTGAAATAAGTGAGGGACCTCTTTTGTACACTTTAACCTGCATATATTTCTACTATGCTTGGACCATGAAGAGATGGAAATAAGAAAAATTAATTCACTTACGAATGGATTGTCGTTTCATTAAGGTCTTTCATAGAGGTTTAGATTTTGAACATCCAATGCATGTGTATTGACAAGTAATCCATCTCGTGGACTGGTAGCAAGCCCAGTTGCTCGGGATATAGTATATACTTCCATCAATGATTACTTGTGTGACTGTTTTCATGAACCGTTTCCTATTTGCCTTGTAAAATGTAATATCGACTTGAGTTTCAGCAACGAAAACATGGAGCATTCATAAGCAATTCAAAATACTGTAACACCCGCACGAGAGATCTATTTCAAATATTCAAAACGTATTCCCTGTAGTAGATGATCTAATGAGCGTATTAGTCTGGATCTCCTTTTTTGTTCACTGTCTTGGCTTGACCATTCTACCGAGGCTGAATCTAACCATCTCCTTTCCGAAGTTGAAATTTCTTGAGCAAATGGTTCTGATCCGTGCACCTATACCTCACACTGAATAACTGCATAGTGCAATTACTGTTTTTTGTGATACGAGTACAGCTTCTGATTACCACATGCCACGTACTCTTTCAACTTTCTGATGTTTGCTGGACGATCTCGTCCTATGTTAAATTCCCTCATAAAGTGTCTTGTGAAGACGACATGAAACGCACTCAGACAACAATATAGACCGAAAGGCTTTCTTCCTTCATGGTCTTATCATCTCTGTCTAGGTGGATTTCCACGAAAACTCGTTTTGCGTACAGAGTGATTTCCTTGAGGTTGTCTCAAAGACGAGTAATTATTCTCATAATGCGCGTCAAGCTTGTTTGTGACAATGTTTGGTTGTGTGGCAGAGAAATGCGCAGAATATCAGCTTTCTGACTGCTGAAGAGATCGAGGATTTGTGCACAGCATGTGGCCTAACCAATTACACAAGCAAAATTCAGCAATCCTTCATCATGTTCTCTGCTCGGAAGCCTTGAAACCAAGTAATGCTTAAAATTAAGATATTATTTGCCCCATGATTAGTTTCGGTGTTTCTTCCTGATCAATAAAGTGGGTCAGTACATGACTTCTGAGAACATATGACATTGTGAGCTTGAGTTCTGGTGAGGTGTTAAGCATTGTATTTTTACCAACTAGAAAGAACTGCATCTTGGTGTCAGAATGATAATATTGTAGGCCTTCTTTGAGAGCTTCGAGAGGGACCGAAATGACAGTGCAACGGCCAACGCCACTGTCAATTTTGTTGTTAATGATGGTTTGAATCCAATCTTTGATGGTCCCAGATAGTCAAGTTGATAAAAACACAGTGTTAGTCTGTGGGCAAACTGATCCAATTTGTTTGCACGTCTAGCTGACCAAAACAAACAACTCACGAGAGTTTTCTTCTGTGTTTCTTTCTGAGAAAAGACCAAGTTCTTGGAGCTGCACATAAGGTTAACATGTAGACCAAAGAATTAGGTCGAATTAACTCTTATAATATACCTTATTTCAAAGGAAAAGAAAGGATTCAAATTATCATAAGAGAAAGGAATTGGAGAGATTAACTAATAATGTCGTTCGGATTCTAGCAAGAGGAAGGAATACAATGTCATATGTTACGACTGTAACTTTAATGTCTTTTTATGTGATTGTAATGAAAATTACAGTAAGGGTAAAAATGGGGAATGAGAAAAAATTATGTGGTAAAAGCACCAATACCACCGAATCCCTTCAAACTCTTCCATATTCAGCTGGATTTTTGCGGGGACTTAAAATGCACATCAAATTAACTACTCTAGATCCCACCTATATATTTACGTGCAAGTAAGCAATAATGAGTCTAATATGTGTACGAAATCTTGTGATATTCATGGGATTCTCAATGAGCTTCAATACATACGCTCTGCACATTTATATATACTGCAACCGATTCTGTTCATAATGTTAATAACTAGTACATGAAAACCACACAAGCATCACTCCAATATCTTTCTTTTGGAGAAAGGGCTCTACATGTGAGCTTGTTCCTACAATATTAAGTAATACACATGATACATAATTAGTTTTGGGTGTGCATACGATAAAGATAGGTGCATGTGGAGGAGGGTTGGAATTATAAAAAGAAGGTTTGATATCAAATTGGTACATCTGTTCACATTTATTGCTGATTAATTTTTGTGCATAAAAAAACCCCATATTGATACATCTATTTCACATTTATCCTCTGTTGGCTTCCATTAGTTAAATTATTGAACTAGAATGACATGTCGTAATAACTCGGACAACATGACAAGTCCACATGAAAATTCAAATTTATCTTTTTTATTATTCTATTCTCAATGAGTTTTATATTTTTAATTTGTACGTCTCCTTATAACAAAAAAATGTTTCATTTTTTTATTTTTTTACCCAGAACGGGTCTAGTCTTAATACTCAGCTTCATTTTCTCTTCTTATTCCCATCTAAAGCAATCCGTTTCTTTATTTGTCGTCTTGCTTAATTTCACTCATCCCTTGCATTCACTCACCCAGGCGCACTCATCACTGCATTGTTTTTATCCTCTGTTGAATTTTCGTGCTCACGTTTGGCACTCTCTTCATTCACAACTTCCCAACTAAGAATTTATTTGTTGTTTCAATTAGCCCTCATTTTTAGAACAAAAAGAAGTTAGCACTCATTTGAAAAGTCCATGAAAAGAAGAGGTACAGACCAGTTGATTGGGATTTTTCGAGTTCGACAAATAAGACAGAGAAAGGAACTCTCGGACAAAGTCCTTGGGATCTTTCGAAACAAGCTGAACGAGTTCCACATACAAACCCGAAAAAGAAATCGAAGACGAGAAGATTACCAAAAATAAAAGGACGTGCTCGATGAAGAAGCAGTTAGTCTCCTTCGACCAACTTCTTCTCTTTCCCTTGGGGCCCCAATGTCGATTACTCTTCTAGACATTTATGCCATAGCTGGTTTTCTCCGCAATGGCATACTTATCAAGGAAATCGATCAGTCCTCCTGAACCTATCAATGTTTCTGATAACGTTCTTGCCAACGGTAAGTTTCTTGATAGGTTTTAATGAACATCTGGCCCGGCCACTGCTGATGAGCACATGGCTTTCTTGCTCTTCTGACTTTCGTAGTACGTCCTTTTCAATCCATCACTCAAAGCATCTAGGGACTTCTTGCATGTTGCTTCCATCCTTGCAGCTGGTGCGCGGATTACTCTGGGTCCACTTATTCTTGCTACATCGTAAAAAGGTTTTACCCATGCTTCTCTAGCGATGCGGTCCAAAGAAGACGGTAACCCGTTTGGTCCGTTCAGGCTCATTCAATCTCGGATGGCTCTGTGCCTACTGTCTCTTTCCAGTGATGAGCCTCAAGTTTTCCTCATCATGATCAACTAGATTTCCGACCTCGTGTCCCTTACTCTTTTGCGTATCGACTGCTGAATCGTTCCTCTTTGAATGTGCTTTCCTCGCCCATTTACCATCTCCAGCTGCTTCTGGAAATTAACTCAAGAAAACTTTGAATTTTTCCTTTATGATTCCCGTGAGCATTTTTATCTCTACGATTTTTCCTCTCGAGAACAGTCCTTCAACTTCACGATTTGTGTGCCTACTACAGTTGACCTTCCTCTAAGATTACCTAAGAAGGGGAGATTCTATCACGGATTCGAAGTATACTCTCCCAATATTGTGCTAGGCAATTTGGTTTGACGCAAGCTATGCCCATGCTAATCCCTTATTCTTTCGAATTTCCTTTCATGAACAAGCTCAAATATAAGTCTTTGGAGAATGGCCCTTTCGATTGTTGTTCTGAAATCCCCGACACAATACGTGCTGGGCATTTCTCTGACATCGATGCATTTAATCCTAAATTTGGCTGCACTCTTCCTTGCACTACGTGGTGGATCTCTTTTGCTTTCGAGAGTCCTTAAGAAGATGCCATTAAGTCTGCCTTGAGCCGAATAAAATCATGTACTCCTCGCCCTAAATCAAAAGATGTCGATAAAAAGGGGAAGAAAGTCATCGATTCTAAAGATCAAACGGGGCCCTCTGTCCAAACGGAACCGCAGCAAGTTAGCAACCAAAATTATTCTCCTCGACAAGACTCGGACTCGCTGATGTAGTGATGGGTGAAGAAACTGAAGAGATTCAAATACAAACTTACCTATTTTGGTTTATTCTTGTCTTCGACATATACTTCTCTAAAGACTAGGATTTCTCAATTGGCTGAGCTTTCAAGTTTCTCAAGAAAAGGAGAGAATAGATATCGACATGCCCTTGTCCAGGAAGAGAGGGAGAAATTCTTTGGTTTTGTCAGAGAGAAAATCTGAAAATCCTCATGGCCATATGGATTTGGCTCTGCTTCCTCCCTCATCTACTCTTGATATAATTGGGACTTCGGATACTTCGACTTGTCCAGAAGATAGAGCTGCTTCTGTTGATGATTTTTCTACCGGTGATGGCGGTAGTACACCCATCCAAGGAAGCCACATTTTCCATCCTTCTTCCCCTTTACATATGTCGCTCGTTCCTGCTCCAACTCCGTAGCAGGGAGTAAGTATTTCTCAATACATTGATGATTATTTATTTGACACAAGACTGATATGGCTCAGAACCGATCTATACGTACACCGTACACCGATTAATACCAATAACCAGAACTCACCAAATGTGCCAGTGGACACGTCTCAGCGACCTTTGTAGACACAACCTGCTCTCTTACTCCTTCCAGCGCTCGGACAAGGTATGTTATCCTTCTTTTCTGATCTTGTCTGGTGTACTCAGTCAAATAAGTCTCTGTCAATTCCGTTAGGTGTCAATAAGGATCCATTGCTGACTCCATCGTCTGCTCTGAATCAAGTTGTCGATTTAGGGTCCCCTTCTGTTGAACCAAGCAAAGACATTGGTTCTGCTGTCATGGCCACTTATGATCTGCCATCAACTTCTACTCCCGCCGAGAACCCATCTGGTGTTCCTTTGCCGTCTCCTTCTTTGGTGAAGCAACCACATAAAGCCGGCGCCGAGGATTCTCCGAATTCTCTTGTCAAAGCTAGACACATGTTGGAAGAAGCTCCAGAATTCCAACTTCTCCTGAAACCATAATCTAAAACACAAGAATCAAATTGCTGGAGTTCCTGGATCTCTCGAGCGGTGGCTTTATAATGATCATAAACAACTGGCTAATCTTCGGCAGGCTCAAAAATCTACTGGGCGAGTTGTGCAAGGATTATATCAGCTCTACCTAGCCTTCTGAACTCAAAGAAAAGTGTCAAGACTTCTCGAATGAGTTTGCCACTAGAGTAGAAACTTATCGGCGCAACCGCGAACCGGTCATCTCCCTGACTATTCCAGAGACAAGTACCCCAGACTCCGGCCACTATTTGTAACTTTTTTCAATTAAATGCAAAAATTGATTATGGAAAATGGTTCTCTCTCTCTTCTACCTACAAATTGTTACTCCGAACATAATTTTAAAGTGATATAAATATATCAAAATAAGAATATTTTTTTTCCTCTTTACATATCCTTCCTTCTTTGCCGGGTTATATACGTAATGTTGTACATGTTCATTCTATTATTTTGTGCGGACTAAAGAAAAAAGGTTTGTTGTTATAGCCATCAGAACCTATCGCACTGAGTTTAATACTCTGAGGGGCGGAATTATCCTCCCCAACAATACTTGCACGCCTCAGACAATTAAGTTTATTTTCTCAACTTTTCTAACAGATTTTTCATCAATTTCTTATTTTCAATATTATCTAATACTTTTCCAACAGTTCCGAGCTCTCCTGGTCTTCGTCGATGTAATTTTCTCAATGTTTCTTTAGTTTCATAGCCCTCTCGAGAGTCTTCTAAGCTGGGAAGAAATGCCCCTTTTTGCGATATCATGAATCCGAAAGCAAAAGGGTATCTTGTTGCTGTTGAAAAGATTAAATTTGCATTTGGGTTTCACGATAAAAGCTTTAGAATGTTAGAAAATGATTTCGCAAGAAGCGACTTTCAATGAACTAATCCAACCAGATATTTCTTCTTTTGTCTTTCGTTTTTGGGACAGTTGGCTGAAGGGCTGGTTTCGGTTGTGTTTTTTCAGCGCAGATACTGTGGAGAGTCAATGCCAATTGGGAATGACTCTTAGATATACTATTCTTGAATTTATTTTCTTGCTGTGGTGCTAGCCACCCCACGAGTAAACTTATACCCTATTCTTCAATTTGTTGATCTTCAGAGGCCTCCATTCAGTAGATGCAGCTCAAAACTGGCTATGGTCTGCTTTCGTCTAAACAGCGATGGTGAAAGATGCTCCAACATCGAACACGAACCCAATGCTCATGGCCTGCCTGGTTGGGACTGCCAGGTTAGAATCTCCTCTCGACTATTGGCTTCTCCAGAGTTCATTCCGCTTGACACAGAATTATTTTGGTGGGTTTGAAAGAGAGCAAACCGGATTAAATTAAACCAGACAGCAGTCTTGTGTCCATTTTTTATAGGATATAGCAACCGAATTTGATTAAACCAATCAAAGAAAAATTTACCAGCACTTGATCACATGATCTGTGCCGACTTCCAATTGATCTATTCCCTTTCAAGTTATTGTACGGGCTCGGATGGAGATGGTCATGCCAATGAGTTTCTCCAGTGAGAGCATGTTTACTCCATTTTTTTCTGTAACTGCAACGCTCTAGCGGAACAATGCATGGAGAAGTATGAAGTCACGCTACGGCGACATTGGATCACAACTGAATTTGGTGACAAAGCGAGTAAAAAAGTTTGGTCATGTCAATGATTACCTATGATACATGCTTTTAACATGGAGTGCCATTTCTTTTTCTTTTTTTTTTTCCTGAAGTGCCATTTCTTTAAGAGGCTATGTAGAAAATAAGTATCGGGAGAATTGATTAACCTATTTGATGCACTACGAACAAATTTTCCATAAACATACGTTGAATCACCAGCGAATGATGAACTAATCTACTTCACGTTGGTCCAAATATAATCACAAGGAAAGTATTCTCGTTCCACAGCATTAATGCCAATTGTCTTCTCAAAGTAGATACAGAATCCTTATGCGTTGTTCTTTGTTGAAGAGATGAGATGAGAGAGAGAGAGAGTTCTATTATGCAAAACTTACTTATCTCTTGTTAGATTTTCATACTTAGGAAGTTACCTTAACATCCCTTAAGAAACTCCCCTCGCACCTTTTCAAAAGATATCTCTCAGACACACTTCTAATTAGAGCAAACGGTGCTCCTTGGACACACTCATCATGGGCAGACCGATGAAATATAATATCTCCAAACCCGTTCTTCGTGTTCGATTTTCTTTTCGACTATTCATGTCGTAATTTCTAAGCAATGAACATTTAGACGATATGAAGTTAATTCTCTCGATCCCCATATGAAACAGCAAGTAAAAAAAAATTGACAGAAAAACAAGGCAGAGATCATAACCTTGCTCTGATACCAATGTAGGAAGTAAGTGTTGGGAGAATCGACTAACCTGTTCGATGCACTGTGAATAAATTTTCCAGAAACATATGTTGAATGACTAGCAAACAATGGACGAATTTACTTCACATTGATCCGAATACAATCACGAGGAAAGTATTCTCGTTTCACAGTGTTAATGTCAATTGTCTTCTCAAAGTACATACGGAATCCTTATGCGTCGTTCTTTGATGAAGAGAGGAGAGAGAGAGAGAGAGAGAGAGAGAGAGAGAGAGAGAGAGAGAGAGAGAGAGAGAGAACTATTATGCAAAACTTACTTATCTCTTGTTAGATTTTCATACTGAGGAAGTTACCTTAACTTCCCTTAAGAGACTCCCCTCGCACCTCTTCAAAAAGTGTCTCTCAAACACATTTTTAATTAGAGCAAATGGTGCTTCTTGGACACACTGGTCATGGGCAGACCGACGAAATATAACAGGTTAAAAAATATCTTATTCTTTCCTTTGCAGTCACTACAAAAAAACATGTAATTTGCAACAGAAATTTTTCGTCACAAATTTGCGATGAACTTTGCGACGGATTTAATTTTCAGTAGCAAATTAGCGATGATTAATTTCCGTCGCAAATTTGCGATGGATTTTGCGACGGAAACAAAAAACTGTCGTTAAATCTGTCGCAAAATCTGTCGTTAATTTGCGTAGACAAGTTTTCCGTCGAAAATTTGCGATGTATCTGGCGACAGATAAAAAATTCGTCGCAAATTTGCGACGGATTTTGCGACGAAAACGAATTCGTCGCAAATTTGTAGTTTATCAGATCGTGATATTCCAACTTAATCGTTAATTTTTTTTCTCTCTCTCTCTCTCTCTCGCTCTCTCTCGCTTTTCTCCCTCTTTCATGTGTTTGAAATCCGCAAAATTCGCACACGCACATATTAATCTCGGTGAAGCTTTTTTACCGGTAAGTATCATAGCTAACTTCGTGACTATTCATCGTTGGATTGTAATTTCTTTTTTTTTTATAGATTTTTGTTTGTTTTTTTTCGTAACTTCGTCATCGGTTTAACGACCGGCGACCGGCAATACCTCGCCGGCCTTTAGAGGAGGCCGAACGGCCACGCCGGTTTGCGACGAAAATAGTTTTCTATCGCAAATTTGCGACGAATAAATGAAAATTCCGTCATAAATTTGCTACAGAATGAAGTTTCTGTCGCAAATTTGCGACGGACTTAATGTTCTGTCGCAAATTTGCGACGAAATGAAGGTGCCATCGCAAATTTCCGACAGAATTATGTTTTTGTCGCAAATTTGTGACGGATAAATTTAGTTTCCATCGCAAATTTGCGACGGAATTACGTTTCCGTCGCAAATTTGCGAGGGATGAATTCCGTTTTCGTCGCACATTTGCGACGGAAATCTATTTCCCTCGCAAGGTCAACCTCACCATCGCCCAGATCGGAGCGACAGCGAGATCAAACTCGCCAGCCGCAGCTAGTCACCGAACCGGCGATCGGAGAAACATAATGGGAAAAAAGAGAAAAAAAATTGGAAAAAATTCGAATAAAATTAAAAATTATTAAAAAATGATTCTTAAGTGATTTTTTTTTTGGGTACGTGTCCAATTGAAAGTCTCGCGATCCAAGTGGACGTTGCAATTCTCATCAAATTGACCACTTTCTGCTATCAAAATTTTAGTAAAATATTTGGATAAGTCTTCTTTACATAGCAATTTTTTCAATTTTTGCAATTTCATATTAATTTTTGCATGAATAACAAAATTATAATTTTCATAATTTTATGGTTTTAATTAAGAACAATATATATGATATTTTAAATATTTTACAAGAATTTTTTTTATTTTAATACAGACACAATGCAAAGAGAAAGGGCTTTGATGTATAATAAGAACTTACCTGGACGTCGATAATTGACAAATGACCTTCGTACTGGGTTGGAACTATTTTTAGACTTTGCTAGTAGTAAATATGAGTTCATGGATAGAAATAAGTTAAGGTGTCCGTGTAAAAAGTGCAGTAATGATAAATTTCTTGTGTGTGATAAAGTTAGAGAACATCTTTGTAGATTTGGGTTTACTCCGAATTATTTTAATTGGACTTTCCATGGTGAACCATTTATATCTGATGAAGGATATAAAAGAAGTGACCAATTTTTAATTAGAGAAAAATGTGGCTATTATGATCAATTGAACTTATACGAGAGGATGGTAATTGATGCAGCTAGTCAGAATTTTATTTCATAATCAAATCATGCAAGTACTAGTTTTACTCCTACACGTGAACAAGTGGGTACTAGTCATGCTTCACAATTGGAAGATATAGAACTAACGAGTTTTGATGAGAATGTCTATAATAAAACTTTTCCATCTAATCAGTTTTGGGATGTGTTAAAAGCAGCAGATGAACCTTTATGGGCAGGTTGTGAAGATCACACTAAGTTATCAGTGACAATCAGACTGTTAAATATCAAGGCAGAGCGTAATGTATATGCGGATTGCTTCAACTCTTTTGTTGAAGTAATGCGGGAATCAATGTCTCGTGATAATATCATGCCAAGTGATTTTTATGATATAAAAAAGCTAATGGATAACTTAGGTCTTTCGGTTGTAAGGATTGATGTATGTAGTAGGGGTTGTATGTTATATTGGAGAGATAATGAAAATGCAGAATCTTGCAAATTCTGTAGCCAACCTAGGTACAAGATTAACATGAGGCCGGGTCATAATCAGAATCGTAGACCATGCAAGCAAATGTTTTGTCTGCCCTTAATCCCTATATTACAAAGGCTTTATGCGTCGAAAGCCACTGCTGAACACATGACTTGGCATGCAAATCATGAAACAGAAGAGAGTCTAATGTGTCATCCTTCAGATGCGGAGGCATAGCAACATTTTGATAAAACATACCCTGAGTTTGCGATGAAGTCTCGAAATATCAAGCTAGGTCTCTGTGCCGATGGATTTGATCCATTTAGGAAAACAGGAAAAAGTTATTCATGTTGGCCAGTTATCTTAACACCGTATAATCTTTTACATGGTATGTGTATGAAGACACCTTATATGTTTTTGACATTGATCGTGACAAGCCCGTAAAATTCGAAAAAGTTGATAGATATTTATATGCAACCATTGATTGAGGAGTTACAACGGCTATGGGTTGAAAGTGTTTCTACGTATGACGTTTCTACCGATCAAACATTTGTAACAAAGGCTGCCCTTCTTTGGACGATAAATGACTTTCCAGCTTACGGAATGTTATATGGATGAAGTACAGTTGGGATCTTAGGATGTCCGATATGTTTGGAGAGGCCAAAGTCATTTAGATTAAAATATGGAAAGAAGCCCAGTTATTTTAACTGTCACAGATAATTTTTACCGATAAGTTATCCTTTCAGAAGGAATAAAAAAGAGTTTATCAAGAATAGGACTGAAAGAACACGTCACCATTGAGGTTGACCGGCGATCAAATTTGGGAGTGTGTACAGAATTTTCCAACTGTTGTTGAGAACCCGCATGGCACGACTTTTGCGTATGGAAGTACACATAAGTAGACAAAACGCAGTATATTTTGGGATCTACCATATTGGAAGGCACATCTTATTCATCATAATCTTGACGTCATGCACATAGAAAAGAATTTTTTTGACAATATCATAAATACTGTGATAGATGTCACCGGAAAAATAAAAGACGGCTTGAAAGCAAGAAAATATATGAGAGATATTTGTGATCGGTCAATACTAGATGTGGATGCAATCAGTAGTGGACCAAAACCAAAAGTAGTTTATACATTGGATAAGGAGCAGAGACGAGTTGTTTGTCAATGGTTGAAATCTGTGCGATTTCCTGATGGATATGCTTCGAACCTCGGGAGATGTGTTGATTTGAATGAATGCAAGTTGACAAATTTGAAGAGTCATGATTATCACATATTGATGGAAAGACTAATTCCAATAGCTTTCAAGGAAGTTCTACTGAACTTTGTATGGGTGCCATTACAGAGTTAAGTAATTTCCTGCATGATATTTGCTCGACAGTGTTAAAAGCATTGCACATGGAGAAGAGAGATATTCCAATTATTCTTTAGAACTTAGAAAGAATATTTTTTCCTGCGTTTTTTGATTCGATGGAGCATATCTTAGTTCACTTGCCTTATGAGGCCAAAGTTGCAAGTCTCGTCCAATTTCGATGGATTTATCCATTTGAGAGATAATTTTTTTTTAAATACAGTTCAAATTACTTTATTATATATTATGTTCCGATAAGCTTCTTTCTATTTCAACTAGATTCTTATATCATTTGAAGAAAAAAGTGAAGAATAAGGCATGTGTTGAAGCTTCAATTTGTAATGCATATATTGTGGAAGAAGTGACAATATTTGCATCATATTATTTTGAGCCGCACGTTCAGTGCAAGAGGTGGAGAGCATGCAGAAATGATAAGAGCCCCATTGATCCCAATTGCAAAGGATTCTCTATTTTCAATTATCTAGGTCGACCAAGCGGCACATGTCAATTTCGTTACTTAACAGGCGAAGAATTTCATGCAACCCATACTTATATTTTACTAAACTGCTCAAAAGTCGAGCCATACTTCAAGTAAGTGTAAATTTGCAAATATATATATTGTGTGTCAAATATTTGATAATATTTAAATGGTTTTTAATATTAGGATTTTCCAAACTTCAATGTATGGACTACAACCAAATAAGTTTAACCGTTTGTGCGGTGAACAATTTACAGCATAGTTCAAGACATATGTAAGTTGTCTATGGACCAAAACCAAGTTATTAAAATTTTATACGTCATTTAGTAAAATATATATTATTGACTTTGCATGTGTAACCTTAGGTTCTTAGTAATCATGATGAACTTGGAGGGCAAGAATTGCTATATTATCTGTTATAGGATCCACAGTTAAAAGTTTGAAGTTGGCCAGCATATTTCATAAATAGATATAATTTTCACACTCAAGAATATGGAATGGGAAAATCCACAATGAATAGTGGTGTGTTTGTTCCGTCATCCAATGGTGATAGTTCAAAAGATGATTTTTATGGCTTGTTGGATGAAATCATAGAAATAGAGTACCTTGGACCATTAATGATGCGGGTTGTGTTATTTAAGTGCATGTGGTTCGACCCCGTCGAAGGAATGAAGGTACATACGAAATTCAATTTGGTTGAAATAAGTCACAAGAAAATGTATATGAAATATGAACCATTTGTCTTCGCACAACAAGCAATTTAAGTATGCTATGCATCATATCCTAGTTTGAAACATAACAAAGCTGATTGGTGGGTTGTATGTAAAATCAAAGCACGGAAAAAAATCGAGGAACACTGGAAGGATAGATCCTACCAACAAGAGGAAGTGTGTAACGCGGTTGAAATTGAGAAATATAACATTCCAACTTTACGATATCCATGTGGAGCAATGATAGATGTAGATCCAATTGAAATTTGCGAATTAAATGTACAAGAATGTTCAAAATCTGATTTTGAGACAGATGATGAAGATGAAGATGAAGACGAGGACAAGGACGAAGACGAAGATTAAAATTTTTATTACAAAACACTAATGATATGTAATTATTATTGCGATAAGTGTTATTTTGGTTGTTATCATTATTATTCTTGTTATTGTTGTTATTGTTCTTTTTATTATTGTTATTGTCGATTATTCTTATTAATTTAATTGATCGTCGGAAAATTTGTCGCTAAATGACGACAAGTCAAATTTTATTCGTGCGATGACATTTCCGATATTCTATTTTCCATTGCAAAATTTGAGATGCAAAATTTTGGACTGAAAACAAGGCGTCCCAAATTTTGGACTGAAATAAATGAGATGCAAAATTTTTGACTGAAAAAATTACATCCCAAATTGACAACGGTCATTTAGTCCGTTGCATATTTACGACGGACTAAAGCGGTCCGTCGCAAATTTTAGAGGAAATTTTATCCATTCGAAATTTGCGACGGACTATTTAATCCGTCGCAAATTTGCAACAGACGTTTCTGGTCTATCGCAATTTTACGACGAAAATTGGACCCAAAACAAGACATCCCAAATTTTGGACTGAAATAAATGAGATGCAAAAGTTTGGACCAAAAAAAGACGTCCAAAATTTTGAATCGAAATAAATGAGATGCAAAATTTTGGACCGAAAAAAAGACGTCTCAAATTGACCATTGTTTTTGAGTCAATCACATATTTCCGACAAACTAAAGACTTCCGTCGCAAATTTGCGACGGACTAAACCCGTCCGTCACAAATTTGCGAGGGAATTTAATCTGTTTGAAATTTGTGACGGACTATTTATTCCGTCGCCTATTTGCAAGGGAATTTAATTCGTTCGAAATTTGCGATGGACTATTTACTCTGTCGCAAATTTGCGATGAAATTTTTTCCATCGCAAATTTTTTGTCGGTTGAAAATTTGCGACGGACCTAGAAAGTCTGTTGCAAATTTGCGACGGACAGACGCTTAGTGAGTCGCAAATTTGAGACGGAACACCACTGTCCATCGCAAATTTGCGACGGACCACCACTATTTGTCGCAAATTTGCAACGGAAAACCACTGTCCGTCGCAAATGCCCTATATTTGTGACGGAAAACCACTGTCCGTCGCAAATGCCCTATATCGTGTCCTTCTTCTTCTTCCTCCTCCTTCCCCGACGCCGTGACCTTGTACCAGATCTGGGAATCTCGCCTGTGCCGTCGCCGCCTGCCCGCCCGTGCCGTTGCCGCCCAGCCTCATAACCGCCCCGTAGCCCCTCTGCTCGTCGCCGGTCGCCTCGAAGCCGCCCCGCAGCCCCCTCCCCCACAGCCCGTCGCCGATTGCGAGGCAAACACCCCCGCCTATCGCCGATCTCAGGGCAGCCCCCCCCCCGGCCGTCGCTGGTCACCTCGCACCCCACCAGTCGTCATCAGTTGCCTCGTAGCCCCCCCCGGTCACTGGTTGCCTCGCAGCCCCCCTCCGCCCTTCGCCGGTCTCCTCGCAGTGGCCCCACAGCCCCTCCCCCCAGCCCGTTGGACCGTCACCCAAGCGCCTCCCCGCCCTGCCTCGCCACGTTCAAGTAGCGGGCTGAAGCTTTGCCGCCGCCGACCAGTGGACAGAGGCCGTCGCCACCCAGCCTCGACGACCTCGCCAGCCCACCAACAGCCGCCCAACACCATCGCCCCACAATCGCCCCCAACCGTCGTCGCCCAGCAGCCGGCTGAGGCTCTTGCCGAAGTAGCCCCCTCCCCCCCCCCCCGCCCATTGCCGCCCTCACCCGAGCACTACCAACCAGCCGTCAGCTAGCCACCGCCGACGCCGCCCAACGCCGACATCATCATCACCACCGCTCGGCCACCACATGCCGTCACTCGCCGCCGAGGCCGCCGCCCATACGCCAGCCAACCGCCTCCCAGCCGATGCCCGACACCGTCGCTGCCACCCGACACCCTCTCCGCCAAGCTCCGCCGTCGTCCGCCCGGCCGTGGCCGAGCACTTAGCCGACTAGCCACCATTTGGGCCCACGCCCGTGCCGAGTCCGCCACTGTCTGATCGACCGGTTTTTATTGTCCTTGAATTAAGTAAGTAACTCCCTAAACCTTACTTAGTATAATGAGGTAATTAGTCTGACTTGTTTAAGGATTATTTAGTGTCCGATTGGTTGGCTATGTTAGGGGTCGATTTCAAGATTACATGTGGCTTTCATCGATGTTCGACTGGTTATTTTGTCTATTATGTGGATGAATAAGCTTTCAATAATGATCGGGTGGTTGATTAAACGTTTTCATAGAAAATGCTAGAAAATTGAAAAATTCTATAAAAATTCATGAAAAATTAGGGAAAATTTAAAAAAAAAACATTATATTTTGTGTCAAATATTAAATTTGGTGCTTAATTTTTATTAAAATTTTAAAAAATCGAAATTTCATAATATCACAAAAGGACAAAAAATAACTATGACCATCTATTTTGAGTGAAATTTATATTTTTTTAGGTTCAAAAAAATAATAATAATAAATTCAAAATTTTCGTAACATTGTAAAATGGCTTAAAATACATGCGGCCACCCATTGTGAGGGAAATTTTTATTTTTATAGGTGCAAAAAAATTTAAAAAATATAATAAAATATAAAATTTCAAAAATTCACAGAATTACCTAAAAAACATGTGGCCGTCAACTTTCAGTGAAATGTAAAATTTTTTAGGTGGCCAAAAAAATTTAAAATTTCAAAAATTTCAAAACTTTACTGAATAGCTGATAATACATGTGGCCACCCACTTTTAGTTAAATTTAATTTTTTAACGTGCCCTAAAAATTTTAAAAATACAAAAAAAAATTTCAAATTTACATAATAACTTAGAATACATGTGGCCACCCACTTTTTGTGAATTAAAATTTTTTTAGTTCCTCGAAAAAATTTTAAAACAAAAAATAATATTTTAAAAATTTATAAATTTCAAAAATTTACAGAATATCCTAGAATATCGGTGGCCACCCACTTTTAGTGAAATTTTATTTTTTTAGGTCCCCAAAAAAATTTAACAATAATAAAAAAATTTTCTTACAAAACTTTACAGAATGACTTAGAATACCTGTGGTCACCCACTTTTAGTGAAATTTTAATTTTTGTACGTGGACAAAAAAAAGTTCTTGGAAAAAAAATTCAACAAATCAAACAGATTTCTCCTTCACAAGTCAATTTCTGACAAGAATGCGAACAATTAATTTCTGGCAACATTTTGATTTCTTGTACTTGATGAATTATCGTGTGGAGCAACAAGTGGAACGTGTGGTTATTTTTTGCTATTGTCTACTTAGCATGGTATATCGTGCTCATATATTGATGTTTGATATCAAAATGAATGCGATTCAAAGTATATTTGTTCATAGGAAATTGCACGTCATAAACACTCGGCATTGGCTCATTTTAAGGAAACATTTTCTCAATCTTTCCATCAAGATGGTAAGTTTCGTCATGTACGTCATTATGTGTCCGTAATACGTGTCATTATTTTTTTACATATTTGCATAATCTTCCTATTTGTCAGTATAAACGTAGAGGTCACATGCATAGAAAACCAGCCTCTTCCTCGTCATCGTCCCCGTCCGTTTCCTCTTCCCCTGTCCTGTCATCTAACCCTCAATCATAATATGGTGCGTCACAATATGGACACGTTGGCCCTTCCTTCAACACTCGAGAACATGTTACAGAACTTGGCCACATGCGAACTGAATCTCCTCCAGTTCCATCTCCTTTAGCTCCCTCTCTTTCAGTTCCACCTCATTATTCAGCGGAACAATCGAATAATGACGGAAGCACAGGTCAAGAAGATAACCGATTCATCATATGCCAATTTGGAGATTCGTAAGTACTTCATTTTTATTTTAGTATATGTAATATTTAGGGCTTTACATATTGATGTCAACTGAATTATCAATATTGCACAATTTCCGTATGATTGCAGATTCACAGATGCTCCGTTTTTTTTGGTAAGGAAATTTTTTTTTTGGTAAGGAACACAGATGCTCCGTTTGTTGTGAAGAAAATGAACAAAATAGTCAAAAACTTTTGAATTGGAGAGTATATTAATTATAGAAGTGTTTCTCAAGAAGTGAAAGATTTGAGGTGGAATGAGTTCAAGGTAAGGTTTACATATTTTATTTTCTCACCAACTGTCGCGACCCTAAAAAATTTTGTTCATTTCTCGGGCTAATGGATTATTAAGAATAATCTTAACTCGGGCCCTCCCAAGCCCTACCAATTCGCAACTTAGGGTTTAAGTTCTTAACATGCAATCGTTTTCATGCTTGGAGTCGCCACTAATCAATTTGTGGTAGGCTGATTAGAAACCTAAATAAAACATAGGGAGATATGTTTTATTCCTACGAACCAGAGATTCTAAGCCTGGGGACTTGATTACGCTAGATCTAGTCTAACGCCCTTTCGGTACCTTTTCATTTTAAAAATATTTTGGCAGGCAATTTTGATCCATTTTAATCTAATTACTAACATGTGAGGTGTTCATGCAGGTACGCAAACCACCAATTTAACACCCAATAATCAAAGCATTAAATAAATTGCTAGTTTAGGAGAACAACTTACCTCGAATCCAGCAAGCATCTGCATTGTTAGCGAAAAATCATACAGACAATCCTAATATGATTTCTAGTTAACAAAGCATTCATTCAATTTCTTTTTTTTTCACTTTATTTAAATGAAACTTAAACTATATGCAATGACGTGCAGATATGACATGCGAAATAATGCAACCTAACATGCATACTATATGTCATGCGACAACGTGACCTAATTCTAATGACGGACGAATGAATTATCTTTGGTATTTTTCTTTAAGGAAATTCGGAATTAAATGAAATTCGGAATTAATGAAAATGCCTAAAATAACATGCAACCTAATTATTTCTATTTTTGGTATTTTCTGTTTAAAATTCGAAATTCAAAAATACCTAAGTTAACACGCAATCTATGATGACTTAATCTACCCTGGAATGATTTATCTTTGGGATTTTTGATTAAAAATTCGGAATAATAAAATAACGTGAATAATCCATTGGGATTTGAAATAATACCTAATTTAAATTAGGAAACTTGCCACGTTACGTCCTAATTTAAATTAGATATTTATCTTATCCTTCGGGATATATTCAAAAACCCTAGACATGCAAAAATTCTAATTTAAATCTCAAAATAGAAATTTTTTTGGAATTTTCTGTTTATTTGAAAAGAAAAACAATTAAATAAACATGGATAACAATCAAACTCAAATCCACCACGCGATCCGCCAAATTCGTTTCAAACTCGGATTAGGCACAAAAATCAAATTATCGGTCATATCTAAAGGGTTATAGATATTAACGGATAATTGATCATTCGAATTTGGAAAGCTAATGAAATTTATCATCGTATCTAAGTGATTATAGATAGGATGATAATTTCCCGTATCGCCGCGTATCGGACTTTAGGGTTAAAGTCGGATAGTCGTCCAGATACGTTGCTTAAATTAGGAAATTTTCCTAATTTGAATATTCAAACATCGCGGATATCTAGAACATTATCTAAATATATCTAAAGATCATCCAGATAATCATGCAATATTCCAATCGACTCAAATTAGGAAATTAAATATTTGAAAACATATCGGATAATATCATTACCTAATTTACCGATAACTTCCAATTTTGAAACGTCTCGGGATCGGGGTCGGGACCGAGCTCGGGCTTACGGATCGAGCGACGACGACACGGCGACGGGATCATCGGCGGGGAAGCTCGGCACGGCGGCTACGGGCACTGTTTCGGCGACAATAAACAGCGGGGTGTCCGCTGTTTCACGGTGAACGGCGGCTGTTCGAGGGGAAACAACGCCGGCTGATTACTGTTCCGGCAGGAACGGGTGGCTCCGAGGGGCTGCGGCGTCACGGCGAGGCCACAGCAAGCTCCGGCACACGACGGCGACGAGGGCGTGAAGAGCGGCTGTACGTGGTGGCTGGGACGGTGGCTGATCAGGAGCTTCCGGCGAGAGGGGCAGCAGCAGCGACGGAGAGGACGGATGACGGCGTCAGGCGGGTAGCAGTCGGCGCGACGGAGAGGATGAGCGGCAACGTCAGGCGGGCAGCGGCGCGACACCAGGCGTGGCGGGCAGCAGTCGGCGCGGACAAGGGACGGCGAGGGAGCACAGCGCGTCAACTCCGGTGGCGGTGCGGTGAGGGCTGTTCGACGGGCATGCAGGGCGGCCCGGACGTCGGCGGAGGGCACGGCGTTGACGGTGATTGGCGGTGAGGCGCGGCGTGGCTCACGGCAGCAGTGGCGGTGGCAACGGCGGTCCGGCGTCAGGCGTGGCTGGGACGGCTGCACACGGTGGCGTGGAGCTTGGCGGGCGACGGCAGGCGGCTGCACGCGGCGGCGTGGGGCTCGGCGGGCTGTGGCCGGCGCGGCTGACCTCCGGCACGGCGGCGGTGGCGCGCGCGAAGGGGGGGCGCGGCGGTGGCTGCACTTCTCTCTCTCTCCCTCCTTCACTTTTCTCACGTGTGTCTCTCACAATTCTGATCTGAAAATTCTGACCTCCCCCTAAAAATCTGACCTAATGTTGTTTATATAATGTTAATCTAGGTCAGATTAGATGGGCTTAATGTCCTAATGGGCTTAGGCTTGGGCTTAGGTCTAATCAAATTGAATGGGCTGATTTAATGTGGGCTTCTAATTAATTAAATGGGCTGAATTAATTAACTCAACATCACTAAATTTAGCCCAAATTAAAACAACCAAGCCCGTGCGACATGAAATTCCCGGGCCCTTGCATTCCCGAGCGTCCCGTTTTTTGTTCGATGAATTTCAAACTTGCTTACCATCACCGATCCGATGCAATAATGCAATTAAAATAAAATGAACATAAACTATATGTTATGCAATTTTAAATATTTTTGTTTAGGGGTTAAAAATTTAATCCCTAATTTTCTATGCAAATTAAACTAAATGCTCGGTAAAATTTAGGTGTCAACAGCTGCCCCTCTTTGAAGGTGAGTTCGCAGAGGTTGCATTCAAAAATTAAATGATACCTAAATTTCAACCATGCAAATGCAATGAATGTTGTTTTTGTCGGGATTATGAGTCACATTTTAATGCAATAAGAAATTATGCATGCTGACATGAATGGAAAACATACCTGGGATTACTTACCTGACTAGTGCGAGATAATGCAATTCGAGGCACGACTCTGACTTGAATATTGTTTGGCAAATGTCTGGGCTCAGTCCCATAGATTTTGCGTGATACACTCTGACGAACTTCGGTGATCTGCGGTTAAGTCAAAACACACGAAGAAAAACTCAAGGCATCCAGTTATCATCTGAAGTGCCTGAGAAAAAGTTTCAACGAAATGGAGTCCATTCCGACCTTAACGAAATATCCATACCTTCCTCATGGGTACTCGCAAAGATTTAGCCGTGGCACCTTACCTTCCTCATAGGTGTTTAACGGGGGAATTTGTCCAGTTCGTATAGATGTTCCGACCTTTACAAGATACCTATACCTTCCTCATAGGTACTTGTAAAGATTTGGCCGTTGAGCCTATACCTTCCTCATAGACACGACACGGGGGAACTCTTAAAAGATTGGAAATGTTCTGACCTTTATGAGATACCTATACCTTCCTCATAGGCATTCGCAAAGATTTAGCCGCTGCACCTATACCTTCCTCATAAGTACAATGCGGGGGAACTTTCCGATATTAAGAGAATATTCCAACCTTTTTGAAATACATATACCTTCCTCATAGGTACTCACAAAGATTTGGCCGTGGCACCTATACCTTCCTCATAGGTGTCTCACGGGGGAATACCTGGGGTTAGAGAAAAATTTCGACCTATACAAGATACCTATACCTTCCTCATAGATACTTGTAAAGATTTGGCCGCGATACCTATACCTTCCTCATAGGTGAGTCGCGGGGGAATCTTCTCGAGATTGTATGAAAACCTGTGATTTTGGTGAACAGCGGGGCCAGCCCGAATGTTCGAGGGTTCCTTGACAGAGTACCTGGATATCATCAGAGGTACCTGAAAAGGCTTGATCAATAGACATCTGAACATCATCAAAGGTATCTAGAGATCGCAACAAAATGATCAAATGGGAGACCTGACGATTGCTCGAACAGGTTAGGGACATAGAGATATACTTACCTGGCGATATCTCTGACTCTCGAGAGCGTGTCTCTTGTTAGACACGACTTTAAGCAACATATAATATGCATTCATGGACAAACAAGAACTCATATGCTCATACACTATGATTCCAACTATTTTTCATGCACGATAGTTTTGTCAAATCGGCATTACAAACTTCGTTGGGGAGAAGTCATGACAAGACAATCCTAACTCACAAATGAGTGTCTTGAAAATGTCGAATGAGGAATTTTCGGTCTGTAAGGACTTTCTCTCATTCTCATCGAAAAAGGCTGACTTATTTGAGAATCGCTCATTTTCACTTTCACCATGTCAACAAGGGTCTGAGTATTCTCGCAAGCGGTACGACCTTTACCAATCTAAGAGGTCTTTATCAGGACTGTAACATGAGCTTGATCAACGGCTTAGCAAAGGGGACTTTTCGAGTCGAGGCTATTGAAAGAAAATATTCTACAATTGTCTCCGGGTTTACAAGTCAAGAACCCTGCAAAATGAGACAGAAATGGACTTGCTCGCACTTCTTCGAGCTAAGCTTATAATCATCTGAAATTCTACGTTAGTTCAAGTGCCCTAATCTGAAGAGACTTTGCAAGGGACGTAACGTAGGCCCGGTTTATGGGTTGAGAAATGAATGGATCATTAGGCTCAAAATGTGTATGATTGGGGTGAATAAATTGGTGATCATCTTGGCATTGTCACCGGTCTTCTTCTTCACCAGAGATTTTCTTCTCGGTAAATGTCTATCGGTTTCGAGAGTTCATCACTTGATTCCTTTGAGACTTCTCGACTGGGGATTCTGATATGTCCTATCTTGACATTTTTCATTGGGTATTGGCCTTGCTTTTACCAGGCGCACTGCTTTTCTTGCCCCCATTTTGCTCTTTTCTCTTTTTTCTCTTTTTTTTTTTGACATGCTGCTTACAAGGTAAACACTGACTAGCTAATCTGACTGAATGACTTGCCGTTTGGACTCAAAAGCCTCTTGTCTTCAGTTGACACTCCCGATATGTTGCTTGAACAATGACTTTTGCCTTACCTCAGTGTGGGGGATGATCACCAACTGGGTTTGTATGAAACGAATTTACAGGCTCAATTGGGCTTAGCAAAGGATAAAATGTGTATAGGATAGAGAAAGAAATGCTCTTCGTCATTCTAAGGCACTTGAACTTCGCATGAATTCATCTGAAAAAGCAACACTCGAAGATTGATGCAAGTGAGAGCAAGATGATTTCTATTCATTTTTCATCATATGACACTGATTTACCTCCGGTTCGCCCCGATGTGGGGTGGTTCTTGACAGGGGTAATTTGAAAGAATTCCTCCAACTGTTTAGGCTCAAAAAGGCAAAACAAGGGATAACTTGTAATGTTTAAGGTAGAAAAATGAAATGCCTCTTGTCATTTCGGTCGTCGTACCTTTTGCGAGAGAACTTTTTACCTTGTAGTCATGGAAATTTTTCCACTCAACTGCTGGGGATTTCTTTTATTTTTCTCACTGGGGATTAATGTATGGGACAGTGTGTAGGATAGGGCTTGCCTTTCATCGTCCCGATGTACCTCATTCGACACACCCAATTCATTTTGCATGAGTTATCATATTATCATGAGAGATTTCCCCTTTGAAATCGATAATGCAACTTGACAAAATGACCATGTAGAATTTAAAGCCAATGCATACAGTTCCATTTGACATGAAATTCATTGAAATCATTTATTCATCAGTGAAATGTTTGCAATTCAAAGTATAAGAAACCGAACACTGAAAAACTTTTGCTGGAAAATGTGAGATTTTATCAAGGATAATACATCTTCACAGCATCAGAATTAACAGGATTGGAAAACACACGACCATCCATCTTTGCGAGAATCAGGGCACCTCCAAGAAGTACCTTCTTAACCACATACGGACCAATGTAGTTTGGAGCAAATTTACCTCCGGGAACAGGAAAGATTGGCAGCACCTTCCTTAGAACCAGATCATCTACCTCGAAGTGTCTTGGACGCACCTTTTGGTTGAAAGATCTAGCTATCCTCTACTGATAAGTTTGACCATGACAAATGGCTCTCAGTCGCTTCTCATCAATCAGGTTCAACGGCTCATGTCTTTGTCGCATCCATTCTACTTCAAACAACTCCACTTAGGATAAAACACGCAGGGAAGGGATCTCTACTTTGACAGGCAGGACTGCTTCCATACCGTACACCAAGGAAAAAGGGGTTGCACCGACAGAGGTTCGGATAGAAGTCCGATACGCCATCAATGCAAACGGCAAACTTTCGTGCCAATCACGGTAGTCTTCAGCAGTTTTGGCCGAGATCTTCTTGATGTTCTTGTTAGCGGCTTCGACTGCTCCATTCATCTGTGGGCGATAGGGAGATGAATTCAGATGCTTAATCTTGAACTCATTGAACAACTGGTCCATGAACTTGCTGTTCAAATTCGTCCCATTGTCGGTGATAATAGCTTCGGGGACACCATAGCGAGCGATTATGTCTCGCCTGATGAATCTCACAACATTTTTCGCAGTAACATTGGCATAAGACGCGGCTTCGATCCACTTGGAGAAATAGTCAATCGCCACCAGGATGAATCGGTGTCCATTCGACGCCTTGGGATTGATTGGGCCAATCACATCAATGCCCCACATTGAAAATGGCCACGGCTCGGACAACTGATGTAACTCTGAGGGGGGAACACTTATCTTATCCCAGTGAACTTGACAACTATGGCACCTTCGAATATGTTGGATGCAGTCACTTTCAAGACTGAGCCAATAATAGCCCAGCCTCATGATCTTCTTAGCCAACATGTGGCCATTCATATGTGGACCACATACCCCCTCGTGCACTTCTTGCATGATTCTGGTGGCTTCAGCTGCGTCCACACACCTTAACAGAATCGAATCATGGGATCTCTTGTACAGCTTTTCACCACTGATAAAGAATTTCGAAGCCATTTTCATTATATACTTCCTGTCGGCTGGAGTGCTTCCCTCAGGAAATTCTTGTTTCTGGATATAGTTCATGATATCGTAATACCACGGCTTTTCATCAGGTTCTCCGGTCACAACCATACAGTAGGCCGGTTTCGTTAAGACTTCAATCTTCAAGAGTTCTACCTCTATTCCACCGGTCACTTGCAGCATGGATGATAACGTAGCTAGCGCATCAGCAAACTGATTATGGGATCTCGACAAATACTCGAAGGAAATGTCTTCGAATTCCTTTATGATTTCTTCGAGATATTCATGATACGGCACTAGTTTGGTGTCTCTCGTTTTCCATTCTCCTACTGTTTGGAGAATAATCAGAGTGGAACCACCAAATACCTTTAACTTGATTATCCCCATTTTCACTGCGGCTTGAAGTCCGAGGATGCAAGCCTCGTACTCAGCTATGTTGTTGATACATGGGAACACCAACTTTGCTGCTACTGGATAATGTTGCCCATCTGGGGATATCAAGACTGCCCCAGTGCCGGAACCAGTCAAGTTCACAGCTCCATCGAAGAACATGGTCCATGTGTCCTCCTTTATAACCAGAATGCGATCTTCTGGGGAATATCCATCATCATCTGAGATTCTAGGATTCTCAGCCAACACATCAGCAATCACTCGGCCCTTAACTGATTTCTGTGACATCATCTGGACATCAAACTCTGAGATCAAAATTTGCCACTTGGCCAACTTCCCTACCAAAGCCGATTGATCAAGCAAATACTTGATAGGATCCTTCTCAGTCACCCGGAAAATCTGGTGATGCAGTGTATACTGTCTCAGCCTATGGAGTACCCATACTAGCGCGGCACAAGTCTTCTCGGCTTCAGGATAATTCAACTCCGAGGCGGTGAACTTCTTACTCAAGTAATAAATGGCCCGTTCTTTTCCATCTTCAGGATTTTTCTCAGCTAACATCGCACCGAGAGACTCACTATGAATAGTGAGGTAAAGGGTCAGAGGCTGCCCTGGTATCGGCGGGACTAGCACTGGTGGTTTCATTAAGTACTGCTTCAGCTCATTAAAAGCTTTCTGGTAATTACTGTCCCACTCCACTTGAGCATTCTTCTTTAGCAGTTTGAAGAATGGCTTAGCAGTTTCAGAGAGTTGGGAAATGAAACGGGCTATGTAATTCAATCTGCCGAGGAGGCTCCGTACTTCTTTTACGGTCGATGGGGGTTGCAGTTCACATATGGCCTTTACTTTGGAAGGATCGATTTCAATGCCCTTACTGCTTACTACGAATCCGAGTAGTTTGCCCGACGTTGCTCCGAATATACACTTGGCTGGGTTGAGACGGAGTTTAAACTCACGGAGTCGATCGAACAACTTCTTCAGGGTATCGACATGACTCTCTCCGGATCGAGACTTGGCAATCATATCATCGACATAGACCTCGATCTCTTTATGCATCATGTCATGGAAGAGAGTTACCATCGCCCGTTGGTACGTTGCCCCAACGTTTTTAAGGCCGAAGGGCATGACCTTATAGTGAAATGTCCCCCACGGGGTGATGAACGCGGTTTTTTCTTTATCGGCGTCCTTCATTCTTATCTGATTATAGCCCGAGAAACCATCCATGAAGGAAAACAGCTCGAACCCAGCAGTACTGTCTACCAGAACGTCTATGTGCGGTAATGGGAAGTCATCTTTAGGGCTAGCCTTGTTCAGGTCGCGATAGTCGATGCAAACCCGAACTCGGCCATCCTTCTTCATGACTGGCACAATGTTGGCCACCCAAGTAAGGTATTGGGTGACTTCGATAAATCTCACTTTCAACAGTTTCATGACCTCCTCTTCTATCTTCTTCGAAAGTTCAGGTTTGGTCCTTCGCAGCCTCTGTTTCTTGGGTGGCATGCCGGAATTGGTAGGCAAGCCGTGCTCCACAATAGAAGAGTCTAAACCTGGCATATCAGCATACGACCAGGCAAAGATATCCTGGTAATCTCTTAGCAACTGAACCAGGCGTTTGGCTTCATCTTCGGGAAGAGTTGCCCCTATTTTGATCTCCTTGGTTTTTTCAGAATCACTGAGATTGACGGTAATAGTTTGATCTACCGTCAGGATTTTAGGTCTTTCATGATGCTCCAAGTCACGCGGAATATCTGAGGGGTCATCGAGTTCTCCGGCATCATCAGGATCAAGTTCGGCGGAGTATAATCCACTGGATTGGACCGTTCCCGTACCCTCATGTATCACAAGATTGCCCCTGAAACATAAAGTAGGGGATTCAGAAGGACAAACAGGGGTAAACATTGCATTTTTTTTTGTAATTTTTTCTGTGTTTTTGATTTTCTGAAATTCATTTCGAAAAAGATTTTAACACGAGGGAGCATGAAGAAGCCCAGGCCTCAGAGTTCTCCTTGGACTTTATTTTCTTTTATCGGTTGGATATCATCACCGGGCTGGTTTGATATACCTCAACATGCCCTCAAAAATGAGAATAAAACTTGTAATTTCATTGATGATTTCAAAATGAATTACATTTATTGAATGGAAAATGCAACAATCAAAACCTAGAAATGGAAATGAAAACAGCACCCGAAACGGGGCAAATCCTAGAAAGTGGTAAAAATTTCCACGCAGGGGAGTGTGCGGAAAAGTAAAAATTTTACTCTTGTGGGCCTATGCCCATTCCCTCTAACGGTCCTTTCTCGACAGCTCCAATGAAGACGTCGTCGAACAGGGTAGTGATTCCCTTTATCGCTTCGTTGGGGTCTTCTATCTTTAGATCATCCATACCTCCCCATCCGTCAGGGACAATGTTGCGGGGATCTGAATAAAAGCTTGGGGGCGCCGAGTACTTCACATAGTAATCAAACTTGCCACTCGGTTGCCCCAGCGTGTCGATTACTTCCGTCTCTTCGTGCATCATCCTCGCCGGACCCGGAAACGTGGTGCAGATATGTGGAGGCATCCTACCACGTGCAGGTTCTTCACTATTCGACCCCTGGTTGGATCGCTGTCTGTTCTGCTCAACTTCTCGACCTTGGCCTTGACCATATCCGCGTCTCTTATTGTTCGGCACGGTTGGCCCTTGATATCCCAATCCAAAAGTGCGGGGTCTTTGAGAGACTTCGATCGGTCGGCGGATACCTTGACCATCCCTGCCAAGGCCTTCGCCCAGAATAAAATCATGCGAGACCATTACTCTCCCGACCATGACAGCAGCATTCGACACCTCAGGGACTAGTGGCGATGATCCTCTAGACGCGTGAATGGTCGATACGAGCTCAAGCGACTGATAGCTCGATTCAATTTTGCAGTCCAGCTCAACATAGGGGATAGCCGCGGCGTGATAAATCGGGTGTTCCTCTTCACCGTGGACGGTTACTAACTTCCTTTCCACCACGAACTTCACCTTCTGATGCAGACTGGATGGGACAGCTCTAGCAGTATGAATCCATGGACGACCAAGCAGAAAGTTGAATGCAGTGGGAATGTCCATAACCTGGAATAGGACGTTGAACACGGTCGGCCCAACCTGTATGTCAAGGTGAATTTCTCCCATAACCTCCTTCTTTGTTCCGTCGAAAGCTCGCACGGAAGTCTTTGCAGCATTTATTCTCGAGGGATCTACCTTAAGGCGATGTAGAGTCGCCAGAGGGCAGATGTTCAGGGCCGAACCGTTATCGATTAGGACTCGAGCCACGTGCGAGGCCTTGTATTTGACAGAAACATACAAGGCTTTGGTATGTCCTCTGCCTTCTAGAGGGAATTCCTCATCCGAAAAGGCTATCAGGTCCTTGAGGAGTATGGAACCCACAAACTCTTCCAGTCGTTCATGATCGATCGTCTCAGGCACGTGAACTTCACTTAAAACCTTCATCAGGGCCTTTTGATGTTTGACCGATGTCTGAAGAAGTTCAAGCAGAGAGATCTGGGCGGGCATCTTGCGCAATTGCTTGACGATATTGTATTCACTGGCTTTGATCACAGCCAGAAACTCCTTAGCTTCTTCATCAGTGACCGGTTTTGCAGGTTGAGCATTGGCTTGGCCATAAGCACGTCCGGACCTAGTGACCAAATCAACATCGAGACTGTAGGACCAAGGGACGGCTTTATCGTCAGAGTACTCATAAGGCTGAGGAATCTAGATCACTATCCCTTCATCAACTGCGGGGGTGCTTATTATAATCTCCTCGTCATCAGTCGCATCTTCGAGCGGAGGCATGTCCTCGGGCAAAGGTTCGAGCTTATCTTTTCCGGCATTTAATGTGGCGAACTCCTCGTCCCAGTTAATGATGACCTCGGAGATGGTGGACACGATGCCAGTGTGGTCAGCATAAACAATCATTTTAGCTTCCACCATTTTTTAGATTCTTTCCCTCATGATAGCCAAGGGAAGGGCCTCATTACTCGGGTAATACCCGGCTTTTACCAATTCACTGTAGACCTGAGCGGTGTACACCTTGACGTTTTTTATTCGACCAGCATCGAAACAAAATATGGCATTCACATTGCCCGCGTGGTCAGGAAGCGGGTTACTCTGAACATTCGGCTTGGTGGACCGGAATGAGAAAGCCTTAGTGTCCAGAAGGCTCTGGATTCGGTGCTTGAGAGTGATGCAGTTGTCAGTTGAATGCCCGACTTCCCCCATATGATAATCGCATTTCTTTGACGGGTCAAAGTTGTAGAACTTCTCAGGGTTGGGCCTCCTTGGCTCGTTAGTAAGCAAGCCTCTCTTCCGGAGCATCGCCAAGACTTGAGACAATGACCCGGGAAGGGGAGTGAATTGTCTTTTGTTATTCGCCCTCTGAAACAGTTGACGACCCGTGTTTTGCTGTTGAGCTTCTGCTACCTGGATTGCCGGGGCGGGATTAGTATTCCGCCGGGTCGGTTGGTTATAAGCCACATTCACTTCCGTAGTCGGTTCTTTCTCCTTTCTTGCATTGAATCTCTTGGTTGACGAAGACGGCTCGACAAACCACCCATCCTTCAACCCTATCTCGATCTGTTCACCTATAGGGATGAGCTGGTTGAAGTTGTCAGCTGGAATGGCGACCATTCGATTACGGTACTCGAACGGGAGAGTTTTGACGAACATCCTCTTCAGCTCACTGTCAATAGGTTCTGGGACAACCTGAGCGGCTAAATTCCTCCACCTGATGGCATAGTCTTTGAAAGACTCGGTCTTCTTCATTTGAGCATGCTCGAGATCATCACGAGTGGGAGTGATGTCCGTTATGAACCGGTATTGTTTGAGGAACGCCTCACTGGCCTCCTTCCAGCTTTTGAGGCTATTGATCTTTTTCATGAGGTACCAGTGCAGAGCAGGGCCGGTCAAACTCGCTTGGAATGCATGGATCATTAAAAGCTCGTTGTCAACGTACGAGGTCATTTGTACGTGGTATAACTGCAGGTGAGCCTTCGGACACGTGGTGCCATTATATTTGTCAAAGTCCGGCATCTTGAACTTCTTCGGGATTTTGATTTGTGAGTACATGGACAAATCAATCGAGGGCGAATCTTGCGAACCCTCTAACTGCTTAACTCTCTCCTCGAGCTTGTTGACCCGTTCATCAGACTTGGGTTTGTTGACAACAATCTGGACAGGGTCATCTTCTAGTTCGGGCATGTCATCATCTTCCTCGACGTCGACATTCTTTCCACTTGTATGCTTCGGGACTAATACTTCAGGGGATGTCGGAACAGGGATCGACCAAAGAGCCTTGATCTCAGCGGTCATTTGTTGCATGGCGACGGCGAGTTGGTTGATCTGGTCTGCCATACCGTCAACACATTCCTGCAACTCAGTTTGATCAGCCATTCTAGTTTTTGACCGTGTGCGAATAGGGGATCGTGATCGGCCCGTAGTTACCTAATTTCAGAATGAAACAGGGCATACATAAGTGTTAAGCAAAAATCACACGTCGATCCATGACATTGGTCTAACCGCTTTGAATTGAAGAGACCTCTTTATTGAAATGATGAAAAAGTTTTACACCTACTGATGACTGAATTAATTTTAAAATAAAATGTAAAAGCAAATGACCCGACCCCGAAACAAATTGAAGAAACGAAACTAAAATGAGAACATGACTTCAAGCTTTCTTATTTAGCTTGATCTATAGACGTATGGGAGGCGACATCCTTCTTCAGCTGCTCATAAGCCCGAGCTATCTTGGCTGCCTTCTCTTCAGCTTCGTCGACCTTCCTTTTGAGGCGGTTGTTCTCTGAACGATTGGCGGACTTGAGAGGCACCTTGGGTATCATCGGGAGTAACTCCTGCGGGATCTTGTGTCGACGGATGTATTTGGTCGTCGCGAAGTAAGACTTCTGCTCTCCTTTTAGTTCTCCTTCGGGTCGACCTATCTTTAATACACGACACTTCTTCCACATCTTCTGGAGTTGAGCTATGGTCCCTTCATGTTCTTCATTCTGATCGGAGAAATCGGCACGGAGGAGCTCGGGTTGTAACGCCGAAGGGAGCCCCTGGAGAATCTGGTACTGTCGGGATACTCTGGCGGGGTAGTACTCGATTGCGCCAGTGAAGCCCAGAAGTGGCACCGGTCCGACACCATTACACGTAAGCCGAGCTTCCTCGACATTGAACCAACTAGCATGCCATTGGAAACCTTGGGGTCTAGCATTTTTCATAAAAATGATCCACTCGGAATAATAGTAATTTGATGCATTTTCTTGTTTTTCTTTGTAGCTTAAAATGGGATGACTAGAATCACTCAGTTCGGAAATTTTAAGCAAATCGCCACACCCTTTTATATGAGACAAAAACCAAATTTGCAATAGTTCAATAGGTGCATGAAATGTTTTGTCAACATTTTGCTTGAATTTGGTGAGAGAAATGAAAGTTTCAGCTAAAATGGTGTTGACAAAATTCTTTTGAAGACAAACTTGTTGGACGAACCATGCTATTGACGGATTACACACATTCTTACAGTGAGGAAGAATTATGAATCCGAAGAATGCTAGTAAAAAGATTCTGCCCTTTTGAAAAGGTGTGGCTTTTTCAAAACATTGACTCAGGAATGAAAAAGGACAAGACCCACGGTTTGCTTTCAAAACTTTTTCTAAGTCATGTTTTTCGACACTCAGAAATTCAGCCAACATTAGAATGGAATCGACTCCCAAAGGTGGTGAAACTAACTCCGAACCTAAAGGTTTTCCAATGAGCACGCTATATTCTTCCAAGGTCGGGGTGAGCTCATGCTTACCGAATATAAAGGTGGACGTCTCGGGACACCAAAAATGGGCTAATGCTCGAACGAGGCCGGTACAGACTTTGACCTCCAGTAGGGGGAGTAGCCTCTCGATGTGGCTCTCGACTAGCTTGCGGTTGGTCGGACTGAGTAGACTCCACCAAGCACGGAGCTCGTCCTTAGGAGCATCGAGAATCCGGATGTCTGACCCTCCCATAGTGTATAGACCAAACTCACGACCGACCTAATGTCATGGACCGACCAAAGAAGAAAAATGAAACATAAATAAACTGCGAGATAAGGGTCGAAGAAAACTTACTTCACCGGGTAGGAAAAATGGCAATCACATAGACATGCGCATGAAATGTGAGGTTCGATTTCTACCTAGACTCTGGCTTGCAAAATGGAAACGCGAGGATTACCGAGCTAAACCAGTCATGGTAGTGGTTAGGCTAGGATTCCCCTGACTCCGGCTTGGTCAAAGAGCCGACCCGGGTTGAGTGGAATACAACCGTGGTGGGTACTCAATGACACCTTGAAAGAAAATTCGGGACCGAGGAGGGCGACCCTTACCAAATGGTTTTGGTCGGGGTGTCCACTGTCTCAGTACCATCCTAAACCTATGCCGCCCAGGTCCGGCAGTGGGTAGTGTGTGCGGTGTAGTGTAAATGTAAGGCATGCACAACAGGTTATATCAAACAGCGCTTCGTGCATAAATTAAACCATACATTCAACCACCTCCCTGCAAAACAAGGGTTAACAATCACGCCTCCCCTTATACCTCCCATACTGCAAGAACATTTAACACCTCAAAATGTTAGGGACGTACCTAGGATCCTCGCTGCCAAACAAAAATTATTTTTGAAATGAAAAATTGGCCTAAGTCCACTAAGAGTTTTACTCAACTCCCCAGTGGAGTCGCCAAGCTGGTGCGACCCTAAAATTTTTTTATCATTTCTCGGGCTAATGGATTATTAAGAATAATCTTAACTCGGGCCCTCCCAAGCCCTATCAATTCGCAACTTAGGGTTTAAGTTCTTAACATGCAATCGTTTTCATGCTTGGAGTCGTCACTAATCAATTTGTGGTAGGCTGATTAGAAACCTAAATAAAACATAGGGAGATATGTTTTATTCCTACGAACCAGAGATTCTAAGCCCGGGGACTTGATTACGCTAGATCTAGTCTAACGCCCTTTCGGTACCTTTTCATTTCAAAAATATTTTGGCAGGCAATTTTAATCCATTTTAATCTAATTACTAACATGTGAGGTGTTCATGCAGGTACGCAAACCACCAATTTAACACCCAATAATCAAAGCATTAAATAAATTGCTAGTTTAGGAGAACAACTTACCTCGAATCCAGCAAGCATATGCATTGTTAGCGAAAAATCATACAGACAATCCTAATATGATTTCTAGTTAACAAAGCATTCATTCAATTTCTTTTTTTTTTATTTTCACTTTATTTAAATGAAACTTAAACTATATGCAATGACGTGCAGATATGACATGTGAAATTATGCAACCTAACATGCATACTATATGTCATGCGACAACGTGACCTAATTCTAATGACGGACGAATGAATTATCTTTGGTATTTTTCTTTAAGGAAATTCGGAATTAAATGAAATTCGGAATTAATGAAAATGCCTAAAATAACATGCAACCTAATGATTTCTATTTTTGGTATTTTCTGTTTAAAATTCGAAATTCAAAAATACCTAAGTTAACACGCAATCTATGATGACTTAATCTACCCTGGAATGATTTATCTTTGGGATTTTTGATTAAAAATTCGGAATAATAAAATAACGTGAATAATCCATTGGGATTTGAAATAATACCTAATTTAAATTAGGAAACTTGCCACGTTACGTCCTAATTTAAATTAGATATTTATCTTATCCTTCGGGATATATTCAAAAACCCTAGACATGCAAAAATTCTAATTTAAATCTCAAAACAGAAATTTTTTTGGAATTTTCTGTTTATTTGAAAAGAAAAACAATTAAATAAACATGGATAACAATCAAACTCAAATCCACCACGCGATCCGCCAAATTCGTTTCAAACTCGGATTAGGCACAAAAATCAAATTATCGGTCATATCTAAAGGGTTATAGATATTAACGGATAATTGATCATTCGAATTTGGAAAGCTAATGAAATTTATCATCGTATCTAAGTGATTATAGATAGGATGATAATTTCCCGTATCGCCGCGTATCGGACTTTAGGGTTAAAGTCGGATAGTCGTCCAGATACGTTGCTTAAATTAGGAAATTTTCCTAATTTGAATATTCAAACATCGCGGATATCTAGAACATTATCTAAATATATCTAAAAATCATCCAGATAATCATGCAATATTCCAATCAACTCAAACTAGGAAATTAAATATTTGAAAACATATCGGATAATATCATTACCTAATTTACCGATAACTTCCAATTTTGAAATGTCTCGGGATCGGGGTCGGGACCGAGCTCAGGCTTGCGGATCGAGCGACGACGACACGGCGACGGGATCACCGGCGGGGAAGCTCGGCACGGCAGCTGCGGGCACTGTTCCGGCGACAATAAACAGCGGGGTGTCCGCTGTTTCACGGTGAACGGCGGCTGTTCGAGGGGAAACAACGCCGGCTGATTACTGTTCCGGCAGGAACAGGTGGCTTCGAGGGGCTGCGGCGTCACGGCGAGGCCACAGCAAGCTTCGGCACACGACGGCGAAGAGGGCGTGAGGAGCGGTTGTACGTGGCGGCTGGGACGGTGGCTGATCAGGAGCTTCCGGCGAGAGGGGCAGCAGCAGCGACGGAGAGGACGGATGACGGCGTCGGGCGGGTAGCAGTCGGCGCGACGGAGAGGATGAGCGGCAACGTCAGGCGGGCAGCGGCGCAACACCAGGCATGGCGGGCAGCAGTCGGCGTGGACGAGGGACGGCGAGGGAGCGCAGCACGTCAACTCCGGTGGCGGTGCGGTGATGGCTGTTCGACAGGCGTGCAGGGCGGCCCGAACGTCGGCGGAGGGCATGGCGTTGACGGTGATTGGCGGTGAGGCGCGGCGTGGCTCACGGCAGCAGTGGCGGTGGCAACGGCGGTCCGGCGTCAGGCGTGGCTGGGACGGCTGCACACGGTGGCGTGGAGCTTGGCGGGCGACGGCAGGCGGCTGCACGCGGCGGCGTGGGGCTCGGCGGGCTGTGGCCGGCGCGGCTGACCTCCGGCACGGCGGCGGTGGCGCGCGCGAAGGGGGGGCACGGCGGTGGCTGCACTTCTCTCTCTCTCCCTCCTTCACTTTTCTCACGTGTGTCTCTCACAATTCTGATCTGAAAATTCTGACCTCCCCCTAAAAATCTGACCTAATGTTGTTTATATAATGTTAATCTAGGTCAGATTAGATGGGCTTAATGTCCTAATGGGCTTAGGCTTGGGCTTAGGTCTAATCAAATTGAATGGGCTGATTTAATGTGGGCTTCTAATTAATTAAATGGGCTGAATTAATTAACTCAACATCACTAAATTTAGCCCAAATTAAAACAACCAAGCCCGTGCGACATGAAATTCCCGGGCCCTTGCATTCCCGAGCGTCCCGTTTTTTGTTCGATGAATTTCAAACTTGCTTGCCATCACCGGTCCGATGCAATAATGCAATTAAAATAAAATGAACATAAACTATATGTTATGCAATTTTAAATATTTTTGTTTAGGGGTTAAAAATTTAATCCCTAATTTTCTATGCAAATTAAACTAAATGCTCGGTAAGATTTAGGTGTCAACACCAACTAAGTTCAGTATAATATATTGATGGTCAAAAATGATGTAAAAGGATTAGAACAACCCTATAGTTTTCGATACCTAAGGGACCAGATATTTTCCTCGAGATGAACTTTACAAAATCTGTCTATATTTGTCTGGTGCATGGTAATGGATATGTAATCATCATAATAACTTTCAATTTTTGTTTTTATTGATTGCAGCGGAAGTTCAGGTGGAATGAAGAGGAAGACAATGAAGTGAGAAGAATTTTCAATAAGAAAATTGGTGATTTTATGCGAAATATGATGAATAGAGCGAAGATCAAGCAAGTGAAGCCATCTTTCATTACAGCTGATAATTGGGCGGCAATTAACAGATTTTGGGAAACTGAACAGAGTCGGCAACTCTGTGAGCAGAATAAAAATAATCGATCTTCTAGTTCTAGTGATGGGTCAGCCACATATGCTGGGGGCTCTATCAACATTGGGGAGCATCGCAAACGATTAGTAAGTCTGTTAAATAAATTATAAGTTAATTTAATTCAATTACTCATGTTTACATTTTGTAGGCATAGGAATTGAGGACAGAACCGACATTTGCAGCTACATTTGAACACACATTTCAAAAGAAAGATAAGACATGGACTGGCGATCAAACAAAAGTTATTAAGGTATGTAAGGATATACTTTGGGTTATATGGAAACTATAATGAAAACCGTGAATGTTTTCAATATTTATGGTAGATATATATAGTTATTTTATTTTCATCTACATTGTTAATGTAGGAAAAATATGATGAACTTTTAATGAGCAATGCTAGTGGTAGTGATGGTTGTGCTGCGTCTGAGCGATCAGTTGACAATATGGCATTATGGATAGAGGCAACGGGTGGGGTGAAAAAAGGGAAAATATTTGGGATGGGATTTTTGTCAAGGATGTACATGCCAAATCATCCTGGAAGTTCATCATCCAATGCGACTGGTCGAAGGAGGTCGCGACTGGTCGAAGGAGGTCACGACTTGACGAGCAATTAACCCAAGAAGTGAACCATCTAAAAAATATACTTGTTCAGAAGGACGAACAAATAAATGACTTGCAATAACAAATGGAACTCGTTATGCGACACCTTAACCTCAATCGCTATGAGGTTCCTCCTGTACCTTCAACCAATCCAATAGGTGATGGGTACACTGATGACCAACACAATGATGCTGAGATTGCTGATAATGATGATGATGATTTTCTCCATCCTTTCTAGTTAAAATTCTCAAAATCGGAAGTAAGCTTGCTTCATAATCTTGGTTTTTCATAAGTTTACTCATATTCATATGAAAGAACATTTATGTTCGTCCTGAAACGCTTTTTTGTTAACCCTATTGTTTTTTTATAACTAGTTCCACATCCATGCATAAACGCTTCTTTTATATTTTGGACTGATTGCATATCTTTATTTATGTATCCACATTTCATCAGGTGTCGACAAAAGTGTCTACTTTTGGTGTCCTGTCATCGTACCAAAGCTGCGTCTTCTTTGTGTCTGGTTTGTCAAATTTTGTTTTTCAAGTAGAATCTATGATTGTCCCGCCTCTTAGTTCATGTTTTGAATGTATTGTAAGATTGTATATCAAATAACATCATGTCAGACTTTGCAACTTTGCATATATCATTATTTTTTGCGGACTAGCATCTTTCCTTCAGTTATTTGTTTCAATTATATGTCATTGTGTCTGGTTTGTTCGTTTGGGCGTGATGTGGGCAATTGTTCTTGGGCGACTTATATGGGAGTTCCCTCGGAGGATAAGGACAATGTAAAAGGAAATCGAGATCATGCACCATCTAATTTGTCAATTTCTTTTTTTTATAAGAACTGAAGAAGGGTCTCTGGGTTTCATGGGGAGAAGGAGAATCTTGTTTTTCTCCGTTTGGTTTTCCTGTTTCTCTTTTTTTTATTTATTTTCCTTACGCAGATGCGTTTATTTGGAGAAAAATGATAAGAAAATATATTTTTCGGAAAATTACTTTTCAGAAAAATAGTTAATTTTCCTTTGTTTGGTGATACGTCACTGAAAATGTTTTCTAGTATTTGGATTTCATTCGAAAAACGATTTGAATCTCATGATTTTATCTCAATAAAAAAAATCGAATTTTCAAAAAAAATTATTTTCTTTATTTTTCTTTGTTCTTTTTCTTCTTCCTCTTGTGTGACCAAGCCTCCGCAATGGCTACGACAGGCCACTAGCAAGGGCTGTCAAGGGCCAACCTAGCCGGCCTTGAGCAAGGTGGAGCTCGCATAGATATGGTGAGTCTTGAGCTTGCCGATCTCGCCTGTCGCCGAGACCTAGCTACAGGCAAAGGAGAAAGAAGGAAAAGAAAAAAGAAAAAGAAAGTAAAGAAAAGAAAATAATAAAATATTTAAAAAATATTAAAAAATTGGAGAGAAATAATTCCGGAAAATATTTTCACCTTCTTATATTTAGGAATTCAATTTCCTAATTCTATGCATGAATACTTTCCCTAACCGGAAAGTGTTTTTGTTGACTAATCATTTTTAACTAACCAAATAAGGAAAAGTTCGGAAAACTAATTCCAAGAAAATACTATCCCTCAAACATACACACTCTAAATACTCTTTCTTTATAAGATTCTTCGCCATTTCTCACTTTACTTGTTAAGGGTTTTGAGGTAATGAGAGGAAGAAGGGGTTGTCTCAAGAGATATGTTCAATAGAAGTCCTAAAACTTGTTATAAAAATGCAATTGAATTCTAAAACTTGTGAAAGGTGCAAACAAGTCCTAAAACTTATCAAATTAGTTCAATCGAGTCATAAAGTTAACACCGTCTAATTCACTAACGGAAAATGCTGACGTGACATTGAAGTGTCTTATTTTATTAATTTTCTTGAGACACATGGCAATGGTGTAACATCCAACAAGTGCCGTGTCAAAAAAATTTAAAAAATATATAAATTAAATTAGCAAAAAGCCATAAAAAATTTTTTAAAAAAAGGAAAAACAAGCCACCGCTGGCTGTGGCTTTTTCTTTCCTTTTTTTCTTTTTTTTTAATTTTGTATAGGTTTTTTTTTGTTAATGTATATTTTTAAAATTTTTCTGATGTGACTCTTGTTTTTTTTTTGTAAGGTAAGTAATGATGTTAACTTTTCAACACAATATACAAAAGAAATCAGACACAAAACCCCGCACTCGGAGAGACAAAGAACGTTGTCCCAACTAGAACAAGGGTGTACGGACTAACCAAAAGAAACAGCAACCCAAAGGATGCAAAACAAGGCTATACAGAAGCCAACATGAAAGAAACAAAGCTACAACACCTCAAAAGGATTACATAAATATAGTAGGCAAGATGCCCCAATTAGCTTGGATCCTTCTATTTCGAGGGGAGTCAGGAACCGTCTTGTAAGATAACCCTCTATCTCTAACGAGCTTGGAGAGATGAGCTTGAATTGCCGGAACAAACAGGAGTCTATTCCTGAAGAGAATGTGGTTGCGCTCCGACCAAATGATATGGCATAATGCCCCAAAGGAGAATCGAGCAATACGCTGGCGAAAGCTATTACCACTTAAGGATCTGACAGCCCATAATAAGTGTTCTTGCCACGATCTATTTCTCCAAGATAGAAGACAGTTTCTTGCCCAAAATAAGGACAAGGAGCCCGTGATGGCGCAGCCAAAAAATAGTTGATCGATAGAGCTAATGTGACTCTTGTTTTTTTTTTTTGGTAAAGAAATGTGACTCTTGTTGGATGTCACTTATCTCAAGAAAATTAATAAAATAAAAATAGCCAGCACCACGTCAGTATTTTTCATTAATAAATTAGTCAGTGTTAATTTTATGACTCGATTGAACCAATTTGATAAGTTTTAAGACTTGATTACACATTTTGCAAGTTTTAAGAATTAATTGCATTTTTGTGACAAGTTTTAGGACTTCTATTGCAATATCATTCCTGAGCTTTTATTTTATGCAATATGATCCCTGAACATTGGCCTAATGTGCCATACCGCCCTTAAATTTTTAATTTATTCTATATGATCCTTAAATTATTGGTAAATGTTCAATGCTGTTCCTAAACTATATGAAAATGTATGAAAATTCATGAACCATATTGAACATTGTACTAAAGGTCAATGATCAAATTGAATGAATTAAAAGTTTGGAAACGATGTTACTCAATGGACCAAAGGTAAAGGACCGTATTAAACAAATTAAAAGTTTAAAGATGACATTGTACATTGAAATAATGTGAATGGATTATTTGTGTCATTTTTCCTTTATAAGATAAGGTATAATAGCGAAAAATAGGGAATGAGATTTTTGGGTATGACGTGGACAACTGTGGACATTGTGCTAATATTCTTGGCGTTTCTATTTGGGAGTTTTCTCGGAGGAGGATAAGGATAATGTAATGGCTGTGGCAATCCAAGCCTTGATGAGACTGCATTATCTTATCGTCTGAGAAGGGATTTTCATGTGATGATTCCATTTCTGCATTACGTTGGCCCATTCGCATTGCCGCGCTTGTGCCAGCATTATTCCATTTTTGCAGAGTCGGTGCCCGAAGTTGAAGTCATCAGTCATGTTAGAAAAAATAATTGATAATTAATTATAAAAAAAATGACACAAATAATCCCTTAACTTTAGTGAAATATTTATTGTGGTCCCTAAACTTTTAATTTGTTCAATCTAGTTCATGAACTTTAACTCAATGGTGCAATGTGGTATCTGAACTTTTGGTACATGTTCAATTTAGTCTCTGAACTATATAAAATGTTCAATATAGTTTTCCATTAATTCTAGTTCAGTAACTACATTCATTATTTTAATATAGTTCAAAGATCATATTAAATATTTATTATATTAGGCTAAAGTTCAAAACTCCGCTGAATAAATTAAAAGTTCAGTTACTACATTATATATTAAATTAAAATTTAAGAATTGTTCATGTCTTTTATCTCATTGTCATGCTAGTATTCACAACGTGTCATAATTTGTAAAAGGAAAATCGGGACTTCCTTTTCAAGAGATTCCAATCCTTCTGGCTTACTGGAAATGAAAAGGACAGCTGGCTTGTTCACTCACACATAATAAAAAATCAAGGAATCCTGGAGTGGCAACCCAAGATACTCGACAGAAACAAGATGATGATGATGATGGTGATCCCATTGTTCTTCTCTCTTCTCTCTCTCCTGCTCTTCACTCTCCCTGCAACACTAGCTTCACAATCACCACCAGTTTTCTTCCCCAGAGCAACCTATCAATCTTCTGCACTGGAACAAAACCAGACCCCTAAGACAAAAATTCCCTACAAGACCCTGTTTTTCCCACAGGTTCTTGACCACTTCACATACAAACCCCAGAGCTACAAAATATTCTACCAAAAGTATCTCATCAACAGTCAGTTTTGGCACCATGGAGGTCCAATCTTTGTTTACACAGGGAATGAAGGCAACATTGAGTGGTTCGCCGCTAACACTGGATTTTTACTGGACATTGCCCCCAAGTTCCGGGCTCTCCTGGTCTTCATCGAAGTAATTTTTCAATGCTTCTTTAGTTTCAGAGTCCTCGAGAGTCTATTAAGCTGGAAAAAAAGGGACAAAAATTGCACCTTTATGCTATCTCATGAAGCAGACCGCAAAAGGGTATCTTAGTGCTCTTGAAAAGATTAAATATGCATTTGGGTTTCCGAGAAAAGCTTTGGAATATTAGGATATGATTTCACAAGAAGCGACTGTCGATGAGCTAATCCAAGCCATAGTTTTCTTCTTTTTTTTGGGTTTTTGGGACTTTTGGCTGATGGGTTTGTTTCTCGTGTTTTTTCAGCATAGATTCTATGGAGAGTCAATGCCATTTGGGAAAGACTCCTATAATTCTGCAGAGACGGTGGGGTACTTAGATTCACAGCAAGCTTTAGCTGACTATGCCGTTCTCATAAGGAGCTTGAAGCAGAATCTGTCTTCTGAAGCTTCCCCTGTCGTTGTGTTTGGGGGTTCCTATGGAGGAAGTAAGCTACTGATTTTGAACTCGTTTTCCTTCTTTTTTCCCTCAATGATCTCTTTTAGGAATGGGTTTTTGGTTCTTGATGTCTGATAAAACAGCATGAATGGTACAACCATAATTAAAAGTGCCAAATATTGTGCTATTTCTTTCAAGAACTAGCAATAAATGAATCCCTTTTTTTGCAATAAATGAATGGGAGGTTCTTTTAGAATGATGAGCTATTAATGCACTTTGTATATTTTAAGGTTATCCACATTTTATGAGATTGTGATGATAGCCACCCTCAAAGAAAAGGCTGATGTGCTTATTTACTAAGATATGTTACTGCTTCTCCAGTGCTAGCAGCCTGGTTCAGACTGAAGTACCCTCATATTGCAATTGGAGCCCTGGCTTCTTCAGCCCCTATCTTGTATTTTGATGACATCACTCCACAAACAGGCTTCTATGATGGTGTTTCCCAGGATTTTAAGGTGGTCTCGTCTCTCCTCGCAATTCTCTGCCGTGTGCATGTGTTTATAAAGTTGTTTCTTTTTGTTCATCTTGGTGTTTGTTAATTTCACTTTCATGCGTAGTCTGTGAGCTTGAATTGCTTTCAAGTGATCAAGGGAAGTTGGGCAGAGCTAGAGGCCTTGTCATCTCAAAGGCAAGGTTTGGCGGAACTAAGCAAAAACTTCAAATCTTGCAAGTAAGCCTTTTCTCCATTAACATTTTATCGATACAGGGAAAGTCTAGAGCTCTTAACAGTGAGTGTGTTGAACTTACCGAACTAGTGCAAGTTAAAACCCTTAAACAACATTCAATGACGGCGACAACGATAACAAAAAGCCTTATTCTACTTAGTGGGTTGGGCTAAATAATTAAGAATCAAGTGTCATGCAGGAAATTGAAGGGAAGCACTTTTTTTTTACCTTTTTATTGTGAGTATGCTTCCAAATTAAAACACAACTAGCATGTACTATCGTATCACGACCTATTAATCTGCTTTAAGATATTCATAGCTTCGAAATTCCTTCCTTTTGATTTTTTTTTGCCTTCAGAGGTCTCCACTCAGTGGATGCAGCTCAAGACTGGCTATGGGCTGCTTTCGTCTACACCGCAATGGTGAACTATCCAACTGAAGCCAATTTCATGATGCATTTACCTGCCTATCCTGTGAAGGAGGTACGATCTAAATGCACTTGTCTAACCGAATCAAATCTGGTGAAGCCTCTATTGTGGGATGTCCTTGTTCTAATTTTTTTTTCTTTCCCATTGTTTTCATCGAAGATGTGCAAGATTATTGACGCACTTCCTCCTGGAGAGACGAAGCTAAGCAAGGCTTTTGCAGCTGCAAGTTTATACTATAATTATTCACAAACTGAAAACTGCTTTAACATCGAACACGGATCGGATTCTCATGGCCTGCATGGTTGGGATTGGCAGGTTAGAGTCTCCTCTCAACTTAAACCCAACAACAATCTTGTTTCCACTATCTATAGAATACAGCAACTGAATTAGATTAAACCGATCAAGTACCAGTGGTCGATCACGAGATATGTCCCGACTTGATCTAATCCCTTTAAAGTAACTGTGCAGGCTTGCACGGAGATGGTCATGCCCCTGAGTTGCTCTAATGAGAGCATGTTTACTCCATATTCCTTTAATTACGATGCATTCGCGGAACAGTGCAGGCAGAAGTATGGAGTCACACCTCGGCCACATTGGATCACAACTGAATTTGGTGGCAAAGTGAGTCAAATAGTCTAGTCAGTTACATGCTTCGAACATAAAGTGCCATTCCATTAAAAGGCTCAAAAATATCATCTTTACTATGTTCTTTTTTCTTCAGCGAATCGAGTTAATGCTTAAGAGATTTGGCAGTAACATCATATTCTCTAATGGGATGCAAGATCCTTGGAGCAGAGGAGGGTAATCACTTCTTTTTTCTTCTCCTTCTCTTTTGAGTGCTGCTTTTATACTGTTTTCTTGTCCATGATATCATGTTTAACACACCTACTGTTTGTATCATCATGAGATGTTAACAATCTCACTCACGAGTATGATACTACCTCAATGACCATGCGCACACGTTGTGCGGACATTATTCTCACGAATCAGGCAAGCACCTACATTTAGGTTCTGAGACCGACAAATTTGTGCGTTACTTTGTAATGGCTTTGTCTAGGGATGATATTGTGCATCACAACTTTTGGCCCCTCACGAACTTTTTCAGACACGCGAGACTTACTCAAAGCACGATTGGAGTGACCTCATTAATGATGTAAAGCACAATTATATTTAGTGCTGATTTTGTTGGATCATCTGAAAACTATCTGAACATTGTGTTTGATGCATTAGTTTCAACCGGTTCAGTTCGTACTAATCTAACCGGTGTCAAACTTCCACTTACTTCGCAGCGTGCTCAAAAACATATCTGCTAGCATTGTTGCTCTTGTCACTGAAGAAGGTACCAGTTCTTTTCTACTGTTGTTATATTCATTTCGTCATTACCTTTTCTGTTTACCGCATGGTAACACTGAACTGCCTACCATCGATGATATGCAATGTTCAGGAGCCCACCATGTCGATTTTCGATCTGCAACTAAAGACGATCCCAACTGGCTTGTTCAGCAGAGGAGGCAGGAAGTGGACATCATCCACAGCTGGATTGACAAATATTACGCCGACCTTAGATCATGATGAGCAAACGATGGTTCCAAATCGCTCTTCTAATTCCGGAGTTTCTATAGATTGAACTTAAATAAATGTGAATGGTTGAACTGCGTTCATTTTGGCTTTCTCGATCTGCATCGAAGACGGTGCCTGCATGTGCACGAGCGCGTGCACTTATCTGTAGAACGGTACGTTCTCCAGGCTGTCCGAGAGGAGTCGAACGAAAGTCATTGCGCCCGAGCTTGTGCGCATGGTGTAGAGCAGGTAAGCAAAGTTGGCCACCTCCTGAAATGGAAAATGGCTGAAAGTGTCACACCCCGCAATCCACGAAGCACGAGCATCCCGTACCAAGGTCAAATTTGTGGTGATGTCCCAGGAAGCGTCGCCGACCCAACACCCAACGCAACGAGTATAAAGCACAAGCGAAAGCTACGTGTGTGTATATATATATATATATATATATATATATATATATATATACACCCGTACAAAAATTTTGAGACAACCACGAATAGCAAAGCAAGGAAATACGGTTTAATAAAAACATACACACATCACTAATATAAAAGGGTAGATACATTATCCATTTACAGGGGCGTACAACCCAAACCCAAAAAGAGTGAGTCACGGTCACGAAAATCAAAAAAGGTTAGTGGCCAGGGTTTAGTAGACTAAAGCGGGCTTCAGTAAAAAAGGTACAACCCGTCCTATCCATAACTGAGTCATTCTAAGGAGCCCAGTCTGGGTCAGACTCAGAAGATTCTGACGAGGAGGAACTATCAGGTAGCTTCTCGTCGGAATCTAATGAGTCTAACTCAAACTCAGCCTTCTCGAACTCATCCGCTAAGTCCATCGCCTCGGGATCGCGGTCCTCCTTCAGTTGCAACTCCAACTCCTCATCATTCTCATCTATGTCCATCGATCCACCTTCGTCAAACTCATACACCACCGGTATCTCCTCTGAGCTCGCGCTCTCCTCATCAGACGGGATGGGGTCTACTACTTGCCCGTCGGGGCACCAAGGGTCTACTCTATTCAGCCCATCAAATGGAACATCAAAAGTCCTAAGAGGTCCGATCTCTTCCCCATTATGCATCTTATAACACCAAGCTATGTACTCATGAATTGCAGACTCCAACTCCCCGACATCTACCCAAACTAACGTATAATATTTGATATACGAATTCCCCTCTCCTATCGGATGTACAGAAAAAGTCTTCTCGATAAAATGGAGAATCCCAAAATGCACCAGCGGCTCTGCCATCGTCACTGACGGGGGTCTAAAATATCGGTTTCCAACAACCATGAGATAAATCTCAGCAAGTAAATAATCCCTAAATCTAAACTAAGCTAATATGCACTTTCTGACAGGTAAATTAATACACCAAGCAATGTCCACTAATTTACAATAAATTCATAGGCCCAAGGCCCGAGTCATTCCTAACATAGCCCTGTAGGTTAGGCATTTACCAATAATATCCAAGTGCGATTTATCAAATATGTACAGTTATTCCGGCCCGAAGGCCACAGATATACCGACCCGAAGGCCACTTTCAGAAATAAATCGACCCGTAGGCCCAACCCGAAGGCCATAGATTAAATCGACCCGAAGGCCACAATTTAAAACGACCCGTAAACCCGACCCGAAGGTCACAATTGGATATAATGACCCGTAGGCCCGACCTGAAGGCCAACAGTTTGATAAATCGACCCGTAGGCCCGACCCGAAGGCCAACATTTGAACAAAGCTCAGGCATGCACATCATTTGTCACTTAATTTCAATTCAATCACAACCTGGTATATAAATGATACACTCGGAAATTCATGCCAATACTCAAGCTTACGTGCCGAATATAGTTATTTACCAAGCCCATGAATCTAACGCACCCTCGGCATCATCAAATCATTACCCTTCTAGCTCAATAAACTCCACATTCATTTCGAGGTAGCTCAATGTGCTAAAGGCCCGCCTTGGGCAAATAAATCTCGATAATAGTTCTCACTACTTTGGGGTCATTCGATAGGATTTATACATGCCCTAATCAACCCCTAAAAATGCCTAAATTCTTGTCATTAATCCATTAGTCTTAGAATGTTCAATTTGGGCACAAATTAGGCATTTTCGGTACTGAATGAATAGTACCAGGTTTTAACACCAAATAAGCCTTAAACCATGTTTAAACCATTCCATAAATCCCCAATCGCAACTACTAATCACCCAACAACCAAATATACTTGATTAGGCCTCAAATAAACCAAATTAGCCCCTAAAAGTCCAATTCCAAGTCATTAGCACTTGAACTTAATTAGTGCCACACTTAGATAAAATTACACAAATTCGGTACTCAATGAACAGTACCAGGGCAGATTAACATTTAGGCACTAAACCACCTTTAAACCATCTCATTAGGGCCTAATGACCTATACAAAATATCCCACACACAATTAGTCCTAATTAAACCCCAATTAGGCCTAATTAACCCCTAAAAATGCACAATTTCGGTTCTGTGTGAACAGTACCAGGGCAGCACATACTTAGGCCACTAAACCACCATTATATCACTTCATTAGGCTCTAATGAAGACCCCTAATCAGTCCACACACAAACACACCTACATAATCCATGTTTAGGCTTAATTAACCCTTAATTCACCTCTAAAATGCACAAAATTAGCTAGTAAAAATTTAGGGGTTAACACTCGCCTAATTTGACTCGAGACGATGGAAACAAGCGGCCAATCATCAATGAGCGGTGGAATCAGCGGCGGCATTCCAGCGAGCAAGCCGGCGGTTCACGGCGGCGCCAGCAACGATCTTCTTGGTCTCGGCTTGAACGGCGGCTGTGGGCGGCGGAACAAGGGAGGGAGTGGTTGAGGGGGCTGAGGTTGACCAGCGACCAGCAGCTCCGGCGACCAGCTTCCCGACGTGAGCAGCAAATGGCGTCCAAAGAAGGAAACAGCAATGGGGAGGAGGAAAATGGTGAGGTTCGGCTGAAATGGGGGAGAGAATGGGGAAGTCTTGGCCGAAAGTGGCTGGAAAAGAGAGAGAGAGAGAGTCAAAGCTGGTCAACAATCTTGTGGGTGGGTTCCATGTGTCCAAATCTAAGCCATTTTGACCATTTTGCCCCTCATCCAAGGGCTAAAATTGCATCTTATCCAATAATGCATGGGCAAATTGGTCAAAAGCCATTAACCAAGGGCTAACCAGACCTGAGTTAGCCCTAACCAGTCTTAGTTAACTTCTCCCAATGGCCAAAATTCGGAATTATCAAAAACGGGCTCAAGGGTAATTTGGTAATTTTCCGATCTCGGGTCAAAATTTCAATTTTTGTCCCTACCGGTCCTATATATGCATGACCAACATAATATGGCATCGGAATCGTGAAAATAGCTTCTTAAGCCCTCGAAAATCGACTGCGAAGTCTTGGAAATAAAATAATATTATTTTTCACTTCCGAGCTAAAATTCCAATTTTTGACCGTAAAGACTCCAAATTTGCGTGGCCACCCCAAAATGGCACCGGCCTCGAAAAATAATATCATTTGGTCTCAGAAACGGACATCGAGGTCTCCAGGGGGCAAAATTGTAAATTTTTCAATTTTTGTCGAAATTCCAGTTTTCAACTGTATTGACCCCAAACATATGTGGCCACACTAAAATGACGTTAGATCCTCAAAATAGTCGCTAACGCCCTCCAATTTTCAACGTCGAAGTTCGGGTCCAATTTCTCGATCAGATTTCCTCGTTTTAAAATTTTAGTGCCTCTCACTAGCGGGCGGCTGTTTAGGAATTACGCGTATCGACCTAGGATTGTCCGAGTCGTGATGGTCTTGAATCTCGAGGAAGCGCGAGAAATTATCGCTAGTACCGAGGGTCGCGATTGTTTGGATTAAATTTAGGATTCGTTCGTCAACGTACTTTCAGTTGTGCAGAATCATCCGTGATCCGAGCGTACGTCACTGATTATATCAAATCCATTATTTTATCACAATCGACCCATATTAGCCCAAAATATTCCCTCGACGTTTCTCGAAATTAGTATTCAACTCGTGATCGGGTCCCTGGTCCATGTATCGTTCCTCATTTAGCCTTTCCCATTTGGTTAGCATCCCGTGATTAATCAAGTCCTGGCGAGACTTACTAAAATCAAACGAGAATTAACATACACTTTATTGATCTCGGTAACGAGTCAAAATTCGGAATGTTACAGAAAGGTTGCTAATGTTCGATAGCTTCTTGAGAGGGAGAAGGATACACTAGCAAGGTGAGGAATGAACGTGATCAGTTAAGCCAGCATTCACATTTACGCTAATGGCTGCTCGATGTACATGTAAAATTAGGGGTGTGTAAAATGGATCGCTCTGATTGAGAACCGTCCGGACTGACCGGTTTGGTCCAGTTCCTAGGAGTGTCCGTCTGGTTTCCGGTTCCTAAAAGTGGAACCGGTGTCCAGACGGTCCGATTCCTGTTTCTCAATTCTAAGGGGAAATCAATTTGGACTGGTTATATATACTTTTTTATTTTTTTATTTTTTCAAAAAAATTAGTAAAATATAGACTAAACCCACGTACAATGCTTTTTCCCTTATCGTCGTATCACAATGACTCTTCACTCATGGTCGCTTCCGTCAATATGTCGAGATTTGTCGCTCTCTCATTGTGGTGGGAAAAAATAAAATAGTGAACAGTTCCATGGTCCGGTGCAATTCTCGGTCCTATGTCATGATCGCGAGGTTTTCATGCGTCAAGAACCATGCAACATCAACTAAGACTCCAATCCCTAATGAAGCTTATGGAACATTCCCAAGAACAGGCGATATGGTAATTATGACGTGTTTAAGAGAGTTCTCGGCATAAATGCCGGTAGTTGATGAATGAAGTGATGCGATCCAACCACTCGTTCAAGAGTCAATCAACAGATGTAATCTGAGACCATCTACTATATAAATGTGTCCTCCTTCTCATTTGTACTTATCCAATAATTGAATTAATAGAAAGTATTCTCTCCTAATGGCCTCGATCTAAGGAAGCTTAAGTCGCCGCACGGATCGTTCCCAAACAACTGAGCCGCGACTCCTACATGTAACATCATACTTATATTCTGGTCCTATTTCCTTGTACCCGATAGGTCCGAGCGAAAATCACTCATTATCTTCTTCTTTTTCACCAACGAATGAAAGAAAAGTGATCTATTCAAAAATTCTTATAAAAAAATAAAGGGAAAAAATCAACAAAAAATTATGTCCACTGTCTCACATTTACCTTTAATTTTATTTTATCCATGTGACACATTTGATAGATTTAGACGGACACAAGAAAGTATACGGTATTAACATGACACTCACGTGACAACGTTATTTTGGCTAAAAAATCATCAACCTTAACAGGTGGTAAATGGTTCAGGGTTTTTAATGTCATAAAAAAAGTTTAGGATAAACGTGTCATGATAGACATAATTCGGAGTTTTTAATGTCGCAAAAACAAATTCACAATAAATATGTAACGACAGGAATAGTTCAGGATTTTTTTATTACTTTTTTCTCAAAAATAAATATAACTGGCACATACATATATATATCTACTAAATATTTTGCAATTTTGCTAAGGGCCACGCGTTTTTGCAACGAGAAAAAAATAACTGCTTTGACTGAGACTGAGAGTGATCATGGAAGAATATCAGAATTTATAAACCCAGAAAGAAAAAAAAAAAAGAAGAAGAAAAATTCACATTTTTCACAAGGAGGACGAGGAAGGAGAGAGGGAGAGGTAGATTCAGATTTCAGAACCCACCCGTCTCTGCAAGCGCTCGCCATAGCCAAAGATCTCTCCTTCAGCTGCTGTTCCTGCGCGATAGGGGAGGAAGAAGGGAGAGAAAGAGAGAGAGGGGGCGGCGGTGGTGGTGGATGCGCTGAGCGCGCGAGGGGCAACGGGGCGGGGGAAAGGAAGGAAGGAAGGAAGGAAGGGAGGGAGGGAGGGAGGAGGAGATGACGAGGAGATCGGGCGCTTGCCTGCGGTGCTGCCTGGTGGTGTTCGCGGTGGTGTCGGCCCTGGGCGTGTGCGGGCCCGCCCTCTACTGGAAGCTCAAGAAGGGTGGCATCAAACTCGCCGGCGCCGACGACAAGCACCACCGCTCTTGCCCTCCCTGCGTCTGCGATTGCCCTCCCCCGCTATCCCTCCTCAACATAGCTCCCGGTAATTCGCTGCCCCCCCACCCCCATCTCGTGGCGTTTTGATATGATTGGTTTGGTTTTGTTATACATTGGTTGATTCTTTGGCGTGATTGGCGGATGCGCGGTCCTGGGTGTTCGTGGGTTTGAGTAGCTGGACTTGGAGATTGGGGGCGTGATTGATGGGTTTGGGGATGAGATCTTTGTCCATTGTTGCCGTTTCTGTCTGATTTTTTTTTTGGATGGGTCGATGTCTGCGCACGAGAGGGAATGAAATGAAACGAAACGAAACGAAACTAAATTTGAGCTGTTCCGCATGTTCAGATGCGGACCGTGTTTTGCTGTGCTGTTGTAGTTGTCAGCTTGCGATTCTTGTTAGGTGCGGAGATCTGCTTGGACATTCTCTTTCTACCCGTTGGTTCTGGTGTGATGAGAGAACTAACTGTAGCAGCTGTTTGATGAGGTTTCGTGTCAACGGTGGTGAATTTTTCTTATGTCATCTGAGCCGTTGTAGAGCTTGTCTGGCAGAATTATTAGGACATATATTGCAGGCTTAGGTTGATTGTATCACCATGTCTGGATAGCGTGTAAATTGACTGCAGAGTTGTCGGAACTAATGTGAACTAACTTCGGATTGAAAATGGGAAGATTTCCTTGATTGAAGCACTGTGAGGCGTAATGAGAAGTGGAAAGATAAACAATCTCCTCTGAACCATTTGTCTGTACCTGTGATCTAAAGTTGCGTTTTCTCCATGAGTATGTGGAAATGCGTTCTCATAAGAATCTCCAAGGAGTTCCTCATTCAACCCGGTTAGCTAATAACATTGTGAAATGGTGTTGAAGGCTACTAATTTCACACGGAAAAGGATGCTATTTTCCAAATTGTAGTGATGGTGATGTGGCTTGTTCACTTCGTCCTTACTTTTTCTTTGCTAGCTTTCTAGTTGAATGGAATTGCACCTTATCTCCTTCTGACTGTGGGAAAGAAAGCTCGAGCTGCGATGATAGAAGTCCATTGGTATCTTCTATCACTAGAAGTCATCGGGCTCTGACATTGTGGTGTGTTTGGAAGAACTTTTGCTTTTAACTTTTATCTATACTATTATTTTTAGCATTTGCAATGTGTCTTTGTTCAATACTCAATACTTCAAACCTTTAATAAATATAAAAATTTGCATTAATAGCCATTTATAGCAAAATAACTCGTCTTGCTGATAAAGTCAAGAAGTATCTTTTGATTTCTACTGTTGAAACAAAAACGCCATGGAATTTGTTAGGATGGTTTCTTCATGGAAGGCTTTTTTTGAAGGGTGAGTGGTTTTGCACATCTGGTCATATGAGCATACATGCTCATCTTCGCAACCTTTCTTTGTGTACCTTTGAGCAATTAGTCGCATTCAAGTGATAAGTCGCATTCTCTCTCGTATAGTAGTCTATGTTGATTTGTCCTTTAGACTAGTCTCTCTCTCTCTCTCTCTCTCTCTCTCTCTCTCTCATGTTAATTGCTGTATCACTATGTTCGATAAGATGCTGGAAATGTGTTATTAATGTACTGATTCTTGGTTGAATATTTCTGTCACTCTGGCAGGGTTGGCAAACCTCTCTGTTACAGGTCAGTTCTCATCCTGCCAACTCTCATTCTCATTTTCTTTTTGGTCAGACTGCCAACTCTCATTTAACTTTGGTTTCTCGGACACTTTTTTTAAGTACAAATTGCAAATCTACTCTTGAATATTTGATCTCATTCTTAGTCATTGGGTTGGACAACTATTGAAATAGCTTCACAAGTCACTAGTCAATTTCTTGTGGGAGCTATTTGTTTGAGAAGGCAGCTTAGCATGTGAAAAGATGTCGCAAAGCTCATCTTGCTCTGTCACCATCCAATTGTGATTTTCTTGTGCACAATATGTGCAGAATGTAGGCCTCTCGTCAGATGTGGTGATAACCATTAATTGCAGATGAGAATCATTTAAGATAATCTTGACTGCAGCAGTGTTAGGCTCAAAACAGATTTCTTCGCTGATCCCTGTTCCTTTTCCCTTGTCATTCGTCTATGATGGTTGTTTTGAATATATATATGCACAAAGAGACATCTTGAACTATAGGGAGCATCTCATTTGCTAGGAATAACGTAATAATTAGAGGTGAGTATGGTCCGGGTGGGTGGCTCCCACCCTAGAACCGGGAACCGCCCACTAAGGACCGGTTCTGAAAAATTGGAGCCGAGAACCGCCCGTTGGCTCCATAGATTCATCTGGGAACCGGACCGCTGGTCCAATCCGGTTCCCGAGTAGGTCCATGGAACTGGTCCCCAATCCCTACAAAATTGCATTCATCAATTGTTGTCATAATGAACCTAAATTTATGTGGGTACTTCTCCATCTCTTGCTTATCATTTGACACAAAATAATACTATGGTTTTAGGATAAATGCTCCTATTCTTTTTTAAATATATATATTGGTCCAGTTTGGTCCGGGTGTTCCATGCTTGGAACTGGGAACCGGACTAGTACTCACCGTTCCAATAAATTGGAACTGGGAACCGTGGGTTCTAGGCTAGTCCGGTCCGGTTCCAAGCGGTTTCTGGTTTTTTTGCACACCCCTAGTTATAATAGTGGCTTTGAGTCTCTTTTTGCATTTAAGAATTTCAAATCTGGTTTTTATTTGAAACTTAAGGATCTGAAACTATAAGTGCTTTCTCTATATTGAGAAATGTAGATTGCGGTAGTAACGACCCTGATCTCAAGCAAGAGATGGAGAAGCAGTTTGTTGATCTTCTAGCAGAGGAGTTAAAGCTGCAAGAAGCCGCGGCTGAAGAGCACATTCGCCATATGAACATCACCTTTGCCGAGGCAAAAAGAGTGGCTTCCCAGTATCAAAGGGAAGCAGAGAAGTGCAACTCTGCCACAGAGATTTGTGAGGAGGCAAGAGAGCGTGCGGAGGCATTGTTGATAAAGGAGAGAAAGGTAACATTGATGTGGGAGAAACGAGCCCGCCAAATGGGCTGGGAAGGGGAATAAAGACCAAGTTAATTTTTGCTTCATTTCACCTCATGAATTGTACAACTCGCGGCATCAATACATGCAACTAAGCAAAACTGTCGAGGATTGTTACTTTCCTCCTTCCACTAATATCCAACGTGAGGGCACCGTGCTGGAGAAGGGGGAGAAGAGAGAAACTTAAGCTATCACTTTACATATAATGTATGTGTCTATTTGTGCACCGTAAAGATGGTTCAAGTTTGTCACTCTTGTAGGATCTTCCTTTATTGTAAAACCGGATGTCTTTCTAATATTATCATGTTAAGCATTCTCTAAAAAGAAGCATCTCACGATGCTCAATTCTATATGTTCTTCCCTGCAAGGCAGCATCTGATGATAGGGATCTTGTAATCAGGAACGATGGGCCACTTGGCAGCCCACTTTTATATTGAGAGGGAGAGAGAGAATCTTGAGAGTTGAAATTTGGCATCTATAGGATTTAATAATTGGGAATTTCAAGTATTTTTTTTGGGATCTAGACTTTGATCTGAAGCTACTTTCACAGCAAGTTGCAATGGCAAGTCTCCTCTCCAGAGTTATCCTTGATTCTGCCGAATGGAAAACTTTCCACGACGTGTATTATCTTGGCATAAACAACTCAGAGATCTCTCGTTTTCACATTAGCTTCAACTCTCCGTCAAGTGCAAGGAATGCACCCCCTTTCTTTTTTTTTAGGTACAACTATCTCATACTCAACAAAGGTTAGATGTTTAGCATTATCTACATCCATTCGCCAAAGGTCGGGCTTCGAGAAAAATCATTATTCTTAAAGCCATGGAACAAAAAATATGTAATGCCCCAGTAGCACAGTCGCAGACTTCGTACAGCTCTTGGTTCCGACAATCTCCTGTTTGAGCAGAAGATTATTGGATGGAGTACAAAATTCTCGGATAAAATTGAAGTGAATTAGACTATCAACCTGAAGTAGACTGGCTGTGAATAACCTGATTTAAGGCCATGGCAAGTAGCAATATTGAAACCGAAGAACATATGGGCGAGCCAATCATCGAAGAAGAGGCATATGTGCTAGTTTAATAAAAGTACAATAGCAAGGGACAGACTAAAAGAGGAGATCCACAAATGGTTCTCTTCCCATTCAGTGACATGCCCCAGTTTAATTAACATCAGAATTTGAGTAGACAACTGGTTGCACCTGAAGAAATAACTCAGAAGGACTTGGGTGATAACATTGTTATCGCAAATGGATCGGAGACAGAAACATAGATATGAACACAAATCTGTCAGATATTTGCCAAAAACTTTTAACTAAACAGGAATGCAACAGAGTTAAAGGAAGAAAGATAAGTGCTAAAACTAGAGAATACTAAAAGCATACAACAAAGTCGGAGAAGATAATTAAATCTAGACAGAAAACACTGAAAAATTACAAGTGGACTCAAACTTCTCGTGGAGGTGCTGCGGTCATCTCCCTTTTTGACGGGGTAGCAATAGCATCACATGCATGATCCAATAGAGTAGGCGCCCAAGCTGAAATCTCCATTTGTGAGGACGGCCTCATTATGCTCCTGCACGTTAATGAAAAGGTCTTAGAAATTCATAACAAGTTCGAGAAAGGTATCCTGAAAGAGATTTATGGTTTTACATTGTTTTAATTGACCCTGACACAGAGTTGCATATCTTGGCATATACATCCACTATTTATTTTCATAGTAATGACAGAGCCACTAAGAATACTGCAAAGAGTGGGAACATTTCAGGAGTATCAAGAATCCTCAAAAACAGGATTTCTGCTACATGTAGCTAATATTTCTCATTGGAGACAGCTTCATCACTTTGATTAAATATTGCTCGTCTATGACAGATTTTATTTTATTTTTAATCCAAACTTATGAGCTAAGAAAGACCAAACAGGATTACATCCTATTTTTCTTAAGTTTCCTTGAACCGTTTGTCCTTCATATTGGTCAAGAGGAAATTGACGTCTTTACTTCTTTTGGTAAGTACAATACTGATGTCTTGGCCGTACATGAACAAGGATTAGCCAGATGTGAAAATTAAATATAGTTTTGCCAATCCAAGGCTCCAGCTAATTCCATTCATTAGAGCTCCTACCTAATCATCCAAATAAGCTAAGGTTTTGGGTCAAATCACAGATACAAGCGCACAAGGATTCCTTTGTTTACCTGTTTGATCATTCCATCCATTAGCTCATCAAGGGACTCGAAACTATTTGGCATGAAGCCATCCTGAAACTTTGTTTGCCCCAAGAGGTAGTTTTCAATTGATCTTATGTTTGCCTCCATGGATACTGATTTGCCAACTTCTGCTTGCTGATAGAGAGGTGCATTGCCAGAATTTGATTGGACAGCAAAAGGAGCATCCACACTTCCACTGTGCAATGAACTTGCCGATCCCATATTCTGGATCAAAGAATCCATGTCACCATTGGCTGGTACTACCACAGAGTCAAAAGTACCAAAACCAGGATTGAAATGGTGCTGGTAATTTTGGTTATGATCTTCCCATCTTGATTTTGAAGATGTGAAGTCCACATTTTGAATAACATTTCCCAGTAGCCCAGCTTGACATTGCATGTCTCCTCTAGACTCTCCTAGAGCTGATGGAACGGGACTAGTAGAGATATTATTTGGGCTGTTATGGACAAAAGGAGTGGGCAAAGTGAACTTCTCAGTCATATTCGTGGGAGTCACCTGACTGCAGTTAAAGGGCACTGTCAATGGAGTAGGATTTGCTGAAGGAAGCTGGGGTAACTGAACTGAACCGTGCCAATTTTCATTGCATCTACTTTTATCAATAAAGTTACATCCACCAACAGCACCAACGTTCAGGGTTTCTGATTGCAAAGAAACTGCTCCAAAGGAAGATTGTATTCCGAATTCATCCCCACCACGAGTTTGCTGTGGGTTTCCTTGTAAGAGCATATGGCTGCTAGGGATGCCATGGCTGGGGTTGCTAGAACTGCTGGCCATCACCCGGTTATCTGCGATGGGGGAAGCTTTAAGGGCTGTGGGATTGTCGAATTTAGCAATGTCTCTTATATGAGGACCTGGCTTGCCATGATTTGGCTGAAGCAAGCTTGTATTTTGGCTCGCAGGTGATGGATTGGGTTGGAGCTTTCCAAGAGAGTTGATTGATTTGCTGACATTCTGCAAAAGACTTGGCTGAATTGGCCCTGAATTTGCAATCCCTTGCAAGCCTAAACCAGCAGACGAGTTTAGTCTGCCTAGCATTATGCCCTGTGGATACAAAGAAGTACCAGAAAATCTTCCTGGCCCAGCCAATGTTCGAAAGTCTCCAAAACCATTCAGTGCAGTCATGCGCATGTAGGATGGATCTTTCGCCCCAAATGCAGCAACTATGTTTGCTTGCTGGCTCGCAACATTGCTGATTCTTTTCAAGTAAAGCCTGTATTTCTGCAGAGTAATAACCGAATCACCTTCTAGTTCTAGCTGTCTAACTGACAGTTCCAGAATAAGGCTACGATGTTGTCCTTCACTGCATCTAATCTAATACTATGTGAGCCATGCAACATAAACTCAAATAATCCACATTAGCAGGCACATATCATTAGTGAGAACCATTAAAATATAGAAGCCAATAAACCAATTCTAGTTACCATCAACATAAAAATGCCATACATGACCTAATCAGAGTTTATGGATTTAAAGCTCCTACGTAAGATATGGCATTTGAGATTCTAACATATTTTTCTTTGTTTTGAAAAAGTAAGGAGCAACACATGTTCCGACATTTGGAACACAATGTTTTCCTGGCTTCTGGGAACTCCAAATAATGTCCACTCTTCCTAAAACGGCGTACATGTAAATATAATGTTTGAGGCACAAATTAGCTGCTGTGCAGGCAAAAGGTTGCTGTAGAAGCTAAATAATATGCAGGGATGTAAATGTAAGGAAAAAAATCAAAACCTGCAGATGGCTCGCCACATTCTCCCTCGTAAGCCCTTCAACATTCATCAGGTCTAGGATCTTTTTCGGAACAGCCTCTGCATTAAAAGTGATATTTGAAAAGCCTGTTAGAGGTTTCCTGAAGAAATGAAATTCACCCCATTTCCTTACCAAAAAAAAAGAAATTCACCCCATCTTGGTCAAAAAATAAAAAGCTCACTTTCAAGGCCAAGCTGATTAACAGCTGTAACAAATTTCCTATGCAGATCCACAGACCAAACAACTCGAGGTTTCTTTTGGGTTGAGGGATCGTCATTCTCATTCTCATTGTCTTCACCATCTTCTTCTTCTTCTTCTTCTTCTTCATTTTGATCCTTTCTTCTCTTGTTGAGTTTCCCATCTGGATTTGCAATTGTTATCGCTCCTTGCACGCCCTGTCCAGATTCACCATTACCCTTGTCTTGATTTGGCAACTGACTTTGGTTCTTTGAGGTAGACTTCTTTCTCCTGATAACATGTTGCCATATGTTCTTGAGCTCTTCCATTCTAACCGGTTTCAACAGATAGTCACAAGCACCATGAGTTATCCCCTTCATCACAAGCTTGGGATCGCCATAAGCTGACAACACTGGAGCCAACAAGAAGGGAAACCAATGTTAAACTTTGGTCAAATCTCATGATTTCCGCACATTGTGATATCGCAAAAAACAATAAAAATGCAGTCAGCTGATAAAAATTGCAACAAATAACAGTTGAACAAAGCCAAGCTAGAGACTTTGCATTGAATTGTATTCAAACATTCAGCTAACTCAATAAAAAAAACAAGAACTTTGAGTCATCAAAAGAGAATCAAGCATGAACTTACTGATCACAGGCAAATCCATTTCAAGCCCCACGAGTTCCAGTAGCTTGAAACCATCCATGTCAGGCATGTTCACATCACTGATAACCAGGTCGAACTTGTCCCTGTTCTCCCTTAACATTTTCAAGGCCACGATTGCCTGATTTGCAGTGGTAACTGTGAAAACCAGCAGCCAAAATGGTTAAAAATGAACTCGGTTTTTCGACTCAGTCAGAAGAAGAAAACCGATGAAATGACAATCCAGAGAAACCAACAGTTAGTCCGCAAATGAGCACTAATTCTACAAGAGAGGAAAACATGTCGGCCATGGTTATGCAACTAGATATTAGGCCCAAAGAGCCTGATCAGATTAACTTGACACAATGTATAACTCCCAATTAATGGTTCCAAAACACACACGAGGTTCTGACATCTGGCGAGTCTCATCAATTTTTTTTTAAAAAAAGCATAGAAAATCGACAAATTTAATTCGAAAGATGATGATGATGATGATGATGATGATGAACCCATCTCACAATATGAAAGTCAATTAACTACCAAAAACCAAAGCACCTAAAAGAGACACAGAGATAGATAGATAGATAGAGAGAGAGAGAGAGATCTCACCCTGGTATTGGCAGCTTCTGAGCAGATTCTCCAGCACTTTCAGGCAAGTTGGGTCGTCATCAACGGCAAGCACTCGCATGCCCACCGGAAACCGGTCATTCCCTCCATCTTCCACCGTCATAGTGAATCAACACACACTCAGAGCACACAAAGAAGACACTGGAAAACAATTTGAGCGCCCAGAATCCCAATCCCCCCCTCCAAAGAGAGGCCCAATTACAGTGCCTCGAAGAAGGCAAAAAAACGATCTCTAAGAGGAGAGAGAGACAGCGAGAACGGGACAGAGAATCAAGCTTGAGCAAAGTCTCGAAATTTGACCGCAGGAGAACCTCTCTGGACGCTTTCCCCCAAAACCCAGAAGCCAAATTGGCACCAGAAGAGAGAGAAAGAAGAGAGAGAAGAGAGACGCTAGAGAGAGGGAGGGAGGGGAACGAGTCAATGATGGTGAGATGGGCAGAGCATTGCTGGAGAAGAGAGAAAGTGGAAATTTTTTGTGCCCAATTACGCGGAAATCTATTGGCCGTTGCCGCAATATTTTAATTCCGTGCGTAATTATTGAAGGGGCATTTCTCTTTTCTTGAAAAAAAGAAAAGAATTTAATAAAGCTTCACGCTTTCTCTCTCTCTCTCCCCTGCTTCCCCACCCTCTGATCGGCGTGGCTTCTCTCTCCGCTCTGCCGCGAATATCAAACCCTTTTCCCCTCCTCGAAAGGAAGATAAAAATGGCGCCTTTACCACGGAAGAGCTAATCAAGAAACCCAGTGCAGAGCCCCAGAAAAAGGCCGACGCTGTGGCACAATCATGCTCCCACAGTCGCACAAGACTTCTGCTTTGCTGCTCAGTTTTGCTCATGTCATTGACCTCCCCTGCATCCCGGTTTTGGTTGATTCCTCTGGAAAAAACACAGCACTTGCTGCTTCTTCTTTCCACATTCGTCTGACCAACATCATATTTATCAGCTTTCCTTATAAATTTCTTGTCTTTTTCTCTCTGATGTGCTGGTTGGAACATGAACTGGGGAGGGGGAGAGAGAAATATACATATATAACTTGCTCCTGCAATATAAAATATGACAGACATTGTTATATAAAAATTTTCTTGACCATGATGATCACCATGATGACGCGAGCATAAGTCAATGCACTTAAAACTAAAATTTTGCATAATTGATGTCGGTATACGAGGAAGTACAATTATTGGGCTGAAGTTGTCTCTTCTTCCTCTTAGATCAATCAATGGGATATAACAATAATTATATGTGTTTTTGTCAATTAGTATAAAAAAGTTTAATATCATGAAAAATTACAAACTAATTTACCTGTAATAAATTTATCATTCGTTAATTTCCGTTAAATTTTACTATTAAATTATTGAGTTAAATGACATACGATAGATGTTGTTTGTCACAGGTGTACAAGTTTGTAATTTTTCATTAAATTAATCCAATTTAAAATAAAATAACAGAAAGTAGATTTGTCACAAATGTACCAGTTTGAGATTTTTTATGGTTAAAAGATTAATTTTAGTAAATTTGTTACATGTGTATCAGTTTGAGTCTTTTCTGATATTAACTCATATGAAAAAAGTATTTTTTTTAAAAAAAAATTTCCCCATTTTGATGAGTTTTTCTTTTCTTTTTTCTCTTGTTTTCAAGCTGATGAGTTAAGCATGGAGTTTATAATTAATGCTGCAAGAGTGATGGGGAGATTCCATGGGATGGTGACACAGACACAAGTATGCTCAACTGGCAAAGAAAACTTGTGGCCTGTTAAATATTCTGAAGAAAATCTGTACAGAATCTGAATTATTAAATCTTTTGGTGGCATTAAATGCTAATTGTGATTTTAAGATCTGAAATTACCATTTTTGGGGGATATTCAGGGTAATTCCCAGCAGTGGATTCCTTGCCTGATCTGAGAGGCTCATCATATTTAAGCCCAATTAATCACAAAGGAAATGCCAAAAATATAATAATACAAAAAAGAGAACAGACGCATGTAAAATGTGTAATTTTTTCTTGTTCTTTCGTTTTCTCGGGCGAAAGAAATTGATGGATTTTCAATTATTCTTGATGTTTTTGAAAATATGATTTTTTCTTCCGTCGGTAGTATTAAAAGTTTTCTCGGCACATTCATTAGTGAGATTCTGAAAATTAAAAGTCCGTTAAGAATATGTGCGGTGCGATTACGGAATTTCTCTTTAAATGTCGGAAGATTCTGGTAAGCCAATTGCAGGATGTATCGTGGGCACTGGGCAAACCATTTATTGCATGAGGATTTTAGGAAAGATGAGCTATACTTGCTTCATAATAAATACAGCAACGTCAGAAATGCACCTCTTACTCCCTAACTATGTGTGCTCGGCTTCACACCATTATCTTCTCGATTCCTAAGAAGCACCTACTTCACATTGAATGACAATTCTGACCCGAATTTTTTCTTTATCTCATAAAAAATCATTAAATTTCACTTAAATTTCAAATTTGATCCCAACAATTTGAAATTTTCGCATCAAAGGGGCCGGATTTATGATTAAAGTAAAAGTCGGTGCTTTTTATTGAGTCAAAAAAAGTTTGGGCCAAATTGTCATTTAGGATAAATTGAGTGCTTTTTTTTTTGGAATTAGCACCCCTTTTATGTATAAAATGTGAAATTTTGGATAGATAATCAAACAGAGACTACATAGGTTCGAATTCTTACTATAAGCATAAGAATAAAAATTATGCAATTAGATTAATTCGAGGCTTTTCTATCATCAAATTGGAACATGTAAAACCGTCGTAAAGTGTTTCGGCTTGTTTCGAGAAAGAATTCACTTTTCTTTTTTCAATCGAGTAAAAGATCAAGCTCGCAATTGAGGAGCGCAATTGTGTGTGTTTGCATCGCCAATCCAAGTATTAACTTGCTTACCTATGAACCGTCTTATCCGTGCACGTGGGAAAAAAAAAAGAGAGGCTCCATTCATATCGTAATAAATGGAACCTCTCAAGGGGAAAAAGTATTTTTTTTTGTGACGACGTTCGTGCCACGCAATAATAACACTTGATATAGTAAGTAGGACCAAATTTATAACGCGCAGGCAAATGGCGATTGATGGGTCATGCCACATCATCACCGCCACACGATGAACATCTTCTCCCAAGTCGGCGGCGTTACAACTCGAATCTCAAGCCTAATGCAGGCGCCCAAGTTACCCGCTTAGCTATTTAGCCAAACCCCATTAAGTTTAATTACACCCCCTTCTGACTTGATCTGAATGAATCTCAAGCGTTACAGATTAGAGCCGTCCAAAAAAACACATGGCTTGGACCTAAGTATGTTCTTAAACCGCCCTGTCTGAATTTTGGAATGTAAAATTTCGAAAATATTCTCTGAGAAGAGGGAAAAAAAACTTTCTTTTCAATTGAGAATTGGGCATGCGAGCAGTGGCTTGTTAAAATAACAAATGCAATTGTATCAGCTTTTCAGGTGTATACATTTGGACAGGTGGACCGGCCCTAGTTGAAAAGCCTATTTTCCCTTGCTATGGTGAGGTATCATCGGTAACTACCATCAAGAATTCAAGACAGACTCCCGGTTATTATCGGGTAGCTCTTTTTGTCACCTTGGCATGATAAAATTTGGTGATCGAGGGGCATAAATGGTATATCGAAGGTGACAAATCCTCGAATCTCGAATACTGTACTGTGCTGCCGCCACGTTTCGATCTGCTATTGGTCTTTGCGGAATCTGAAGCGATGTACACGCCCGAAACTCGGAAAGAATGGTTGTCCTCTTGCGACGAAATGACATCTCTGCCCCCCCCTTCCCGGCCCTCCTCCGAGGAGATCCATGTCAGCATCGACCTGTGGGGGACCACTCTGTTCCTTCCGTACTTTTTTCCTTGTTGATCCCTTTTATTTGTCGGTTTTCCTTGTCTTTTAATTATTTTTAAAAAAATAATTATTAATAATTAATTTCTTCATGGATGGAGCTCCTCTTTTTGGTATAAAGGGGCCAATTATTGGTCCAATATTGAAGGCAAAGTCCTTGTTTTTTTTTCTGGGGGAGGGGGGGCAGGGGGTGTAAAATGGATGATAAAGTTGATCACTTCCAATCTAAGTTGATGCAATTGATAAAATGTACTACTCACTTCTACAATTTAAATTCCATTTTGTCGATATGTACACGGTGAAATGATTCGCGGCCTCCATTTAAAAATTGAAATTCGTTACGTACTCTCTAAATTAAAAAGTAATTGTCTTGAACGAAATGGTAAAAGCGCTTGTAATTAACAAATGGTGGTAGCTATTTTACTTTGGTCCGATTAGGGTTGAGGCATGCAGTAGCGCGCGTGCGTAGTGGGATGATTATGCATAAATGGAAAGTATGTAACCGGGGGCGGTTATGCATTAGGAAAAGTGCCTTGTCACTTCATGAGAAGGTCTTATATGTCGCAAGAGCAATTTTGAAAAGTTTACATTGAGACAAGCGACGATTTTTGGCCTGATAATAATATAAACTAGCTTGGGCACCATGCGTGTGCGCGATTTCTTTTCATTCTTTAATAACCTTTTGCTATTCTTCCATAACTAAAAGTAAAATTTAGAAAAAAGAAAAAGAAAACGAGATGAGGATGGAGTTGATTGTAGTACTATATGGACAATTAAGAATTTTCGCGAGAGAGTAGGGTTTAGGGTAAAGCAGACAATAGCTTTTTTCTTTGGCTAATTTTTCTTTCTTTTTTTTTTCTCTTGAAAGCTAGATTGCATTTAACATCAAATAATATGTGCATATTGTCCAAATAGGAAATTTAAAAGTGCTCACTCGTATCTTAAAATAGACAGATAGATATAGACATATCCCTTTAATAAAAAAACAAATTGTCGGTTGTTATAGCTTGACAATATCGGCCACAATATTCCCATCTATTATATGAAACTGCTTTTTTTTTTCGAAAATTAATTTCTTAATTAAGAGGAAATTAAATAAATCGTCGCAATGCTAGTTGGAAAGGATCTAGGAATAGTGAAATTAGAGGTTGACCAATTGTAGGCTGCGGAAGCACTCATGGATTTGATGGAATTAAACAATATAGCAAATCAATAAAATTTAAATTAAAAAATTGATTAAAAAAAAAGACAAAAAAAACAGCACTCGATCTCTCGATGCCAAAGAATATATTTATACACATGTGAGTCGTACCACGATTAAATTATGTACGAATGGAGAAGTACATCCAAAGATGCCAGCAAGGTCTCATTAGACTACATAGTTGGGATTTATAAAAGGGTGCTCAATTAGCAATAAACCCGAACCGATTAGACCCATTTCATGTGGCTTAACTAATGTTGATTAGTGCTTAATCCTTGGCTTTGATTTGGACACAGCAAAGTTGGCTTTCTTGCTTCCCACTTGTGTGGAGACGAGCCATTTTTTTGTATAAAGCAATCCATGTGCTGAAGGAGAGATTTGAAGGGGAACATCATATGCCAACTTGGTTTAACTTATAGGCTTAATCGTTCCACATCGTGGAGCTCAATTATCGATTAAGTTTAGTGATTTATGGTTAGTGAAAGTTTAAGTGAAAACTAGAGTGGTCGTTGGATCCAAGACTACCAATTTGATATGTTCATGGAGACGAATCCACGCATAGGATACTTGAGATTAATGCTAGATATATTTTGAGACATAAAGATTGCAATTTAGCGCTTTCAAACTATCAATTCTTGTTGTTTGGTTTTGAACTATTATCACTACAAGAAAATCGAGAGAGAATTACCGAAAAAGTCATGACCTATTGTCTGGATACCAATGTAGCTCTACACTTATCAATTTGGCCAATTTGAATGCATCCCGGCCCTCGTTAGCGTTGCCTGTGGCCGACAACCTTTGCCGCCAATCATTATTGAGGCTTGGCAGGGGGACGGAGGGAAATAGGGAAAAAAGAAAATGAAAAAATTCAGAGTTTTTGTTTAAATTGCAAAAATCGTCCACCTCATCACTAATCGTGCCACCTAGAGTGACTAATACTAACTGAATCGCCACATCAACTATCTCCGATCAAAATTAGCTGGAAGGATTTTATTGGCAATTGCCAAAAAATTTAGGACTAGATTGACCAAATTAAAAAGTTTAATACTGAATTAACATTTATACAATAAATTTATGATTTTTTTCTGGTAATTATCCCAAAAATACGAGATAGATACTCCTAGCGACCAAATTATGTTTGGTCTCTAAAACTGCGAGAAATGGATACATTCTCGCTTGGAATTTTAGTCCTATGATCTTTATATATAATTAGCGCGAGTAGTTAGTTGAGTCACTATCTTCTTATTAAAATATAGACATTTGAACCTTTCGACTCAATCGAGAGCATGCACGATCCGATTTATGGACAATCTTTTGAACATCTTTGTCTCTTCATGTTGCATGTAATAACTTAATTTTTTCTTCATGCCCAATATTAAAATTCTTTGAACATAGGCAGGTGCCACAAAAAGGATTCCATTCTCAGCACACTTCTCATAACAAGGTGGAAAACCTTGAAAAGTTATGCTCAAGTACTTCAATCAATCTATATATTCCTCCAATGATGGCCTAACTAATCAATATTGAGCACGTTTTCCCCCCTCAGTATACGATGGCTAAGCCAATCGAATCAAACGATTTTTAAGAAATGAGGAAATTATCCATTGTAAAATCCTCATTGGATAGCTAAAGTGGAATTGGACTTTTGACAAAAAGAAGATGATGCTACTCATTTTATTTTTGAAACTACGTGTTTCCAAAGGAAATCAAATGAAAATGGAAAAACAAGAAGGTCCGCCTACCAACTCCAAAATAATAAAAATAGGGAAACTCACTAAAAAATTTGCATCTACCCTCCACAATCTTTATCTTATTAACATATACAGAAGGAGGCCCAAGCCTGCACATTTAGGGGGTCATGCAGAGACTCAAGGGCTTTTGAAACAGCTTCTGAAACTATGTATGTGCACATGAGGAGGTTTGCATATGCTGCAATTTATTGGACAATCCTGCAAATTTCAGCATGTACAACTTCAGCTAACTAAGCTTGATCACCATTGAATGAACTCGATCTAGGTGAGTATTTCGTGCGGTCGACGGACTCGATCTAGGCAAGCGTTTTTCCTTCTCAAGACAAGCTAGGAAATGATGTTGAACAACGCAAAAAGGCAAGCAAGCCGCTGTTCTTCTTGCAAAGGTTTTCCTTTCTTTTATCTCTAGTTTTGCTGGAACTTCTTGCACGTGTCAAAAGGCTTGTCAGGGAAGAACAGAGCTAGAGAAGATGGATGATGGATGCTCAGGAGATGAAAGACACGATTGCACGTAACCTCTGCATTTCTTTTTCTAAGAATGATGTTAGTCCTTACATGAAACTCAGACTATGCTACTCGTACACAACATGCCACACCCACATCAAGATCACTCTGAATCTCGTAGTCATGCGCAAGAGCCAAAACTGAACACGTTCTCATATCACCCCATATTCGATGCAAACATGAACAAGCCCAGCGAGCGCAACCTAATTTCCAAGCATTAGGGGAACGAGACATTCAAGTTCGTTCTTGGTGGTGACGATACTCTGCATAGGGCAATACCTTATATCGGCTCAATATGTTCGAAAAATCATCAATTTGGTCTACTTTCCAAATCTCAAGCACTTGTTATGTTTGACTTCCGTCATGCTGGAATTAGAAGTAAGCTGATGCTTTGTCTGTCTTGTGAGCGAAAGTTTCTCCATCGCGCTCATGTACTTGCGCAGGTGCTTTATGTACTCGGGATAGGTCTCGAGGTTGCAATGACCCCCGCCCTTGACCCATAAAGGGTCGTATTTTTCTTTGGAAAGTTCCCACAAGCGTTTTCCGTGGGACCAATCCACGATGTCATCATTTGTTCCCTGCATATAATAAACTAACAGAAAGTAAATAGACAGTTGCAGAATGAACGGGAGACAATGAGGATATGGAACGAATCAGACCGAAGGGATTCAATGCCCCGTTATATGTACAGATTTATTTAAGCATATAAAGAGCTATGAATGAGTGCAGGAAAAATTTTGTCCACGCCCTATTGGTCATATTGCGACATGGTTGCCACAGAGATCATGATACAACTGACAAATTGGTAAATAAATCTCAATGTAAAGTTCCAAACTACAATCTTGACAGATAAAGCAAACCGAAGAGTTTGTTTCCTTTAGAACCAAAATTGGGAAATCTACACATGTTCTTTTATCTCATAAGGTTTTTGCTCATTCGGGTTCCCAATAAATTCTACAGAAAAAAGTAACTAAGACGGTCTCCACCTATCAATAAAGTCAAAGTTTGTCACTCTTTAGTGAGACCAGAATGAATGAACATAAATATGTTTAATAACTTGCTAATTACATAACTTCACAGTAAAGGGAAGACCGAAATGAAGGCAAGGTTGAGGCAGATCATGGTGAAAATGCACTCAACAAGAGCATCAATTAAAAATGTACCAAAAAATAAAAGAACAGCCATTAAAATAACTCAACATGATCTCGCATTGGACAATCTCAAAAATGTATAACTGGTCCAGCAACGACATGAGTTGTATTTAACACATACAATAATACACTCTTTTGGCAAGAAGTATAATGTCAACCATGTCTCCAAAGGATAGTACTGCTTCAGAAACTTTGCCGACCATATTGCCCCATAATTCTATTAGGATACGCATAATCTAATATAATAGACAAATATCTGAAAACAGACAAAAGTTCAAATTAATCTTGTCACCGCTCCGCTTTAACTCTTTTAGTGTTACTCATTCTAAAAGAAGTTTTATTGCAGATATTTCGAATTAGTGATAGCCCCAATTACCTATCTCTTCATCAAATGAGTCAAAGAATAAACAACCACAGAAGTTACCTTTACCATATAATAGCACCTTGAATTAAGAATTTATGATGACCATATTACATTAGCAATATGTAACTGGACTGTAAAATGTATGTACTGATTTCATTATCTTCCAAATTCCAGCTTGCGAACTTAGACTAGATAGCTATGAAACAAAAAATTAAAAGCGGAAAGCAGATTGGGAGGCAAGTAAATTTCAAGATGTCATGATCATGAAAATTTCATGGTTCTTGTGAATAATTGGGGTGACAGGCAAAAGTACACTTCGCAGGAAATGTTGCAAAGCATCATGACAAGCCTTTTTGTTGCTAAACCCAAAAAAGAAAAGGACAACAGATAAAGAACACGGAAAATAACCGATGCATCATTGAGAAATTTACATGGCTAACTAAATTCAGTGGAGTAATGAGAAAGAAAAACTTACATGTATGACTAGAACTGGACAGTTCACATGCCGTATTTTGTCAATATTCTGAAAAGGAAAACGTGGAATAACTTCCTCAATTCGAGCCCGAGAAAAGATGCACCTTTCTATGCAGATACAATATCAGATTGATAAAACTTACCTTAAATATGTCAAACCAAAAAGTCATCTTGACAGGATAAAGGACACGTATGCCTGAAAGTATGGCACTATGAAGAACAACACCTCGCAATTTCTGCAATCGAGCAGCCAAGTGCAGTGTAGGCCCACTTCCAACAGATTGGCCATATAGGATGAGATCTTCCTGCTTAATCCCGTATTCACCCTTAAGGCAATTATAAACAGCCTCTATGTCGTGGTAAGTGTTGAATTCTGATGGCTATCATATTAGCATAAACAACCACTATTAGGACATCATTTAGTGTAATGAATGCTTGTATTTACAATCCACTGTATCTAAACTAAATGATCATAGCCATTTATGTTCTTGCGAGATGGTTCGCAAGGCAAAAAAAAGATCTTGGTTTTACTATAGGACATTTTAATATTAAGGAATGGTAACGGTACATGTGAATAGGTCAGCTCCGACACAACCCACTTCATTGACCGGGCTGTGAAGGACTTGCAAGAAAAAAAATTCCTATTTGGAAGAAGGACATCACATTATCAGAGTGAACCATTTTAAAAACATAACATGTTTTCCCGAGTCACTAACATGAAAAAGCTGATGTTAACGATTCCTTTCGATAGAGAAAGAAAGCAACATGGCTACAATTCGACACACAGAGGAATCCTTACCTTACCAGAGGAGGCGCCGTAACCCGAATAATCATAGCTGCAAACAACAGAAATTACCAGTAAATAATCAAGGAAAGTTTTAGTTATCGGGGCAAATAACTCCATCATCTGCATCTGCATACGTATCATGTAACAAAAACTGATACAAACTGAAAAAACACATAGTAGGTACACTTTTCCTCACAGATTCTCAGAGTCATCACCGCCACCAGCATAAGGGTTCCCAGATGTACAATTTTCAGTTTATCACCAGCATATTCATTCCTTTAATAGTCGAGCCTTAGCATATCATGAAAAGTTTGAGGACAGACGGCAACCAAAACCGATGGAACAGAAGGTAAAACCTGATTTGGGAAACCAAATAAAGCATTCTTCGCAAATTCTATATTCTGTCACCATTCGTCAAGAAAACCCTTCATTGTTTCCGCTGCAAATCATTGTGATCGAAATTTTAACCGCTCTTTATCATGCTCATAGTCCGGGAAAAACATTTCTCGTGATTGATGACCATGCCACCGTTGGCTAATATAAGAATCATATATTCTCAAAAATCTAGACTTTTACCAACCTTAGGATCGAGAACAGATCAACTACAGGGAAACAAAGCAAGGAGGAGGAAAACAACATAAGCTCTCATGAAATCAGTCACCAAAATGAGGAGGAGGTATAGAGACTTGCAATTAAACCAATGATATCTACCAGAGCGTGGAAACAAATCCAACAAAAGAACACAAGAATCAAAGCAACCCACCTATAAATTGACTCAACAGCCCCAAAAACCAAAAACCAACATCTCCCAACAACAAATTTGAAAAAACAAACAAACAAAAGACAGAAATTTGAAGCAATACCTCATAATATTGACACGGAGGTGCGCTCTGAGCTCAATGAAGAGCTCCTGCATCTGACCTAAATCAGCCGCATTGCCATGGGAATAGAGGAGGGTGAATCTGGCAAAAGGGTGTTTCCAGAAAGTGGCAACGATCTTGTTGCCACCCTTCGTGTCGAGCATGTGGACGCCCATGTTCTTGTCGGCCGTGACGCCCGAGAACAGCAGCTTCCCACCTTCGTCTCTGAGCACATCGTACGTCGGTGGGTCTGGCGGGAAAAACGCGAACTTCGCGGCCACATTGGAAGTCACATTTCCCATCAACGCCAAGAGACAAAATGGAATTCTAAAGAAAAATGCAAACTTGCAAATCAAATCATTGAAGAAAAGTCGATGGAGATGGAAAATGGCCTGGAAATGTTCTGAGGCTCTGTTTGGAGAAATTCCGCGAGATTCAGATGAGCGGGGTTTTCGGTTCAGTATTTTTTTTGGGTATGTGATATTCGGACAGTTTGAGGAGGTTGTTTCTTTTTATGGGTGTCTTGTTTTTGCCTTCCTTTTGGTTTGTGAAGAATTTTTGTTGGGCTTTTCCGTTTTTTTTTTTTTGTTATTTCACCTGGGAAGGATGGAAAGTGAATACAGATGGCGATTCAGAGGTTATATAAAGAGGTTGGGGTTGGCAATGAATTGAGTCGATCCGATCAAGGCGGGGTTGAGCTGGAATTTTTGTTGTTGCTGCGTTTGGAGGACTCTTCTTTCACAGTAACAGAGAGAGAGAGAGAGAGAGAGAGAGTCTCAGCAGAAACAGAGACTTTTTCTCAGGTTTTTAAGCACATGGAAACATGGGTTCAGAGAGCTGTTTTGCTGATCTCAATAGTTGCTTTTTAATTTCTTTTGTCTACTGTCCTGTTTCTTTCTTCTGATTTAAGGACACCATGATAAAGATATTTTTATTTAGTGTTAAACCTTTCTTAGAAACTGAGAAAGACCCCCCAAAAAATATGGAAAAGATAGAGACGAGGAGATCGATCCCTTCATTAGTTTAACTCAATGGCAAATGAGATGTCATTCTTTTATCTGTCCAGATGAAGCTGCAATGAGAGCTTGAGATAGTGGGCGTTTGAGCTCGTATCCAAATGAGGAATAGGGAAAGAGAGCAGATTGAATTGTATAATCAAAATGAAAAAGAAAAGAAGAACGAGAGTGATTGCTTTCATGATTTCAACTGATTAACTCAATGGAAAAAGAAATTTTTTTATCCAAACGAATAGTGGAAAGCATGATCCGATTCCACATAAACCATCGGATTAAGCTTAACCCCATCTAACTGTTGCTCAAACTCAAAGAAACAGTAGCGATATCAAGATCAGGAAAAAGGATTAAGTGCTGTTTTTTTTTGTAATTATGCAGAACAGATTGTTCTTAAAGATGAAAGAGGAATCTTCGAGGCAAGGGATGGACGGCTGAGATGTGGTCAAAGGCTGCTGGGATCCATTGGGGTCAGGCAATTGTCAGAAGTCAGACATTCCTCCTTGTCACTTTTTTTTGTCTTTTTTTTTTCCATTTTTTAGTCATTATTTTTTTCACAAAAACGAAAGAGGAATTGAATTGTTGGAGATCGAATCCAATTCAACCTCGGTCTCCTCCATTCGACTTTTACATGACCACCCCAAAATTACCAAAGCTAGCCCCCCAATGTTGAATTCCACAGATTCTTCCATCTTCTCATCTTGAACAGCAAAAGAAGATTCTATGTTGAAGAAACCCTGTATAAGTGAAGGTCTGTCTATGTTGAATACATATGAGGAAGTGCATGGTATTGATTTTCCTTGGTTTGACCGGTATATGATTGCTTCCAGTTCATTGAGATAAACGTGTCCAATGGGGAAAAGGTTTGATCCTTTCATAAATATTCTTTGACCGCATGCATAATCTCAACTAATACTAATTTGAAATCATATTTGAAAGTTCAAAAAACGATCTAAATTCACATTAGGGTGCTTCACCATGGTGAAAGATTACACATACAGAGGGCAAAAGATTGGATAGAAGGCATGCCACGAAAGTTCCAAGAAATTGGTCGATAGAGGGTACTGGCTAAGTGTGATGGGATCTTTGGTTAATGGAGCAGAGATGGATAAGTGACACAGGATAATTAATGGACAAGTCTTTCCATCAATAGGGGACCTTGAGGTTCTATTATTTGAGCTCCTAGCTCTATCCCTGTCTTCATCAATCAATCGCAGTCTTTCACTTGAAACTCTAGATTAAGCGGATCATAGTCACATTGCCAAATTGAATACCTCATGGTTCACAGAGCAACCCCAATTCACAGAGAGAGAGAGAGAGAGAGAGAGAGAGAGAGAGAGAGAGAGAGAGATGCAAGTGCCTGGTCAAAAAGAAGATGAAAGCCTTGTAACACAAGAATAATTAAAAAAGAGATTTGGATTGCTACTGGGGTTTGCCAATCAATGATGTGGTTCTTTTCTTGATTTATCTAGTAAGAGCGGAGCTTTAGTCTAAAAGAAAAAGATTGGGTCAAAAAGCCCATAAAAGGGTGCTTGGAAGTTGGTGCACTCATAATGAAAGCAAGAGTCTTTAAAGAAGGAACAAAGACAGAATGCTGCCTCCTCCCTTTTGTTTACATGTTCTCTAAAGATGGAAGTGCGACAGATTCACAACAACTATTAAAAAAAAGTAAAAGAAAAAGAAAAGCAATTATCGATTATGGAGTTGAAGAGGTACCTTCTAGTTTTCTGCTATATGGTATCCGTGGAAGTCTAGAAAATCATGATAACTTTCATGTGACTAAATTTACCTTTTCATGGGCCAAACATATTATATGCCCAAAAATGAGCCAGGGGAGGCAAAAGTTGAAGTGTCTATATGCAAAGATTTAGCATGATGACTACCATGACAAGAGCAATGGATTGGTCAACTTAAAACACTTTCATTGATCTCATATGGTTACCAGGCACACAAGCGACTTAGTTTCTGGATCATTCTTTTCCCGTACAACTGCACCAAAGCAACTAGTAAGGAGTTAAGGACCATTACATACCAGATAGAAGAACAAAAGTCTTAACAGGGGAAGGGTGTTTATATATCTGATCAAAGCCGGGCATATACTTCCGGCCAAGAGGGCAGCCAATAAATAAGATGTCACTTTTAACATGACAGACATTATGCAATGCTTAAAAGTACGTGCTCCTCTTGTAGCTTGGTCATTTCACCGACAACAGAGACCCAACATTCTGCAATCTTGGTCACTCTTCCATCCGAGATGTCAACAGTAGTATAGGCTCGCGCGGAACCCATATCGGAGTGCGATGCCTCATTGCTATTGAGACTTGTTTTCCCAGTCAGCTCACTAGTCAAAATTCGGACACGAGGGACGATGGCCCCGTTAAGATATATAATTCCATCATCCCCCACCACTATCATTTTCCTAAGACCATTACCGTGTGCAAGCTCTTTATGCATGTGGCCAAATATGACCAGTGGCATCCAGAATTTGGTATTCTCTTTTAGCTCGGATATGGCTTTAGTTAAGTCTGCATCAGAAAAAAAATAAAATAAAAGCCACTAAACATTGCAGTAAAATGCGCAGTTCATAAGTGCCTGCTAAAAATGACTTTTTGAAGGCAATCTACAGCAAGTCAATCTAAGCTACCCATCAAAACAAGTAAAGAACAAAGCACGACAGCAATGCTGGCTTGACACATTGAATATAATCTGCTGAGATGAAGGCATTAGGATAATTTTTCATATGGAAAGCAGTTTAAATTTATTTTGGAATCAGAGCACAACTGCAGCTGCCAGAACTAAAGCTAACCTGGATCACCATAGTCGCCACCACCAACGACCCAATCCTTTCCACAAATATCATCAATATTAGATCCAAGACCTGCACCAAAATTTGATGCCTGATCAATTAAAATGCCCACAATATACTTAACTTTAAGGATATGGCACATTATTAGACCTGTAGGTCCATTATGGGCAAGTAATATAACCAAATGATCCTCTGGAGTACCCACGGCAGCTTTATAGATTCTCCGAGCACTTTGATCCATGTCTTCAACTCCAAATCTGAAAGAATACTCAAAGTTGCCAAGTTACAACTTGCGACATAGAATAATGTTTACATATCCTCAATAGAAGCAAGAAATACTGCATTTTTTTTACCAGAAACTATGCAGAGCTGATATGCACATGCTAAATGCGACTGACGCTAAAATCTAATTAAAAACAATTCAGGTTGCGGATATGATATAAAAATTGGGAAATACGGCACTGACCCTGCAGATAGGAGCTTCTTTCGGAACAAATTCTCACCGCCACAAGAAAATGGCCGTCCACCGACAACACTCAACTTAAATTGAGGATAATCCAATCGCCGATAGGCCACATGCTCCTCTCCAAGACTGATCATCAAGAAAGCATTAGAAATTACCAATATTAGGACGTTTTCATACATAGGATGAATTGCAGACTATGTATGCACTTAAATGAATCCACAGAAATCCAAAAACTTTCCCATATATTTATATTGGCCATATGGACCCTGCCCAACTCTATCACACTTAATGAACTCTGTTCACTCAGAGAAGAGTTATTTAGCTTTGTTCCTTTCCCCTCGTCTGGTCCTTTCCCAGCCCTTTGTACACAGGACTTCAGAATTTGCTGACAAGTGAATGCCGCAACATTCCCCTATTTACAGACTTGTCAAAGTACGTTACAAACAGCAAGGACAAGCATCCCATCATAGGAAACTGACAAGGAATCCACATAATTAGAATATACGAATAGCTTGTTGTCATTTTTTCAGGATGGTGTATGACAAAGATCATAACCATAGGGTGCAAAACTGAATATCTCCATACTTTGAAATAATTCAGAGGCAGATAAACTCACCATTCTAGCTGCAATTGAATGGCATCCTTCTTCCTACATAGCAAGACAATGCATTAATCTGATTTTCCGGAGGTAAATTGCAGATATTTATGAAACACAGTCAGAAACAAGTGATAACAACATCTATCGAATTTTTTTACTTCCCATCTGAATCACCATTCATAAAAAAACACGGAGGAAAGATATCTGGAGATGGGGCAGAGGTTATGTGGCACAACGAATAAATTCCTTCCATGGCTTACATATCATACAATATTCCATAGTCGAAAGTCAAATTTCAGGTTTTACAGGATCACACCCCAGAAGGTGAAAAACATCTTGTTTCTTTGAAGTAGCAACACATGCAAATTCTCATGGGCAACAAAAACATGTAAATTTGGATACACAACAAGTGGTACGTTTTAATCTTACTTTCCAGAATATTGCTGAGTGAACCAGGAATCATGATTTCCCAAAATTACTGCTTTTGCAAATTCAAGCTTAGCAACGCTTCTAACCACCTCAACATTCTCATCACCAAAATCACCTGATCAGATAGCACAATCAATGATTTAAAGAAAATTTAACAGAATGTAAGAACTTAAGGCTGATAAAGAATGAAGACAACATCACCCAACCCAAGCATCAAGCACTTGGCACGAAAGGAGATCTAACAATGATTGACATTTAAGCAATTAGTTTGACACATAAAAAAGGAAGAGAAGATAAAAAAGTTGTCATGTTCGACCATGATGATTGATGCCTCTTTAGTAAATGTCTCAATCTAAGGTGGTACAGCCTACAGGTGATGATTATGAGATCCCTCTTCATATTTTCACAAATTCTCCGCGCTCTTCATGTGTCAATCAGTTGTATCCTATCCTTTTGGGCCAGGGGATTAAAAAGAAAATATTTTCGGGCCAGTCCAAGGTTTTGTACACCTAGAACACAACTATGGAATAAAATCGGTCTAATTCTATCTATCCGTGCAAAATACAAGAGATGTGCTCTTATTTGTCTTACCCACATGAGGGACCTATAGTCCAAATAACAGGAAGGAAGAATTGCACTAGACAACAACAGGTAGATTAGGAATGAAGGAAAAGGCTGCCACCTGTGAAGAGCACCAGATCCGGCTACAAATCCACAAGCATAAACGGGTATTAGATGGTAAAGGAGACTCTGGCTAAAAATTCAATACGATTAAGTTGTAGTAACCAATAGTAGAAAAAGTAACACTAAACTAGAAGGAAAAATCAAATAGCCGCCACAAGGAGAAACTCTTACCGCAAGAAATCACAATAAAGATAAGTTTTATGACACACTCAAAAGTCATTTAGATTTATACACTAGGCCTGTTGCTTCAGGCATTAGCATTAAGAAGTAGATTGCTTACGATAGGCCTATTGGTAGCATCACACCTTTGTAATGCAGGAAAAAGACCGTTATAATACTAAAAATCCAAAAGGAAGCATATACAAGATCTATCTCACGATTTTTGAATTTGGTTTTCTGATGAGAAACACCTTAGGACATACCAATCAAGCCAAACTCAAGCTTCATCATGCCGCGGTGCATTTGAGATACTTTTAGAATGCACCACTAATTTCCAACAGAATCCTTAACCAGGGTTTTAAATTCATCAGGGACCAAAGTCCATCCAATCTAAAGCCTTTAATCCTCTTGTAGCCTCATAAGAATTCTCTCTTTTGGAATTTGAATTTATCAAATATAGACAAATTAGCCAAACGATTCCATTTTATGTGCTAGGCCAATGAGCAGTCTCCTTGACCAGCAAAAGCAAAATGCTCTGAGTTCTTTTTTCCTTCTGTCCCACTAAATTACATGACCCTTTGTGCATTTTTCTCTGTTGAGCCAATTGTATTCTCAATTACAGAAGACCAACCAAAACAAAACAAAAAAGAAGTCAACTTTCCATTTTCTAATAGACAGATAGAAGCTAATCACCAACCAGAACAAATCTTCGGAAAAGAACTAGACGAGAAATCGCAGGGGCAGGGGCATTCACGAAGGGTACCTTCAAGAAATGGAGCGCCTTGGTGTCTTCCTCGAGATCCCATTGATCATGCTTCGGAGAAAACGAAATTCAAAACCAACAAATCGATAACAGGATCCCAACATCCGATTGCAACTTAAAACCGAGAAAGACGAGGCCTTTCCCGATGACCCAAGTGCGCAACCCAGCAACTCGAACGTGGGAGAGAAGACTTACGACGTCTCCGACGACCGCAATTCGAACCGAGGAGACCGCCATGGGAGCGCGTGCGCGAGCTGAGCTGCTCTTGGCCGCGGCGGAGAGAAGAGGGGCGGCGGTGAAGTAGCGGCGGTGGTAGGTGGAAGGAACTGGCGCGTGCCGCAACGCGCCGAACATCTATCGCTTCTTTGGCTCTTCGGTTGTGTCGGCGACACCTGGCTCTCGCCGGACTTATCGGCACGCTTCTGCACTCGTCGCGTCGGAGGAGTCGTCATCGGGCAGGCTCGTGTCGCCCTGTCCATCGACAACGTTCGTGCACTGTTCGGTCCCGATCGGGCCCATGTTAGATTTCATCGTATCTATTGTTCGGCTGCTGTCTAGCACAAGATTCGACCGGACAAAAGAGAGATATAACCCATATGGACTAGCCTTGGATAGGATTTTTAATATCCATGATATACGCTGGTCACGCACGAGGATCACAACCGCAACAGCCGATCATTGTCGACCCTGACCTACTGCTGATTGTCATCGCCGCCCGCCATCGCTGGTGGCATTTGTATTTGAATGTAGCTCACCTGATGTGGCGCTTGTAATTTGCCACGTTAATTACATGTTAGGGCTAACAATTCTTGAGATAACCACTTGCGCGATAGGTTCCTATTTAGCATAAATGGGTTAGTGTCGCAGATGGCATATGGCTCGGAGAAAATCACGTCGAATAGGTGGAATCATGTCAGTAACGAATACACAATAGCTTCATAAACATGTCGAATTGCCTCAACACGAGCATAACGTGCATTATAAATTGTGTCGCACGATACGACACGGCTAACACAATTATCAAACATGGCAATGTGTCTGGAGTCGAGATCATATGTTACATTAACTTGGATTCACGAAACATGTAAAGTACGTTTATACAGATAGTCATATTTTATATTAATTTAAACGTGTTGATTCGTGTCTCAAAGGATTAAAAGTCAATCTGCATAAGCTACGATTTTCTCGTGTGTTATAAACAAGTTTAAACGTGTAAATTCGTGTCTAAACAGCGTAAGACACCAATTTTCTCATGTCATCTCGTTCATAACACTATTTGTTTCCTTTGATAGGGTCAAAACGGGCCAAGAATCGGGTCTAGACCGCCCTCCGATCCGACCTAGGACACAGACTTAGGGTGCGAATGGTAACCATTCTGCTCCAGAAATCAAATTCTTGCCAGAAATTGATTTCTGGAATTCTTGTCAGAAATTGATTTCTAGAGGAGAAATCTGCTTGGTAAAACATGACTAATTCTGTTCCAGAAATTGATTTCTGGAACAGAAATCTATTTTTATTTTTATTTATTTTTTTGGGCACCTCAAAAAAATTAAATTTCACTCAAAATAGGTGCCCAAAGGTATTCTAAGCCATTTTGTGAAGTTTTGAAATTTTTGATTTTTTTTTAAATTTTTTTTGGCACCTCAAAAAAATTAAATTTCACTCAAAGTGAGTGGCCAAAGGTATTCTAAGCCATTTTGTGAAGTTTTGAAATTATTTATTTATTTTTATTTTTTTGGGTACCTCAAAAAAATTAAATTTCACTCAAAGTGGGTGGCCAAAAGTATTCTAAGCCATTTTGTGAAGTTTTGAAATTTTTGATTTTTTTTTATTTTTTTGGGCACCTCAAAAAAATTAAATTTCACTCAAAATGGGTGGCCAAAGGTATTCTAAGCCATTTTGTGAAGTTTTGAAATTTTTTATTTTTTTTTATTTTTTTGGACACCGCAAAAAAATTAAATTTCACTCAAAGTAGGTGCTCAAAGGTATTCTAAGCTATTTTGTGAAGTTTTGAAATTTATTTATTTATTTATTTTGGTACCTCAAAAAAATTAAATTTCACTCAAAGTAGGTACTCAAAGGTATTTTAAGCCATTCTGTGAAAATTTGAAATTTTTGATTTTTTTTGTATTTTAAAAAAAAATTTACCAAATTTTCTATTTTCCCGAAATCTTGACTTTTTTTAAATTTTTTGGAATTTTTTATGAATTTTTCTAGAATTTTTCAATTTTTATGCATTTTCTGAAAAAAAAAATTAATGAGAAAATAGAGAGAATGCATTCTGGAAGAGAGAAGCTATAAAAAGTAGCTTCTCTTTTTCTTGCCAAAAACTCATTCTGGAATAAAAAATGCATTCTGGAATCAAAAATGCATTTTGGAATCAAGCATTTTTAACAAACGCATTTTTATTCCAGAATGTGAAAATTGCTTTAGAATGGATTCCGGAAATTTTTTAACAAACGCATTTCTATTCCGGAATCCATTCTGGAACAGAATTTCTATTCCAGAATGGATTCCATGCGCGCCCTTAGCCACTAGATTCATGCCTCCGGCTCCAACCTCATTCATAAGCGAGGAGTTCTTTTAAAAGGATTGAAAATGCTTTTATTTTACAAAAGACCTAAAAATATTCGGTGTCATTTTAATAAAATGACTTAAATGAAGGACTAGACTATATCACTAGATATAGCTATGGTATCATTAAGGGAAAATTATCCAAAAAGTTTTAAATTTATTGTATGAAGGCCAATTCAATAATTTGGTCATAAATTTTTTGACGATTTGTCAATTTAGTTTTAAACTTTTAAACCGTGCCAATTTTTAGTTCTAAAATTTTTTAGGATTTGTGAACGTAGTCCTTTTGGCTAATCATTCAAATGATAGGTTTAGGGTTGAATTGACAAATTTTTAAAATATTTAGGACAAAATTGAGAAATTAAAATATTTAAGACTAAATTAATAAATCGTTAAAAGATTTAAGACTAAATTAATTATCATATAAGAGATTTAATATTCTTTTGACAATTATCTAATGTCATTGGTGACGCATATTCCCATCCATTGTGCAGAGAAAAGGAGCCAAATCACTGGACCTGCTAAAAGTTTTCCGTTCTGCAATTGCAATTTCGAAGAGAGAGCTTCAATAAACTATTCCTCCTCTAAAGTTAGAGGTTTAAGAAGAGATTAACACCTGAGAAGGAGAAAATATTCGGTGCTCACTAAGCACCTACGTGACATACATGTTCCATTCAAAGGCCAAAACGTGTCGGCTTCGCTGGAAAATAGGAAAATTAAAAAAACTTTCGTTTTTCTCTTTTCGTGGGCACAAAGGGGCTGAGCAACCGAGCAACAATACATGCTCAAAATTAAAATCCCGCTTCAATCCTCTCTCTCCTCTTTTCAATTTTCGGCTTTACCTGCTATGGAAGGATAACAAAGAGACTCTCTCTCTCTCTTTCTCCAGCACTCCGATCTCGAGCCCCCTCCCCCTCCGCCTCCGTCGTCGCCTCTGGAGCCTGGCTCTCTCTCTCTCTCTCTTTCTATAGCACTCCCCCACTGCCTCCGCCTCTCCCAAAAGCCCCACCAGTCGCTCCAAGCTCACATCTCCCCCTCTCTCCCCTCCCCCCCCCCCCAAAAAAAAAAGGTCCCACCGGTCATGGATGCCGAATCCCGAGTCCCCTCCGCCTCTGTGTCAACCATGAGGGAAGCTTTTTGCTTTCCATTTCGGGTCAACCACCATGGTGTAAGCTTAGTCTCTCTCGTCCTTCCTCGGCATTTGCTGAAGAGAGGGTAAAAATTAACTAGGGCTTTTTTGGCTAAACGTATTGTCTCTCGAGAACTAAAGATTGTTTTTTTTCTTCTCTTTTTCCTTTATAAACTTGGCAATGATGTAGAATTTTAGGTAGGCAGTTTGGTAAAATGGAAAAGGTGATTAATTTGCTCTGGAGCAGCAGTTTGTTTTGAGAACAAGGTTGTTTTCCTTTTTTTTTTCCTCGGGCGAGGGCCGCCCTCGCCGGAGTCGGGCGAGGGTCGCCTTCGCTCGCCTAGGCAAGGCAACCCTCGCCGGAGGAAAAAAAAGGAAAAAAAAAAACAAAAAAGACGAAAATGCCCAATGGACTAAAGTACAACGGGGAAAATGTGTCACAAATAGCATAGTTTATGGTTTTTTGTGTCACAAAAAAAAATTTGGGGTAAATGTGTCACAGGTGATATAGTTTGAGATTTTTTGTGATTTTTTTCCTAAAAATTAACTAGGACTTTTTTGGCTGAACGTATTGTCTCTTGAGAACCAAAGATTATTTTTTTTCTTCTCGTTTTCCTTTATAAACTTGGCAATGATGTAGAATTTTAGGTAGGCAGTTTGGTAAAATGGAAAAGGTGATTAATTTGCTCTGGAGCAGCGATTTGTTTTGAGAACAAGGTTGTTTTAAGCTTATGAAGGAAAACAATCTTATTCTCAAAACAAACCGCTGCTCCAGAGCAAATTAATCACCTTTTCCATTTTACCAAACTGCCTACCTAAAATTCTACATCATTGCCAAGTTTCTAAAGGAAAACGAGAAGAAAAAAAACAATCTTTAGTTCTCGAGAGACAATATGTTCAGCCAAAAAAGCCATATTTAATTTTTAGGGAAAAAACTATCAAAAATCCAAAACTATTTCACTTGTGACACATTTACCCCGAACATTTTTTTTGTGACATCAAAAACCCCAAACTATGCTATTTGCGATATATTTACCCAATTATACTTTAGTTCATGGGCATTTTCATCTTTTTTGCTTTTTCTTTTTTTTGTTCCTTTTTTTTGTCCTTTGGCGATGGCAGCCCTCGTTGGCGTCGGGCGAGGGGGCGGCCCTCGCTGGATCTGGCGAGGGCTGCCCTCGCCCGACGCTGGCGAGGGCGGTCCTCATTGGATCTGGCGATGGCCGCCCTCGCCCAACGCCAACGATGGCTGCCCAACGCCAGCGAAGGCCGCCCTCGCCAAAATGGAAAAAAAACAAAAGGAAAAACAAAAAAGACGAAAATGCTCGTGGACTAAAGTATAATGGGGTAAATCTATCACAAATAGCATAGTTTGGGATTTTTTGCATCATAAAAAAAAGTTCGAGGTAAATGTGTCACACTTGGTATAATTTGGGATTTTTGATATTTTTTCCCTAATTTTTATCCTCTCTTCAGCAAATGCCGAGGAAGGACAAGAGAGACGAAGCTTACACCATGGTGGTTGACCCAAAATGGAAAGCAAAAAGCTTCCCTCATGGTTGACACAGAGGCGGAGGGGGCTCGGGATCCGGCATCCATGACCGGCGGGACTTTTTTTTTGGGGGGGAGGGGGAGAGGGGGAGATGTGAGCTTGGAGCGACCGGTGGGGCTTTTGGAAGAGGCGGAGGCGGTGGGGAGTGCTAGAGAAAGAGAGAGAGAGAGAGAGCCGGGCTTTGGAGGCAAATGGGGAGGGGGCTCGAGATCGGAATGCTGGAGAAAGAGAGAGAGAGTCTCTTCGTTATTCTTCCACAACAAGTAAAGCTGAAAATTAAAAAGAGGAGAGAGAGGATTGAAGCAGGATTTTAATTTTGAGCATTTATTGTTGTTTAGTTGCTCAGCCCCCCTTCGTGCCCGTGAAAAGAGAAAAAACGAAAGCTTTTTTAATTTTCCTATTTTCCAGCGAAGCTGACACGTGTTGGCCTTTGAATGGAACATGCATGCCACGTGGGATGATGACATGGTGCTTAGTGAGCACTGAATATTTTCTCCCTAAGAAGGCGTCGGCTGCCTTGAGGAGAAGCTTCTATTTCTTTTCAGCTCTGCAAGCAACAGTGATGGCCATTGGCCTGCAGAAAAGGCCGGTCTTCTCTTCTTCCACCGTCCTTTGCTTGTAGCTTTCTTCGGTCTTCTTGGTTATTGTTTTTGCATTGGTTAGCGTAGTTCTGTGTTCGAACTTATGTGTTTTGTCGTTACCCCGTGTGTATTGTACAGTTTCCTGAGATCTGATTATCAACTTTGTAAATTAAATCGGGTCAAACTCATATATTCTACTTACTCAATGCGTAGAGCCAAACTGTTGCAAGAAAGAGATTCTGATTACTACTTACCAGATACGACAGTCACTGCATGCCAAAAGAGTTATCAGTCGGACAATATACCATACTTTGGTCATGACCACAATGTGTTTTCTTTGTTGGAGAAAGGACTGTTCATGACGCGATGGTCACACCAATCGCATGCAATTCGTGCCCCTTGTCTTGCTCATTAACCAAAAAAAATAAAATGCCGGTTTGATACGTTTGTTTATTACTGGGCATCTCAACATTGTCTAATTTGCAGAACATCAAAAAAGAGATCTTTTGATATGGGTATAATCATCAGATACTCGATTCTCATCTAGTTTGCATAATCCTAGCATAGATTTTGAGAATTTTAGCTCCACTCCTAAGTTGCACTTGCATATGAAAAAAGAAAAACGCGCTCTATCTTTCCATTGTTGGGTATCAATTGCCGTATTGCAATGAAGATGGTGGGTGACTGGGTGGAACTTCCATGTAGAGAGAGCCACAGCACCATGCTCATTACAATTTTCTTTTTTTTTTTTTTGGGTATGAAAAATTTAGGAGGGGAGGTTACCCTATGTCAAAGCCAGGGCATACCGCAGGCCTAAAATTTCTTAAAGTGGATTTACATATTGCCTACCAAAGAGGACTACTGGCAGTAAGATTCGAACCTAGGCATGATGTGCAAAGAGATCAAACTTCACTTATATGCATGCGTATACTTGGAGAAGGTCCTGATGGTGGCGAGGACAATGCTAGAAGGAGAAAATGGATTTGGTGCCATGCATATATCGTCTTTTGGAAAGATATGACAATTTGTAAGAAAATATTTTGCTTCTAGTGACAATAATGATCCTTCGATTGATAAAGGATAATAACACAAATGATCCATGCACTTTGGCCCAATATGTAATTTGATCTCTGAACTTTTAATTTATTCAATGTAATCTCTGAACTTTAGCCTAATGTTCAACGTGGTCCCTAAACTTTCAATTTATTCAATTTGATCCTTCTACTTTTGGTACATGTTGAATTTAGTCCTTGAACTATATGAAAATGTTCAATATAGTCCCTTCATGGACTAAATTGAATATGTACCAAAAGTCCAAGGACCACATTAAACAAATTGAAAGTTCAGGAACCATACTGTACATTAGGTTAAAGTTCAAGGACTATATTGAACAAATTAAAAGTTTAATGACAAAATTGCACATTAGGCAAAAATTTGGGACTGTTTGTGTTATTTTCCCATTGATAAATCAGCCTCACTAGATGGTATTATTAGATTACAAGCGGAAAAATCACCAAAAAAGTCCTAAATCTATTGTAATTGTGCCAATTAAGTTCTAAACCTGCATTTGTGCCAATTTAGTCCATATGGCAAATTTTGGCCAGCCCGCACTGATGTAGACGTTGGCCGGCTAGCTAATGCTAACATGGCAGTTTTTAAAATATTTTTATATTTTTCCCTTTTCTTTTATTTTTTTTCCCTCCCTTCATCTTCAACCTCTAGTTGGTCGATAGTTCTGGTGATTGGCCTGAGGTAGGGGCCAGCGAGGTTGGCCTTGCTCGTCCCTAGCAAGGCTCGATCTCGCCATTACTGGGTGAGGATGTCCTTGCTGACAAATGGCCAGGTCGGCCCCGCCTACCCCTGGCGAGGCTGGACCTTGCCCAGCTACTAGTGAGGCTGACCTCTCTTGATCTGGCGTGGCTTGTCCTTGCCATTGCTCGCAAGGTTGAGCCTCACCTGCCCTTGGTGAGGCTCAGTGGCTCATCCTCGCCCTTGCCAGCGGCTGGCGGGGCCAACGTCGCTGGCCTCCACCTCTGGCCGATTGCCTATTCTGGCGACCGACTAAAAATTGAAGATGAAGGGAGGAAAAAAAAAAGAAAGGGAAAGAACGGCAACCGGCTAGAAGTTGAAGATGAAGGACGAAAAAACAAAAAGAAGAAAGGGAAAGAGATGAAAAAAAAGGAAAAAGAAAAGAAAAGAAAAGAATAAATAATTAATATGAAAAAAAAGATTTAAAATTTGTTACGTTAACATTGGTCGAACGGCCAGCCAAAATGAGCCGGATGGACCGAATTGTCATAAATGAAAAAAATTTTAGAATTGAATTGGCATAATTACAATTGGTTTATGATCGGTTTTGTAATTTTCCCTATTACAAGCAAGCATTAACTGAACCATTGAAAAGAACTTGGAGCCTATATGCTCCCCACCAATTTAAAACAAGTTCCAAACAATATGTTTTTCACTTCTCGAGTTACTGATGCATCCCTCATTTCTTCACCTACATCCAGGTTTGCCAAGACAATTCCATGCTCCATACCAGACTGATTGCTTGAGCTCCCAAGATTGTTAATGTATATTCATATTCGTGAATAGAAAGAAGAAAATTTAAAGTTTGGATTTCCTATTGCGAGATGAGCCATTTTCTCAAAGAGGATCTATGCTTTATAAAATTGCTAGGAAGTTTAGATATTTTCACTGGAATTTTGTTTATCAGAAATCAATATCTAATGACAAGGGAAGGCTTCGCCTAGGATTGCTAAGCTCGCTTTAACGCTTGTATATAGTTGCACAGGTGAGATTGTTTCGTTGTCTTAGAATTGCCGGTCAATTTCTCTCCTATACGCAGCTAAGTGATGGTGCTATTTTTAGAACTCGTACATGGCTGCGTCAGATTTGCATGAAAGAAAATTTGTAGCACCAATTGCACCTCTCTTTTGACAATTGGGAGAATAACTAAATTAAATATGTATAAAAAATCTAGAGATCACATTGAACAAATTGAAAATTTATAAATCACGTTGAATAGTGAGCTAAAATTCATGGACTATTCGTGTCATTGTCCTTCTGAATTAAAGCGGATTCTAGGCCGTTTCGAAGGTTTTGTAGGTATCGATCCATCATTTCTGAGTTATGTTACTGACGAGAGCTGAGACATCCTTTTCAGCAAAATGGCTCCTTTGACTCCCAGCAAAAGTCTCCACAGAGAAACAACACGGATTGCCCACGTCACAGGCCAATGTCCCTCATCTGCGTTCTCAACCAAAAAGGATAAAATCTAGCGCATGATGGCCCGTCAGCTCCGGCGTTGACCAAAGAAAAATTGAACCAGATCCTCACGAAACAACGTGCGGAAACTTGCAAGTAACATCAACAGATTATGGGATCGTGTCGACCGATTCTTGTCCGTAAGCCGAGCCGACCACCCTGTGGTGGGGTGTATCGGACTGTTTTTGCAGGCATTGACGTTGACTTCCGCGTTGGCGAATCCCGTCTGACCATTTCGCTATTGCCTCCATGAATTGCTTGCTGCATCATCTTGCTGTTCCTCAATCACCATCGGATGTCCGGGCGTGAAGGACGGTCGATCCATGAGGAGTTGACTAGTATAACTCGGTTCTACACGTGCCGCGGTTGACAAAACTCACCGTTATTTGGAGATCGCTTCATCTCGATTATTATTGAATTGTGTGAATTTCACGTGAGACTCACATTATTTATGATCTGATAATTGGGATGTAACAAGTTCACATGCATTTGGGCTTTTGATAAAAAGAGTCTCCAAAAGATAAAGTCAAGAGTCATCAAATCTAAAGAATACCATATGTAGCCCAAGCAAGTATTTTATGAGGCCAGTACATGTATTAATCATAATTTAATCGGGATCGTCGGATTTGGAGAACCCAAATGGGACCCACCATTTTCGATGGTCCAAACTCAATTTAGAATCTCCCCTTCTCGATTGACTGGGCCATTTGCGCACAAGAAAGGCCTTATTCACGTGAAATTTCCTAGTCACGATGGTTGCCCACGTTTCTCTAGACCTAATGTTTCTAGACTAGAGTTAGGTTAAAGTCAGAACTCTAGGATTAATACGAAACTTAAGCCACAACATGCGCATGTGGTCCGATCAATCCTGTATAAAACCAGCTCAAACGTGTACAACCTCATCCATGTAACTCATCGAAAATGGCTTCCAACGATAACTACATCCTTCTCTTCCTCTGCTTCTCCTTCCTCTCTCTCCTCCAAATCAACTCGTGCATGGCCCAAAACGTCAAAGGAGGCTATTGGTTCCTGGGCAGTGGCGTCGCCGCCTCTGACATTGACTCGACCCTCTTCACTCATCTCTTCTGCGCGTTCGCCGATCTCGATGCGTCGACGAACCAGGTGGTCATATCGTCGTCAAATGCTCAGTCTTTTGCAGCCTTCACTAGCGATGTCCAGCAGAAGAACCCGTCGGTCGTAACCCTCCTGTCCATCGGGGGCGGCGGCTCGAGCGCGGATGACTTTGCGTCCATGGCGAGCCAGTCTAGCTCCCGAAAGACTTTCATCGATTCCTCCATAGCCCTAGCTGGGTCCAACGGCTTTCATGGCCTTGATCTTGATTGGGAATACCCAGACACTGATGCGAAGATGGCCAACTTGGGGTTGCTCCTCCAGGAGTGGCGGACCGCGGTGGCTGCTGAGGCGGCCAGCTCGGGCAACGATGCTTTGCTTTTGTCGGCGGCGGTCTATTTCAAGCCGCACTACTGGTCGCCCACGGATTATCCTGTGGCCGCCATGGCGGCGAGCTTGGATTGGATCAACGTGATGGCCTACGATTTCTTTGGACCCAATTGGTCGTCCACCACAGGACCGCTTGCTGCGCTCTATAATCCAGGTAGGGGAGGCAACTTTGACTTTTTTCTGGGTTATAAACTTTGACTATCCTGAGGTACAATGAAGTTTTGTTAATTTTATGTTTCAAGACTTTGAAATTTGTTGCCTCAACGTCAAGAGACTCACAAACTTGTAATTTTCTCGACACACGCGGCGTCTGAAATCGGTCCTTTCAATTTCAGGGAACGGCTTAAGTGGAGACGACGGGGTGACCGCTTGGATTCAGGCTGGCATGCCGGCGGGGCAGATCGTGCTAGGCTTCCCATTCTACGGCCGCGCATTCGTCCTCGCGGATGCCAACAACCACGGCTACTTCGCGCCCTTCACCGGGGCGGCGATATCCTCCGACGGGTCAATCGTGTACAATCAGATCACGGCTTACATATCCCAAAACAGTGCGACCATGGTGTACAACTCCACGGTCGTGTCTGACTACTGCTATTCCGGGACGACATGGATCAGCTACGACGATACACAGACCATCTCTACCAAGGTTGTGTACGCCAAGGGAAGAGGACTTAAAGGTTACTTTGCATGGCACGTTGGTGGAGATGACAACTGGGTTCTCTCTCAAACAGGTGAGTTTTTATGAGATTCGTGTTGCACGCCGTTGATCATGCATCGGAAGCTTTCAAAGTTACATTCTATTTCCCAAAGTTTAGCCCTAACCGTAGCTTACATGCAGTACAGTTAATCGGACCGTCATCTTCCAAACGAAATCGAATCATGTCCCCTTGTGTTTAGATCAAATTTGCACTCCATGTTCATCTAAAATGGAAGGAAATTCTTTTCAGGGACATTACAGTTCACCATAGTTAAGATCAGAATGGACTTTGTCATCTAAGAAACAGTATTTTCTTTGTTTTTTCAATGAAGTACAAAAGCGTGAAGGAAAAGTAAAATCTAGCCAAGCTTGACTTTATGAGATATATGTTTATATGTGTATATATTTCAGTCAAGTCCGACGCCGTTTTATTTAATTTTATACTGATATTTGCTTTGAACGTTTCAAAGATTTTGGTTCTACTTCGTCGTGTCCTTGGCTGTCCCCTCTCTTCATGCTCTGATTAAATAAGAAGTCAAACTTTTGCAGATCAGTTGATCAATTTTGTGACACTCTAATGATTCTAAATTCCTTCAATTTCGACCTCTTTGTTGCAGCTTCGAGTTCGTGGTGACCTAGACGACGTCCGTGCCCATGCGTCAGAGGGAGACCTCACGTACTGATGTTAATCGAAGTTTCGTCCAAATAATGCGATGGATTTTATAGTATCCCATCCCACAATAAAATGTATTCTTACCGGACTAACTGAAGCAAGATCCAACAATGTAAAGGATTTATAGAATATCTGTCTCTCTCCCTCCGCGCGAGCGCGCCCGTGCATGTGCGTTTGAGCTCGACACCATCATCAAGCTTGTCACCGATTGGTAGAGCTTGACGGGCACCTCAAGCTCACTCTCGATCGTTATTGTATCTCTAGAAAGAGAAGGCAAAGAGAGCTCGATCGAACTCAATTACGGGTTTGCTAGTATTAGTCAGCACATAAACGTGTTAAAAGAACGGATTCATAACCACTAGGGAAAAGGAGAGAAATGATTTGAAAGGATTGAGTTAGAACGTAATTGAGACGTGAACGAGGGAAAAGTAATGAAAAGAATGCAATCTTGACGAGATTTTTATTTTGGGCTCCTTTCTAGAAAATATTTTTCATAAAATCTGATAATATTTTCTGATGTTTAATTGAAACCTCAAAATGATCTGGAAAAAATTTTCCACCATTTGGTATAGAAAATCGGGAAAATTTCAATTTGGCACCCAAAGTGAGGTTATTTTCTCAAAAAGGGGGTCTAAAGTGGACAAAGTATCAAATAGGGGCCGGAAGTGCCCAATTAGCCTCAAATATGGATCCGAAGTGCCCAATTAATCTCAAGTAAGGGTCTGGGTTCGTCGGCCGATCAAATACTCACTGTTCGACAAGCACGTCATTGTTCCGATGAGGGCAATTTCGTCTTTGGACCCATTTTTGAAAAAATGACTTCACTTTGGATACGAAATTGAAATTTTCCCTTCCGAAAAAAATTACCAAAATATTCGATTTTTTTTTCTTTTTCCTATTCTTAGCTTAGTTGTCGACCACGGCGACCGTCGGCGATTGGCGTGGCCAAAGGCGAGGGGCGAGCCTCGCCACAGGCCTGGCCAGAGGTCCGTGAGGCTTGAACAGTCGAGTCAGTGTCGTGATCTCATCCTATCAAAAAACACTAGTCGTCTCCATGCACACGTTGCAAGATTATGCCGAAAGTCAACCCAGGACAACAACAATTGAGGAACCAACCGTCGTGCACTGATTGCCTGAAGCAATGGCACTTGAGTTCTCGTTTCCTACGTAAAACCCGATCGATCAAGGGCCCCAGCAAAGTGGTCTTCTTCCTCCTCCCGTAATCTCAAACCGCCACTTCTGTTTTCACATGCGCTTCCGAGCTCGTCTCTCATGGCGGGCGAAGGCAAACTCGCTTGTTTCTTCATCTTTTTCCTCTGTCTCCGCTCATCTGCGGTGGAACGAACGTGGGTCAAGTCCGGCTACTTCTACGCCGGCAGCGAAATCCCGGTCTCGGACATCGATTCCTCCTTGTTCTCTCACCTCATATGTGCGTTCGCTTTCATCGGCGCTCCGACCCATCAGCTCTCCTTCAACTCCTCCACCGAGCAAATCTTCTCCTCCTTCACGAGCACCGTGAAACGCAAGAACCCTTCGGTCACCACGCTGCTGTCGGTGTGGGCAGGCGGAGAGGATCCTTCGGCTTTCGCTTCGATGCTTGGTGAGTCTTCTTCAAAAAGGTCCTTTATTGAGTCTACGATAGAAAAGGCAAGGCTTTATGGGTTCGGTGGGGTTGATCTCTGTGGGGTCTTGCCCTGGAGGAGCATAAACATGACCAATTTGAGTTCCCTGTTGGGGGAGTGGAGAGATAGAGTAGACGCCGAAGCAAGAAAATCTGGGAAACCTCAGTTGCTGCTAGTAATGGCTGTGTATCGTGAATCCATTGCTGACTCTGTGAGTTACCCACTTGACTCAATTCAGAGCAAATTGGACTGGGTTCACCTAATTGCTTATGATTACCATCTCCCCACCAGGGACAAATTTGCCCTCCCTCATGCGGCTTTATTTGACCCAGCAAGCCAGAACAACACAGACTTCTGCATAACTTGGTTGTTGACTAGAGGATTTCCCGCAAGAAAGCTGGTTCTGGGCTTGCCCTACCATGGCTATGCGTGGCAGCTTGAGGATTCAAGAGACGATGCCATTGGCCATCCAGCGGTGGGGCCTGCTGTGACGGCAGATGGGTCATACGGATATAAGGCCGTAAGATCATTCATCCGAGATTTTGGTTATGGAGCCAGTTCTGTATATAATGGTACATATGTAGTGAATTTTTTCAGAAAGGGGTTGATATGGATTAATTTCGATGATGTGGAGGCCATTCGGGCCAAAGTAACTTATGCCAAGGGAAAAGGGCTTCTTGGTTACAATGTGTTTCAGGTTGGCAATGATCAGAACTGGGTTCTTTCCAGGACAGGTTAGGATAACTACCTCACAGGAATTCTTGATGATGGTTTTAAAATATTATTGTATTGAAAATGTAGAACTAAATGTAGTTCATGGACTTAACCGCCTTGTCAGCTCAAGAAGCCAGTGAAGATCGGCAAGAGAGGCGATGGTTCCGGCTAGTTATGCTTATTTCGATTGCTATAGTTGTTCTCCTTATATTTGGCCTGATATGCTACTTAACGAGGAGAACATTGAAATCAAAAGGTACATTTTGTAAAGTTCACTGGAGGATTACTATAACTCTGCGGTAATCAGGAACATTGACTTTGGAAGGATTAAAGTTCTAGATACATTTTCTTGATTTTGATTCTCAGGTATTTTGGGTGTAATAAAAGGATTTAGTAGCCGATTAAAGACTATGGTGTGTAAAGGTGAAAGTCTTGAGAGTGGTGCTCCTAATCTGCAAACATTTCGTTGTGCCACTCTCAGAGCAGCAACTGATAGCTTCTCCAGTGGAAATAAGCTTGGAGAGGGTGGATTTGGACCAGTTTACAAGGTAAAATATATTGAGGCCATACTTAAGCTAATGATTTTCTTTATCTGTTTCATTACAAATCCTATGAAGTGTGAGCCATGATTAAGTGCCAGATACGGTACTGTTGCTCTATATTGTGTGTTTGTTGTTGTTTAAATGTGAGCAAGGGAAATAATTCACCCCCAAATACCTTTCACTCCTTTTGCTCAAGAACATGTGGTCTTTGTTGTTTATAGTCTTGACTTATTATTGAGAAGGTGAAAGTAATGGGAACTTGCTACCATTACTATGAGAGAAAGCAAATGTTTCCCTATGTTGATTGAAGGTATGCCGGCTTTCTCTGTAGCAGCTGCCAGCTGATTGATTTATACTCGCAATTTCAATCATCCAGTTGGAATGGACTCACCCCAACAAGTTTGAGTTATTTAGAGATGCTGCATAGGTTTCTTTGCGATGTATGTGAGCTTGTAAGTTTCATTACAGGAGGTTGGACTTGTATGCATTCTGCCCAAGTTTTGTTTTTCCTTTATGATCCTTGGGGTTATGTGACTTATGTCATAGACAAAAAAACTGTCTTCCCGCATAAACAGTGAAAAGTTTAGTTCTGAGTCTACCATGTTCAACTGAAAGGTAGTTGCCCTGTACTGACCGTCAGCATCCCTGTTGCTCAGGGCAGGTTGCCCAAAGGACAGGACATTGCAGTAAAGAGACTTTCGAAAACTTCGAAACAAGGGCTCGAGGAGTTCAAGAATGAAGTTACACTCACTGCCAGCCTGCAACATGTCAACCTTGTTCGCCTTCTTGGATTTTGTATCGATAGGGAGGAAAAGATGCTGATCTATGAGTACATGCCATATAGGAGCTTGGACTTCTATCTTTTTGGTTCGACATCTTTCATGCTTCTTACAATAGTCATTGAGCATAACCTTTGTGTTTTAAAGTGACATCCAGTGTGATACTCCAAAAAGCTTATATGGGTCCCCTGTTCCAATTCAATGGCTAGATTAGGTAGACCCTTCTAAGCATTTGGGGTTCACAAAGTTATGTTATGCTCTAATTTTGCTTCTGGTTCTGATAGCCTTTAGGTTTTAATGATGTAGATCCGATAAGGAAATATTCACTGGATTGGGTGAAACGTGTTCATATCATAGAAGGCATCACACAGGGGCTTCTTTATCTCCAAGAATACTCGAATTTCACAATAATTCATCGAGACTTGAAAGCCAGCAACGTTCTGCTGGATAACGAATGGAACCCCAAGATATCAGATTTTGGTATGGCGAGAATATTCAGGAAGGATGACCTTGAGGCAAATACCGGCCGAATTGTTGGGACTTAGTAAGCGAGCTAATTACACCACTCCTAGTTTTACCTCGCACTTATTCTCCTGCTAAAAATCTCGTGCTTAAAACCAAATTTTTGTTCTTGTATATAGCGGGTATGTTCCACCAGAATATGTGAGGAAAGGCATCTACTCGATGAAGTACGACGTCTACAGCTTCGGGGTGCTGCTGTTGCAAATCATCAGTGGCAAAAGGACCTCATGTTACTACGGCCTGAATGAAAATCTGAATCTTCTCGAATATGTCAGTAGAGATTGTTTGTGATTCAAAATTTGCCGGGCTCAAATTTAGGAACATGAATTTTGACTTTTAACCAACTATCGTTCTTAATTTCAGGCATATGAGCAGTGGAAAGATGATAAATGCATGGAGTTCATCAACCCATCTCTGGACGACTCGTCATCATCTTGTAAGCTGATGAGATGCATGCAAGTGGCTCTTCTGTGCGTGCAAGAGAAGCCTGGGGACAGACCCTCCATGTTGGAAGTGTCTTCAATGCTGAAGAATGAAGCTGCAGGTGTAAATTCCCCCAAGAGGCCTGCATTTTCAATTAAGAAGGATGAAGATGAAGACGACGATGACAAGTGCTTGCTCAAGGAAGCAATCCATTCAGTCAACGATGCATCAGTTTCTGAATTCTTTCCTCGCTGATTATACATTGCAGGCATGCAATGCAGTGGATACTAATGCCATAGAGAGAATCTTTTTCAGAAAGGAAATAGAAACAGAGAATTTGTAGCATTATTTTCCCAATTGATTGTAATTTTTTTTTTTTGCGTCCGTATAAATTTTAATCCTCTGGATGCAGTTTGTAGGAATGTTGATTTCGAAAGGTATACTAATTGGAATGAGAAAAATGCAGATTTACTATCTCCTACTTAAATCTCATCTATAATCTCTGCACGTGAAATGGCAACATGTTGATGTTTCATTCTGTATTAACCCACAGCAGATCAACAACCGCAAATCTTGCCTCCATCCTGCCGTCAGCCATCGTCAACAATCACTATCATATTGCCATCGCCAGCTCAATGACAAAGTTCCCTGCCTTCCTTTTTGTCTGCGCGACCTTCCTCCCTCTCTCTCTCTTCGTGTGCGTGTGCGTGAGCTCAACACCGCTGACAAGCTTGTGGCCGATTGGCAGAGCTTAACAGGGCGTCAGGCTCGCCCTGGATCGTAATTGTAACTCTAGAAGGGGCTTTAGACTTGATCATGGGTTTACCCAAATCCCTCGTAATCCTTTCATATTTGAACGGACTTGGAAGGATTGCGAAAGACTAAAATGATCCCCCGTAATCCCTTCCCTCAATTCAGACAAGACTCTGTTTTTAGAGTCATTTCTTTCCCTCTCAATCTCGTTCTATCGTTTGGCCGCCATGGAAACTTTCGCGTGCACATCTGTCTGCTACGGACAAGATTGAAAGACAAAGTTAGGCCCAAGGATGAACGGTTTGGACACGGCATGACAAGACCCAGATAGAAGTATCCGCAGCCACGACCAGGACCCGAAGGCACCTGAAGGCTGAAAAGGTCAAGTGTTGCACCCGATGAAAGCGAACTTTTTGTATGCAAACGTGGCAAAATATGGCCGAAAGTGAACGTACAACAACTACAGTCGATCGAACAACCGTCATGCACTGATCGCCTGAAGGAGCAAAGACTCCGTCTCATTTCGTACGGACAATACCAATTAAAGACCACGGCAAAGCCGTCGTCGCCTTCCTTCTCCCATCGTCTCAAACCGCCACTTCTTGCTCTCGCGTTTTCTTCCGAGCTGTCTTTCATGGCGGGCAAAGGCAAACTCGCCTGTTTCTTCATCTTTTTTCTCTGTCTCTACCCATCTTTGGCGGAACAGACGTGGGTCAAGTCCGGTTACTTCTACGCCGGCAGCGAAATCCCGGTTTCGAACGTCGATTCCTCCCTGTTGTCTCACCTCATATGCGCTTTTGCTTCCATCGGCTCTTCGACCCATCCGCTCTCCTTCAACGCCTCCTTTGAACAAATCTTCTCCACCTTCACGAGCACCGTGAAACGCAAGAACCCTTCGATCACCATGCTGCTATCAGTGTGGCCAGGCGGAGAGGCTTCTTCAGCCTTGGCTTTCCTTTATCGAGTCTACGATAGAGAAGGCAAGGCTTTATGCGTTCAGTGGGATTGATCTCTTTGGGTCTTGCCCGGTGGGAGCATTGACATGACCAATTTGAGTGCTCTTTTGGGGGAGTGGAGAGATGGAATAGATGCCGAATCAAGAAAATCTGGGAAACCTCGGCTGCTGCTAGTAATGGTTGTGTTGTGAATCTATTGCTGACTTTGTGAGTTACCCACTTGACTCAATTCAGAGCAATTTGGACTGGGTTCACCTAATTGCCTATGATTACCATCTCCCCACCAGGGAAAAATTTGCCCTCCCTCATGCATCTTTATTTGACCCAGCAAGCTAGAACAACACAGACTTCTGCAAAACTTGGTTGTTGACCAGAGGATTTCCTGCAAGAAAGCTGGTTCTGGGCTTGCCCCACCATGGCTATGCGTGGCAGCTGGAGGATTCGAGCGACGATGCCATCGGCCACCCAGCGGTGCGGCCTGCTGTGACGGCGGATGGGTCATATAAATATAAGGCCATAAAATCACGTTGGGTTTTCTACCGAACATGCATAGTTAAAATTAAATATAAACACAGCGCAAAAAAATATAACTATATATATATATATCTTCAAAGGCGTTGTTTATACGTTTCAATAAAAAATCGGAAGATCATAGGCTTTGAACGGATTAACTCTCGTAGTGTGCCCAAACAACTTGATTTGAATGTTCTCAAGTTCAAGCCCCACAACCGTCTAGCGTGCCCAAAACGACTTGATTTGTATATTCTTGAGTTCAAGCCTCATAACCGTCGGACCTCTAGTTTAGACACATCATCAATCGCATGTCTTGCGGAAGAAAAAATTTGCGGGGAATCACCACCATAATTGTGTTAGCAATCTCGTAGTGACAATTTTCTGCACTATCGATATTTCAGTCGTGGCGCCAGACGAGAGAAAACGTTTTTATCGCTCACGCACACGTATTGCACTCTCACTTGCCCTTTGTCTTCTGTTGTTGATTACACTTTGTTTGGGCGACCAGCAACAGTTGCTGATCGCATGGGAACACTCACACGATCACCGACAATTGCTGATCACAGGTGATGGACACGGTCAGCAACTGTTGTTGACCGTGTGCATGCACCATTACTTTTTTTTTAATTAAAACACACGATCAGCAAATGTTAACCTTGTGCACCTTTAATTAATTTAATTTTATCAAAATAAGAGTCTAAGATCGTTTGGCATATTAACATGAGACCACTTTAGGTTTGTGTATGTATCATATGCACGAACGCTCATGATTAAAAATAAAATAAAATAAAATCCCATTTAACTTAATTTTAGTCCGACTAATCGATTGCTATGATTGCAAACATATTTGCAATATCTTATCTCCCATTCAACGTCATCCTGAATTAATTATGGTGTGTGACATCCCTAGATTCATCACTGAACTGGTTGTAAGACTTGTACTAATACGTTAATACTCTCAAGAGAATTGATTGTCCCGATCAATCTCTAGGTTTTACAAGCTACGATTGATATCTAGCAATATGTCATGGTTGCCCAGATATTGTGAATGCTTTAAGAACATAATGAACCTGTCTGCTTTGGCTATAGCGTAATTCAATGCCTTTGTCTTACTATGTCCCATTCGAACAAAGACCATAGAGTATTTGTCAAGCCACAAATTCGATCATATGCACAAACCTAATTGACATATATTTTATACGAGACATGAACAGTTCATTCTCGGTTATAACCCAGACCGAGGATTTCAATGTAGTGTCATGATTAGATCGCATAGAACATTATTATTGTACCTTGCATGTATCAAGGAGACAGATTCCATTTTGCGCGCACGAGTAACTTCGTATGTGAATGAACTATGACCATCAAGTACAGAGACGGATCAACGAACCGGCAATATGCACACCTGTGAACCACAACCATCCAACACACAAGTCAATATTGTGTCTAAGGTCTAAGGATTATTTACACAAGATCAAAGCATGAACAATTAGACATTGATCACGCTAAAAGCTTCCATGTTGCTTATCATTCTATGCGTGTCACGTTTAGTGAACTTCTTTCGTACAAACACCTATGTTCTAACTCAGGCATCACAATACCAAATGACTCGTGACTTATCATTCCCTTAAGTATCCAATACTTAATGGCGAAGTTAAGAATACACCGATCTCAATAGGATCATTAATATCCACTCAATGATCCATCGACTGGGAACAATTTAAAGATTTAGTTTGACTGTGAACCTGTCACACATGTTTTTAACGTCTCGAGAATAGGTCCAGTCACAACTGATCTTATGGAATCATTCATATATTTAAATAATTGGACAAATGAATAAATATTTCATTGCCATGAAATAAACAATGAAATTGACAGTACAACTTAAATTCCTAACATGTAACTATTACATGGTAACTTTAGGGCATACATCTAACAGATTATTCATCTGAGATTTGGTTATGGAGCGAGTTCTGTTTATAACGGTACATATGTGGTGAATTTTTTCAGAAAGGGGTTGATGTGGATCAATTTCGATTATGTGGAGGCCGTTCGAGCCAAAGTAACTTATTCCAAGGGAAAAGGGCTTCTTGGTTACAATGTGTTTCAGGTTAACAATGATCAGAACTGGGTTCTTTCCAGGACAGGTTAGGCTAACTACCTCAAAGGAATTCTTGATGAAGGTTTTAAAATATTATTGTACTGAAAATGTAGAACTAAATGTAATTCATGGACTGAACTGCCTTGTCAGCTCAAGAAGCCAGTGAAGATCAGCAAGAAAGGCGATGGTTCCGGCTAATTATGCTTATTTCGATTGCTAAAGTTGTTCTCTTTATATTTGGCCTGATATGCTACTTACGTAGGAGAACATTGAAATCAAAAGGTACATTTTCTAAAGTTCACTGGAGGATTGCTATATCTCTGTGCTAATTGGGATCATTGACTTAGGATTCAGCGAACAAAGGATTAAAGATTTTATCTCAATTCTATTTGCTTTTGAGAGGTGCTAGAGGTGGCAAAATGGATCAAGAACCCATATTTCGACTCCTTTAATGGACCATCTTGAAACTATAATAAGAGTTTGGAATAGATTTGTCTATGGAGAGCCAGACTAAAAAAATGAAAATATGATATGCTTGGCTTTCCGTTTTTGTAAATTTCATAAGGAGATTTATCCAACAATAGTTTTAAAAAAACACGGTGGATGATATACCAAATAGCAGCAATAACTTCAACCCAAAAATAAGCAGGAACACACCTCTCTATCAACATTGTCCAAACTATGTCTTGAAGAGATCGATTCTATCTCTCTACCATCCAATTTTGTTATGGAGAGTAAGGAGAAAAGAAATTGTGCTCAAAACCATTTTCATTGCAAAACTTAGAAATGTTTTGATTTTCAAGCTCTCTTCCACGATCAATTTTTATAGAAGAAATGTTGTAGTCTTTCTCATTTTGAACTTTTCTTGCAAATTTCACTAAAGAATTAAATTTTATTTGTTTTTGAGATAAAAACATTACCCAGGTGTACCTTGAGTAGTCATCCACGACATCCAAGCACTACCTTTTTCCATTAAGGCTAGTACTCCTTGTTGGTCCAAACAGGTCCATGAGAGGTACTAGAGGTGGCAAAATGGATCAAGAACCCATATTTTGACTCCTTTTAACGGACCATCTTGAAACTATAATAAGAGTTTGGAATAGATTTGTCTATGGAGAGCTTGACTAAAAAAATGGGCTTTTAATAGGTGCGATAGACCTATCTTTAATCCATTAATAACTTAATTTAGAGCTTGAGATTGTTAGCATTGCTTAGACTCGACAGACAGACGGATTAGTCGTTTCGGTGTGGGTGGGTTGAAAATGGATGTGACCAACTAGATCCAAATAACCATCATTGCTTCGATTCTTAACAATTATTCCTTTAAAATATGGGAAAAGCAATTTGAAAACAAATTGAACATGAAAAAAAATGAGCAAATGAGATAATTATTACAAAACCTATCGCTTGTTATTTTTTGTGGTGCTAGAAATTTGATCTAATTTAACAGAAGAGACTACGGAGGAAGATATATATGATGTAAATTTCTACTCTTGTAAGTATTAAAATATTTGAAAATACTGAGGGAATCGTTAAGATCTTGAGCTATTAGTGATGCTTAAATCGAATCGAATGTCAAGGAAATAACATGGAATAATCTATTAATTGTACACCTGTATTTAATCATTCAATATTTGGAGTTGAGACTCCATATGTTTATGGAACTGGACCAGCTCAGCCACGTCCTTGGTTTTGAAAGTAAGTGATGGTACTCTTCGAACTCCTTTATAATTTTCGCTTGCCCCGCGGTCCGACTCCACTGTTGCAAGCTCGCGTCTGTTCGAGGCGACGATGTTGCCTACAATCCGGCACCTCCCCCTCCAAGCTTGAGGGAGACACCCAACGGGCCTCCTCGTGTCTGCAACCACCCCGGTTCCCATTTCTGTCTTCCACCACCTTCGACCCTAGCTGTGGCCATCACCTACCCTGCTCGACCTCGCGTTGAGCCGGATCCGAGGTCGACTTGAGCCATATAGGTTAGATCTAGGTCTTGCTCAAGCTCAGATTTTGAGATCTAGAACTTGAGTGCGTCGCCGAGCTTAGGCTCAATGATACCGACGACAAGCCTCGGCTGAGTGTATAAAGACCAAAGAGGACGACGTCAACCAAGAGCATTGGTGTTAGTGGTTGAAATTGGTGGCGGAAAGCGAAAGCTTCTACTTTCTCTCTCTTACTTTTTTTTTGGTAAAAAAAAAATAGATTTATTGCTCAAAAGAGTATATGAGATGTATATTGACTTTCATGGCAAAGAAAATCGAAGCAGAGCCAAAGCCCATAATACAACAAAACAAAGCTAAATCCAAAAAACAAGGAAGCTCAACAGAGTACTAGCAGAGTTAAGCAAATACTCATTCCATAAAAATGAATCTGTCAAGCAAAATAATCGATGACCGATTACTGGATCTTATATCATCATCAGTGATGAGCAAACGCTAGAAAGTTCTTCTCTAATAACTACGGCGTTGCCTGTTGGCGGTGCATGCTAAGTTCGGCTTCCTCTACATCATCGCCATACGGAAACAACCAAAATGGGTTGAGAAAACATAGATAAAACTTTTGGAAGAGCAAATCTTTGTGGACGAACCAGACGCCAAAGCTCCTATGATTATCATTGAAACTGGAGGCAGAAGACCTGTACATAGACAGAGTATAGGGGTATCGAATCCCCGAAAACATTATTAAACTCCTAGATCTAAATCGGGAGTGAAAAGCTCCTAAATCTAAAACTAAATCATGAGAGTTTAAACTCTCATATCTAGAATTAGACCGGAGAAGAGAGCTCCTAGATTTGGATAAGGAGAGAAGGGAAAAAAAAACACAAAAGGACTTAAACAAAACCAATGGGAGGGGAGGGTGAGACTAGCTCAAACCCCCTCCCATGGCTGAAGCTTGAAGAAGACGATGAAGAGAGAAGAGAGAGGAAAACTATTTTCAATTAGTAAGTTTTTGGGGGTCTAAATTAAGTCATTAATGGGTTAAAGATAGGTCTATCACACCCATTAAAAGCCCATTTTTTTAGTCGGGCTCTCCAAGACAAATCTATTCTAAACTCTAATTATAGTTTCAAGATGGTCCATTAAAGGAGTCAAAATATGGATTCTAGATCCATTTTGCCACTTCTAGCACCTCTTGTGGACCTGTTTGGACCAATGAGTAATACTAGCTTTAATGGAAAAGGGTAGTGCTTGGTTGTCGTGGATGACTACTCAAGGTACACTTGGGTAGTGTTTTTATCTCAAAAGCAAATAGAATTTAACTTTAGTGAAATTTACAATAAAAGTTCAAAATGAGAAAGACTACAACATTTCTTCTATAAAAACTGGTCGTGGAAGAGAGCTTGAAAATCAAAACTTTTCTAAGTTCTGTAATGAAAATGGTTTTGAGCACAATTTCTTTTCTCCTTACACTCCGCAAAAATGTTGGATTGTAGAGAGATAGAATCCATCTCTTCAAGACATGGTTAGGACTATGCTGATAGAGAGCTGTGTTCCTACTTATTTTTGGGTTGAAGTTGTTGCTGCTATTTGTTATATATATATTTTTTTTTGGTAACCCAGGAACCCCCCGCACGGCCGACAGCCGGAGGAGTAAACCTGGGGTGACGAGCTATTTGTTATATCATCCACTGTGTTTTTCTTAAACTATTGTTAAATAAAACTCCTTAAGAAATTTACAAAAAGGGAAAGCCAAGCATATCATATTTTCATATCTTTGGCTGCGAATGTTATATTCTCAAGAATTCCAATGATAATATTAGAAAGTTTGAACTAAGAGTAGATGAAGATATATTTCTCGGTTATTCTACTTCAAGCAAGACATATCATGTGTTTAACAAGATTTCGCAAGAAGTAGAAGAATCTATAAATGTCAAATTCGAGGATGGCTTGAAAGGTGCATAACCTATTGGGAAAGAGGAACCTGTGCCGCTAATAACACCAACCAGTAATTTAAACCTAAGTCAACCAAAAGAAAATCGAAGCTCCAATCTAGCACCTTTACCGAGGGATTGGAGATACAAATCAAGCCATCTTAAGGAAGAAATCCTTGGAGATGTAGGTGAAGTAATCAAGACCATATCTTCGTTCGAAGAGCTCATGAATTCCCTAGCACTCATTTTTTAAATAGAATCAAAAGGAATTGAAGATGACATTGTTGCTAGAATTGGGTTGAAGCAATGCAAGATGAGCTTCATCAATTCAAAGTCAATGAAGTGTGGGAACTTGTTCCACGTTTTGAGGATCATCTTATCATCGGAACTAAATGGGTATTCAGAAACAAATCGGATGACAAAGGTAATGTTATTCGCAACAAAGCTAGGTTAATTACGACGAGACTTATGCCCCCATAACTATACTAGAAGCAATTAGATTGCTACTGGCTTGTGCATGTTGCTATGATTTTAACTAAATGAATGTGAAAAATGTCTTTCTAAATGGTTCTATTAAAGAGAAAGTGTTCGTAAAGCAGCCATAATGATTCAAAGGCCTGGGCAAGACTAGCTGTGTTTACCAGCTCAAGCAAGCTCTTTACGGACTCAAGCAAGCTCCAAGAGCTTGGTATGAAAGGTTGTGTGCTTTTCTCGTCGAAAAAGGAAAAATTGATACAACTTTATAATGTAAAAGAAAGATGATGATATTCAGCTTATTCAACTATATGTTGATGATATCATCTTTGGATCTATTAATGAGTTACTGTATAAATAATTTGCTAATATTACGCAAAACGAGTTTGAAATAAGCATGATGGGGGAACTGAACTTTTTCCTTGAACTCCAAGTCAAGCAAACCAAAGTTGGAACTTTCATATTTCAAGAAAAAAATGCTAGAGAATTAGTGAAGAAGTTTGGGATGGACATACGAGAATTGATGCGCCAATGCCTCCATCAACCAAACTTGACAAGGACAATAAAGGTAAGTCTATCGATCCTAAGCTATAGAGGAGCATGGTAGGATCATTATTGTACTTGACAGCATTTGGATCTGATATTCTATTTAAATTATGTTTGTGTGCTCATTTCTAATCTAATATTAAGGAATCGCATTTAACTACTATGAAACGAATCATCAAATATGTTGGAACATATCCTAAATGTGACATCTAGAATTTTCTATATTCGGTAATAATATATAGGATGATTTTCCATGACCGTATTCACTTGGAATTCGATGCTTTGAGATTAAATGGAAAGACAAGGGTAGTTGATTTACCACCATATTAGTTGTGGAAGAGAACTAATATGCTCTGAATTATATTTTTGATGATTTTTAAGTTTAAATTTATTGAATTGAGATTTTCCAATGATATGATATATTATACTAATAATTTTAGTGAGTTCAAAATATTTTTCTTATTTAGTAATGCTTGGTACGGACATTGATTTTCCTTATTTATGTACTGATTTTTTAGATATTTTGGTGCCTTAACAAAATATGTACTTTGGGAAAACCCTATGGTTGAGTCATTGAGCCTTCTTTAATGTGTGCATGCCTCTTTTCATGTTTCCCTAAGCATTTTAACCCACATACCTTTAAGTTTAAAACATTGAATTTGACCATCAATGATATCATGCATGTTGACACCTAAATTTTACCGACAATCATTTAGTCGTAATTTGCATAGAAAAATTAGGGATTAATCGTTAACCCCTAAACAAAAATATTTAAATTGCACAGCATATAGTTTTAGTTTAATTGCATTTGCATCAAATTGGCGATGGCAAGCGAACTTAAATTTTATCGGACGAGACTCGGCTCGCTCGGAATGCTAGGGCCGAGAATAGCACGTCACGTGGGCTTGGTTGTTTTAATTTGGGCTTAGCCCAAGTTAATTCAGCCCATTTAAATGCTAATTAAGCCCTAAGCCCAAGCTTAAGCCCATTAGGTTAATTGAGCCCATTTAATTTGACCTAGATTAGTCTATATATACATGTTATTAGGTCACATTAAGGGGGGAGGTCATAATTCAGATCAGAAATTAGAGAGAGTGAGAGTGAAAGTGAGAGAAGGAGAGGCACGCCGTTCACGCCGCCTCACGCCGGTACTCACGCCGCCGCGCGCCCTCTGCCGACGACCGCCACTGCACAGCGCCGCCGTTGCGCCATCTCAACGCTTGCTGCCCCGCCGACGTAGCTGCTTCCCGCCGGAAACCGCCGCACGCCGTCAGCCGAGCCCAGCAGCACCAGCGCCCGCCGAACTCCGCCTCTCCTCCCACCGTACGCCGCGCGCTGCCCCACATTGACGCCTGCACCGTCGCCCGGAGAGCCGCCCGTGCCGTCGCTGTTGCCCCACCGCCTCAGCCACTGCCGCGCCGGACGCCTGCAGCATCGCCGATCGTTCACTGCCGCCGTCCGCCGCTCTTCGCAGCCACCGTTGGCTGCTGCTCGGAGACCACCGCCTCAACCGCGCCGTCGCTGCTGCGCCATCGTCTAGCCGGAGTTCCGTCGACGCGCCGTAGACCACAGCCACTGTCCCCGGCGTCCACAGCCCACCGGAGACGCCACTCCAGCCGAGCCGTAGCCTCACCATCGCCGCCGCCGCCGGGACAGTGTCTAGCAGCTCCGCCCGAGTTGCTCGCCGCCGCCTGGACGTCGTCAGCCCTTGCCGGAGCCTACTGTTCTCGCCGGAACAGTACCCGGTGCGCCTTGTTTGTGCCCGCCGGAACGGCAGCCTTGCCGGAACAGCACCCATACGCACCGGAACAGCACACGTGAGCCTACCGGTGTCGCCGTGCATCCCGTTGTCGTCGTCCGTTTGTTTCGTCCCGATCTGTAAGCCGATCTCGATCCAAGTTCAAATTTGGAAGTTATCCAAATTAGGTAATGATCATTATCTCCTAAATTTTCAGAATATTTCAATTTCCTATTTTGAATGGTTTGGAATATTGCATGAATATCCGGAAGATATCTATACGTATTTGGATAATGTTCGATGTCCGCAATATTTCTGAATATTGAAATTAGGAAACTTTCCTAATTTAGCAACGTATTTGGACGTCTATCCGACCTTATCCCTAAGGTATGATACGCGGCGATACGGGAAATTTTTATCCTATCCATAACCAATTGGATACGATAATGAATTTCGATAGCTTTCCAATTTTGAATAATCGACTATCCGTTAATATCTATAACCCCATAGATATGACCGATAGTTCGATTTCTGTGCCTAATCCGAGTTTGAAACAAATTTGGCGGATCGCGTGGTTGATTTGAGTTTGATTGTCATCCTTGTTTTGATTGTTTTCCTTTTCAAATAAAAAGAAAACCAAAAAAATTCTGTTTTGATACTTAAATTAGAATTTTGCATGTCTAGGATTTTTGAATATATCCCGAAGGATAAGACAAATATCTAATTCAAATTAGGACTTCACGTGGCATGTTTCCTAATTTAAATTAGGTATTGTTTTAAACTCTAACGGATTATTCACGTTATTTTATTATTCCGAATTTTCATAAAAAAAACCAAAAAAAATGGTGAATTGTTTCATGTTTTATTAGAATAGAATGCATTTTAATTTAAGTAATTTATAATTTCGAATTTTGCCAAAAATCCCAAAAAGAAAACATGTTAGGATAGATTAAGTCATCATAAGTTTCATGTTAACTTAGGTATTTTTGAATTTCAAATTTTAAACAGAAAATACCAAGAATAGAAGTCATTAGGTTGCATGTTAATTTAGGCATATTTTCATTCCGAATTTCATCAAAATACCAAAAATATATCATTGCACGTCATTAGAATTAAGTCACGTCGTCGCATGACATATAGTTTGCATGTCTAGATTGCATTAATTCGCGTGTCATTGTTGCACGTCATTGCATATAGTTTAAGTTTAATTTAAATAAAGTGAAAATCCAACAAAAAGAGAAATTGAGTGATTGTTTGTTAACTAGAAATCATATTAGGGTGTTTGATGTGATTTTCTAGCTAACAACGCAGATGCTTGCTGGATTCGAGGTAAGTTGTTCTCCTAAGCTCGCAATTTATTTAATGCTTTGATTTCTGGGTGTTAAATTGGTGGTTTGCGCACCCGCATGAACACCTCACATGTTAGTGGCTAAGTTAAAATGGATCCAAACTGCCTGCCAAAATATTTTTGAAATGAAAAGGTACCGAAAGGGCGTTAGACTAGATCTAGCGTAATCAAGTCCCCGGGCTTAGAATCTCTGGTTTGTAGGAATAAAACATATCTCCCTATGTTTTATTTAGGTTTCTAATCAGCCTACCGTAAAATGATTAGTGGCGACTCCAAGCATGAAAACATTTGCATGTTAAGAACTTAAACCCTAAGTCGCGAATTGGTAGGACTTGGGAGGGTCCGAGTTAAGTTCAATCTTAATAATCCATTAGCCCGAGAAATTGAAATAAGATTTTTTAGGATCGCGACAGCTTGGCGACTCCGCTGGGGACTTAAGTTAAAACTCTTAGTGGACTTAGGCCAGTTTTTCATTTCAAAAATTATTTTTGCTTGGCAGCGAGGATCCCAGGTACGCCCCTAACGTTTTAAGGTGTTAAATGTTTTTGCAGTATGGGAGGTATAAGGGAGAAGTGCTTGCTAACCTTTGTTTTGCAGGGAGATGGTTAAATGTATGGTTTAATTTATGCACGAAGCGTTGTTTGATATAAACTGTTGTGCATGCCTTACATTTACACTACACCGCACACACTACCCGCTGCCGGACCTGGGCGGCATAGGTTTAGGATGGTACTGAGATAGTGGACACCCCGACCAAAACCATTTGGTACGGGTCGCCCTCCTCGGTCCCGAAAATTTTTTCATGGTGTCATTGATAACCCACCACGGTTGTATTCCACTCAACCCGGGTCGGCTCTTTGACTAAGCCGGAGTCAGGGGAATCCCAGCCTAACCACCACCATGACTGGTTTAGCTCGGTAATCCTCTCGTCTCCACTTTGCAAGCCAGAGTCTAGGTAGAAATCGAACCTCACATTTCATGCGCATGTCTATGTGTTTGCCATTTCCTTACCCGGTGAAGTAAGATTTCTTTGACCCTTATCTTGCAATTTATTTACCTTTCGTTCTTTTCCTTTGGTCGGTCTATGATGTTAGGTCGGTCGCGAGTTTTTGGTTTATACACTATGGGAGTGTCGGACATCCGGATTCTTGATGTTCCTAAGGACGAGCTCCGTGCCTGGTGGAGTCTACTCAGTCCAACCAACCGCAAGTTAGTGGAGGGCCACGTCGGAAGGTTGCTCCCCTTACTGGAGGTTAAGGTCCGTACCGGCCTCGTTCGAGCATTAGCCCATTTTTGGTGTCCCGAGACATCCACTTTTATATTCGATAAGCATGAGCTCGCCCCGACTTTGGAAGAATATAGTGTGCTCATTGGAAAATCTTTGGAGTCCGAACCAGTTTCGCCACCTTTGGCAATTGATTCAATATTAATGTTGTCAGAATTTTTGAGTGTCGAAAAACATGACTTGGAAAAAGTTTTAAAAGCAAACCGTGGGTCATGCCCTTTCTCATTCCTGAGTCAATGTTTCGAAAAAGCCACACCTTTTCAAAAGGGCAGAGTCTTTTTACTAGCATTTTTCGGGTTTGTCATTTTTCCTCATTGCAAAAACGCATATAGCCCGTCAATTGCATGGTTGGTCCAACAGGTTTGCCTTCAAAAGAATTTTGTCAACACCATTTTAGCAGAGACCTTCATTTCTCTCACTAAATTCAAGCAAAATGGTGACAAGACATTCCATGCACCCATCGAACTATTGCAAATCTGGTTTTTGTCTCACATAAAAGGGTGTGGCAATTTACTCAAAATTTCCGAGCTCAGTGATTCCAGTCATCCCATTTTGAGCTATAAAGAAAAACAAGAGAACGCACCGGATTACCATTATTCCGAGTGGATCATTTTTATGAAAAATGCTAGACCCCAAGGTTTCCAATGGCATGCTAGTTGGTTCAATGTCGAGGAAGCTCGGCTTACGTGTAATGGTGTCGGTCCGGTGCCACTCTTGGGCTTCACTGGCGCAATCGAGTACTATCCCGCCAGAGTGTCCCGTCAGTACCAGATTCTCCAGGGGCTCCCCCCGGCGTTACAACCCGAGCTCCTCCGTGCCGATTTCTCCGACCAGAGTGAGGAACATGAAGGGACCATAGCTCAACTCCAGAAGATGTGGAAGAAGTGTCGTGTTTTGAAAATAGCCCGACCCGAAGGAGAGCTCAAAGGGGAGCAGAAGTCCCACTTCGCGACGACCCAGTACATCCGACGACACAAGATCCCTCAGGAGATACGCCCGACGATACCCAAGGTGCCTCTCAAGTCGGCCAATCGCTCAGAGAACAACCGCCTCAAGAGGAAGGTCGAGGAAGCTGAAGAGAAGGCAGCCAAGATAGCTCGGGCTTATGAACAGCTGAAGAAGGATGTCGCCTCCCATATGTCTATAGATCAAGCTTAAAAAAAAAAATGAGTCGAAGCTTGAAGTTGTTTCTCTTCATTTCCATCTCAGTTTTTAATTCGCTTAGGAATTGCGTCGTTTCTTTTTAATTCAATTTGCTTTCAAGTCATTAGTCAATGTAAAGATTTTCGTCATTTCAATAAAGAGGTCTTTTCAATTCAAAGCGGCTAGACTAATGTCATGGATCGGCGTATGATTTTTGCCTAATGCTTACGGATGCCCTGTTTCATTCTGAAATTAGGTAACTACGGACCGATCACGATCACCTATTCGCACTCGGTCAAAAGCTAGAATGGCCGATCAAACCGAGTTGCAAGAGCGTGTTAATGGTATGGCAGACCAGATCAATCAACTCGCCGCCGCCATGCAACAAATGACCGCTGAGATCAAGGCTCTTCGGTCGGTCCCTGTTCCGACATCCCCTGAAGTGTCAGTCCCGAAGCATACAAGTGCGAAGAATGTCGATGTCGAGGAGGATGACGAGATGCCTGAATTGGAGGATGACCCTATCCAGATTATTGTCGACAAACCGAAGCCGGACGAACGGGTCCACAAGCTCGAGGAGAGAGTTAAGCAGTTAGAGGGTTCACAAGATTCGCCCTCGGTCGACTTGTCCATGTATTCCCAGATTAAGATCCCGAAGAAGTTCAAGATGCCGGATTTCGATAAATACAATGGCACCACGTGCCCGAAAGCTCACCTGCAGTTGTACCACGTGCAAATGACCTCGTACGTTGACAACGAGCTTCTTATGATCCATGCATTCCAAGCGAGTTTGACCGGCCCCGCTCTGCATTGGTACCTCATGAAGAAGATCAATAGCCTCAAAAGCTGGAAGGAGGCCAGTGAGGCATTCCTCAAACAATACCGGTTCATAACGGACATCGCTCCCACCCGTGATGATCTCGAGCGAGCTCAAATGAAGAAGACCGAGTCTTTTAAAGACTATGCCATCAGGTGGAGAAATTTATCCGCTCAGGTTGTCCCGGAGCCTATTGACAGTGAGCTGAAGAGGATGTTCGTCAAAACTCTCCCGTTCGAGTACCGTAATCGAATGGTTGCCATTCCAGCTGACAACTTCAACCAGCTCATCCCTATAGGCGAACAAATCGAGATAGGATTGAAGGATGGATGGTTTGTCGAGCCGTCCTCGTCAGCCAAGAGATACAGTGCGAGAAAGGAGAAAGAACCGGCTGCGGAAGTGAATATGGCTTATAACCAACCGAGCCGGCGGAATACTAACCCAGCCCCGGCAATTCAGGTGGCTGAAGCTCAGCAGCAAAACACGAGCCGTCAACCTTTCCAGAGGTGGAACAACAGGAGACAATTCACTCCCCTCCCTGGTTCATTGTCACAAGTGTTGGCGGTGCTCCGGAAGAAAGGTTTACTCACCAACGAGCCAAAGCGGCCCAATCCTGAGCAGTATCGTAACTTCGACCCGTTGAAGAAATGCGATTATCATATGGGTGAGGTCGGACACTCGACCGACGATTGCTTAGCCCTCAAGCACCGAATCCAGAACCTCCTGGACACGAAGGCTTTCTCATTCCAGTCCGCCAAGCCAAACGTCCAGAACAACCCGCTCCCTGATCACGCGGGAAATGTGAATGCTGTATTCAGTTTCAATGCTGGTCGAATCAGGAACATCAGGGTGTACACAACCGAAGTCTATGGAGAACTGGTGAAGGCCGGCTATTACCCGGGTAACGAGGCCCTTCCCCTGGCTATCATGAGGGCAAGAATCTCAGCGATGGTGAAGCAGGGATGATTGTCTATGCTGACCATACGGGCATCGTCTCCACTATCTCTGAGGTTGTTATCAACTGGGACGAGGAATTTGCTACATTGAGCACCGGGAAGGACAACCTCAATCCTTTACCTGAAGACATGCCACCGCTCGAAGACGCAACTGATGACGAGGAGATAGACACCCCTACACCCGATGAGGGGATAGTGATCGAGATTCCTCAGCCGTGTGAGTACTCTGGCGATAGGGCAGTTCCCTGGTCTTACAGCCTCGATGTTGATTTGGTCACCAGATCCGGACGTGCTTATGGCCAAGCCAATGCTCAACCCGCAAAACCGGTCACTGATGAAGAGGCTAAAGAGTTTCTGGCTGTTATCAAAGCCAGTGAATATAACATCGTCGAGCAACTACGCAAGATGCCCGCACAAATTTCTCTACTTGAGCTTCTTCAGACGTCGGTCAAGCATCAGAAGGCCCTAATGAAAGTGTTAAGTGAAGTCCACGTGCCTGAGACGATCGATCATGAAAGACTGGAAGAGTTTGTGGGCTCCATACTCCTCAAAGACCTAATAGCCTTTTCGGATGAGGAATTCCCTCTAGAAGGCAGAGGACATACCAAGGCCCTGTACATTTCCGTCAAGTACAAGGCCTCGCACGTGGCACGGGTCCTAATCGATAACGGTTCGGCCCTCAACATTTGCCCTCTGGCGACTCTGCATCGCCTTAAGGTAGATCCCTCGAGGATAAATGCAGCAAAGACTTCCGTACGAGCTTTCGACGGAACAAAGAAGGAAGTTATGGGAGAAATTCACCTCGACATACAGGTTGGACCAACCGTGTTCAACGTCCTATTCCAGGTTATGGACATTCCCACTGCATTCAACTTTCTGCTTGGTCGTCCATGGATTCATACTGCTGGAGCCGTCCCATCCAGTCTGCATCAGAAGGTGAAGTTCGTGATGGAAAGGAAGTTAGTAATTGTCCACGGTGAAGAGGAACACCCAATCTATCACGCAGCGGCTATCCCCTATGTCGAGCCGGACTGCAAAATTGAATCGAGTTACCAGTCGCTCGAGCTTGTATCGACCATTCACGCGTCTAGAGGATCATCGCCACCAGTCCCTGAGGTGTCGAATGCTGCTGTTATGGTCGGAAGAGTAATGGTCTCGCATGGCTTTATTCCGGGCGAAGGCCTTGGCAGGGATGGTCAAGGTATCCGCCGACCGATCGAAGTCTCTCAAAGACCCCGCACTTCTGGATTAGGGTATCAAGGGCCAACTACGCTGAACAATGAGAGACGAGGATACGGTCAAGGTCGAGGCCAAGGAGCTGAGCAGAACGGACAGCGATCCAATCAAGGGTCGAATAATGAAGAAACTGCGCGTGGTAGGATGCTTCCACATATCCGCACCACGTTTCCGGGTCCAGCGAGGATGATGCACGAAGAGACGGAAGTAATCGACACGCTGGGGCAACCGAGTGGCAAGTTTGATTTCTATGTGAAGTACTCGGCGCCCCCAAGCTTTTATTCGGATCCCCGCGACATTGTCCCTGACGGATGGGGAGGCATGGATGATCTAAAGATAGAAGACCCCGACAATGCGATAGAAGGAATCACTACCTTGTTCGACGACGTCTTCATTGGAGTTGTCGAGGAAGGACCGTTAGAAGGGATGGGCGCTGGCCCACAAGAGTAACAACTTTTACTTTTCGCACACTCCCCTGCGTGGGAATTTTTACCGCTTTCTAGGATTCGCCCCATTCCGGGTGCTATTTGCATTTTCATTTCTAGGTTTTGATGGTTGCAATTTCCATTCAATAAATGTAATTCATTTCAAAAATCAATGAAATTACAAAGTTTTATTCTCATTTTTGAGGGCATGATGAGGTATATCAAACCAGCCCGGTGATGATATCCAACCGATAAAAGAAAATATAGTCCAAGGAGAATTCTGAGGCCTGGGCTTCTTCATGCTTCCTCGTTTTAAAACCTTTTCAAAATGAATTTCAGAAAAAACAAAAACAAAAAATTTTTGCAAAAATGCGAGGATTAGCCCTGTTTGTCCTTCTGAATCCGCTGCTTTATGTTTCAGGGGCAATCTTGTGACGCATGAGGGTATGGGAACGGTCCAATCTGATGAATTATGCGCCACCGAGCTTGATCCCGATGATGCCGGAGAACTCAATGATTCCTCAGATATTCAGCGCGACCTAGAACATCATGAAAGACCTAAAGTTCTGACGGTCGATCAAACTATCGCTGTCAACTTGAGTGATTCCGGAGAACCCAAGGAGGTCAAGATAGGGGCAACTCTTCCCGAAGATGAAGCCAAACGCCTGGTACAGTTGCTGAGAGATTACCAGGATATCTTTGCCTGGTCGTACGTCGACATGCCAGGATTAGACCCTTCTATTGTGGAGCATAGCTTGCCTACTAACCCCGGCATGCCACCCAAGAAACAGAGGCTACGAAGAACCAAACCTGAACTTTCGAAGAAGATAGAAGAGGAGGTCATGAAATTGTTGAAGGTGGGATTTATCGAGGTCACCCAATACCCTACTTGGGTGGCTAACATCGTGCCAGTCATGAAGAAAGATGGCCGAGTTCGGGTGTGCATCGACTATCGCGACCTGAGCAAAGCTAGCCCTAAAGATGACTTTCCATTACCGCACATAGATGTCCTGGTAGACAGTACTGCTGGGTTCGAGCTGTTCTCTTTCATGGATGGTTTCTCGGGCTATAATCAGGTAAGAATGAAGGAGGGCGATAAGAAGAAGACGGCGTTTATTACCCCTTGGGGAACGTTTCACTATAAGGTCATGCCCTTCGGCCTTAAAAATGCCGGGGCAACATATCAACGCGCCATGGTCACTCTTTTCCATGACATGATGCACAAGGAGATTGAGATATATGTTGACGACATGATTGCCAAGTCTCGACCCGGAGAGAGTCATGTTGATACCCTGAAGAAGCTGTTTGACCGACTTCGTGAATTTAAGCTCCGTCTCAACCCAGCCAAGTGCGTATTCGGGGCAACGTCGGGCAAGCTACTTGGGTTCGTAGTAAGCAGTAAGGGCATTGAAATCGATCCTTCCAAAGTGAAGGCTATATGTGCGCTACAACCCCCATCCACCGTGAAAGAAGTACGCAGCCTCCTGGGCAGACTGAATTATATAGCTCGGTTCATTTCCCAGCTCTCCGAAACTGCTAAACCGTTCTTCAAGCTTCTAAGGAAGAATGCTCAGGTGGAATGGGATGATAATTGTCAAGAAGCATTTAGTGAGCTGAAGCAGTACTTGATGAAACCACCAGTGCTAGTCCCTCCAGTGCCGGGGCAGCCTCTGATTCTCTATCTCACGATCCACAGCGAGTCTCTGGGAGTTATGTTAGCCCAGAAAAATCCAGGAGATGGGAAGGAGCGAGCCATTTATTATTTGAGCAAGAAGTTTACTGTCTCGGAATTGAACTACTCTGAAGTCGAGAAGACTTGCGCTGCACTAGTGTGGGTGCTCCATCGGTTGAGACAGTATACACTGCATCACCAGACTCTCCTAGTGACTGAGAATGATCCCATCAAGTACTTACTTGATCAACCGGCTTTGGTAGGGAAGCTAGCCAAGTGGCAGATTTTGATCTCAGAGTTTGATATCCAGATGATGTCACAGAAATCAGTTAAAGGCCGAGTGATTGCTGATGTGCTAGCTGAGAATCCTGGAATCTCGGATGATGATGGATATTCCCCAGAGGACCGCATTTTAGTGATAAAGGAAGACGCGTGGACTATGTTCTTCGATGGAGCCGTGAACTTAACTGGTTCCGGTACTGGGGCAGTCTTAATATCCCCGGATGGACAGCATTATCCAGTGGCAGCAAAGCTGGTATTCCCATGCACTAATAATATAGCCGAGTACGAAGCTTGTATCCTCGGACTTCAAGCCGCAGTTGAAATGGAGATAACCAAGTTAAAGGTGTTTGGTGATTCTGCTCTGATTATTCTGCAAACTCTGAGAGAATGGAAGACGAGAGACACCAAGCTAGTGCCATACCATGAATACCTCGAAGAAATCATAAAGGAATTTGAAGACATTTCCTTCGAGTATTTGGCGAGGTCCCACAATCAGTTCGCTGATGCGCTAGCTACGCTGTCTTCCATGCTGCAAGTGACCGGTGGAGTAGAGGTAGAACCCCTGAAGATCGAAGTCCTAGCAAAACCGGCCTACTGTATGGCTGTGACTGGAGAACCTGATGAAAGACCATGGTATTACGACATCATGAACTACATTCAGAGACAAGAATTTCCTGAGGGAAGCACTCTGGCTGACAGGAAATATATAATGAAAATGGCCTCAAAATTCTTTGTCAGTGGTGAAAAGCTATACAAAAGGTCTCATGATTCGATCCTGTTAAGGTGTGTAGACGCAGCTGAAGCCACCAGAATCACGCAAGAAGTGCACGAGGGGGTATGTGGTCCACATATGAATGGTCACATGTTAGCCAAGAAGATCATGAGGCTGGGTTATTATTGGCTTAGTCTCGAAAGTGACTGTATCCAGCACGTTCGAAGATGTCATAGCTGTCAAGTTCACGGGGATAAGATAAATGTTCCCCCCACAGAGTTGCACCAGCTGTCCGAGCCATGGCCATTTTCAATGTGGGGCATCGATGTGATTGGTCCTATTAACCCCAAGGCGTCAAATGGACACCGTTTCATCCTGGTTGCAATTGATTATTTCTCTAAATGGATTGAAGCGGCATCTTATGCGAGCGTCACTGCAAAGAATGTTGTGAGATTTATCAGGCGAGACATAATCGCTCGCTATGGTGTTCCCGAGGCTATTATCACCGATAATGGGACAAATTTGAACAACAAGTTCGTGGACCAGTTGTTCGATGAGTTCAAGATCCGGCATTTGAATTCATCTCCCTATCGTCCACAGATGAATGGAGCAGTTGAGGCCGCTAACAAAAACATCAAGAAGATCTTGGCTAAAACGGCCGAGAATTATCGTGACTGGCATGAGAGATTGCCATTTGCATTGATGGCATATCGAACTTCCATTCGAACCTCTGTCGGTGCAACCCCTTTTTCTCTGGTGTATGGCATGGAAGCCGTTCTGCCCGTTGAAATGGAGATCCCTTCCCTGCGTGTTTTATCCCAAGTGGAGTTGTCTGAAGCGGAATGGATGCGGCAAAGACAGGAGCAGCTGAACCTAATTGATGAGAAGCGGTTGAGAGCCATTTGCCATGGTCAAACCTATCAGCAGAGGATAGCTAGATCCTTCAATCAAAAGGTGCGTCCCAGACACTTTGAGGTAAATGATCTAGTCCTAAGGAAGGTGCTGCCAATCTTCCCTGTTCCCGGAGGTAAATTCGCTCCAAACTACATCGGCCCATATGTAGTTAAGAAAGTACTTCCTGGAGGTGCTTTGATTCTTGCAGAGATGGATGGTCGTGTGTTTTCCAATCCTGTCAACGCTGATGCTGTGAAGATGTACTATCCTTGATAAAATCTCACATTTTGCAGCAAAAGTTTTTCAGTATCGGGTCTTATACTTTGAATTGCAAACATTTCACTGATGAATAAATGATTTCGATCAACTTTGAGATGAAATGTGTGCATTGGCTCTAATTTCTGCATGATTATTTTGTTAATCAGTATTGTCGACTTCAAAAGGGGAGGTCTATTTAAACAATCTAATAACTCACGAAAATGACTTGAGTGTGTTGAATGAGGTACATCGGGACGATGAAAGGCAAGCCCTATCCTACACACTGTCCCATGCATCAATCCCCAATGAGTTGAGTAGAAAAAGAAAAAATCCCCAGGGAGTTGAGTGGAAAAATTCCATGTCTGCAAGGTAAAGAGTTTTCTCGCAAAAGGTACGGCGATCGAAATGACAGGAGGCATTTCATTTCTCTATCCCAAACAGTACAGGTTATCCCTTGTTCAACCCCTTTGAGCCTAAACACTCGAGAAAATTCTTTCAAATTACCCCTGTCAAGAACCACCCCTCATCGGGGCAGACCGAAGGTAAATCAGCATCATATGGTGAAAAATGTGTAGAAATTTTCTTGCTCTCACTTGCATCAATCTTCGAGTGTTGCTTTTTCAGATGAATTCATACGAAGTTCAAGTGCCTTAGGATGACGAAGAGCATTTCTTTCTCTATCCTACACACACTTTATCCATTGCTTAGCCCAATTGAGCCTGCAAATTCATTTCTTAAACCCAGTTGGTGATCATCCCCCACACTGGGGCAAGGCAAAAGTCATCATTGTTCAACCAAAGTATCAGAAGTGTCAACTGAAGACGAGAAGCTTCTGAGTTCAGACAGCAGGTCAATCAATCAGATTAGCTAGTCAGTGTTTACCTCGTAAGAGCAAGTGTCAAGAAGAAAAAAAAAAAGAAAAAAAAAAGGAGGAAAATAGGGGCAAGAAAAGCAGCGTGCCTGGCAAAAGCAAGGTCAATGCCCAATGAAAAGTGTCAAGACGCGGCATATCAAAATCCCCAGTGGACAAATCCCAAAGGAATCAAGCGATGAACTTGCAAAGTCAATGGACATTTACTGAGAAGAAAATCTTCGGTGAAGAAGAAGGCCAGTGACAATGCCAAGATGATCACCAACTTATTCACCCCAATTATATATTTTGAGCCAAATGATCCATTCATTTCTCAACCCATGAACCGAGCCTACGTTACGTCCCTTACAAAGTCTCTTCAGATTAGGGCACTTGAACTAACGTAGAATTTCAGATGTTTATAAGCTTAGCTCGAAGAAGTGCGAGCAAGTACATTTCTATCTCATTCTGCAGGGTTCTTGACTTGTAAACCCGGAGACAATTGCAGAGTATTTTCTTTCAATAGCTTCGACTTTAAGAGTCCCTTTGATAAGCCATTGACCAAGCCCATGTTACAGTCCTGATAAAGACCTCTTGGATTGGTAAGGTCGTACCGCTTGCGAGAATACTCAGACCCTTGTTGACATGATGAAAGTGAAAATGAGCGATTCTCAAATAAATCAGCTTTTTCGATGAGAATGAGAGAAAGTCCTTTTGGATCGAAGGTCCCTCATTCGACATTTTCAAGACACCCGCTTGTGAGTTCGGATTGTCTTGTCATGATTTTTCCCCAACGAAGTTTATAATGCCGATTTGACAGAGCCATCGTGCATGGAAAAAAACCAGTTGGAATCATAATGCATGAGTATGTGTGTTCTTGCTTGTCCATGAATGCATATTGCATGTTGTTTAAAGTCGTGTCTAACAGGAGACACACTCTCAGGAGTCAGAGATATCGCCAGGTAAGTATATCTCTATATCCCTAACCTGTTCGAGCAATCGTCAGGCCCCCACATTGAATCAGTTTGTTGCGGTCTCTAGATACCTTTGATGATGTTCGGGTGTCTATTGATCAAGCCTTTTCATGTACCTCTGATGATATCCAGGTACTTTGTCAAGGAACCCTCGAACATTCGGGCTACCCCGTTTGTTCACCAAAATCATTGTTTTCACACAATCTCGAGAGGATTCCCCCGTGAGACACCTATGGAGATGTATAGGTGCCGCGGCCAAATCTTTACAAATACCTATGGAGATGTATAGGTATCTTGTAAAGGTCGGAATTTTTCTCTAATCTCAAGAAGATTCCCCCGTAACTCACCTATGGCGATGTATAGGTGAAGCGGCCAAATCTTTACTAGTGTCTATGGCGATGTATAGATGTCTAGTAAAGGTCGGAATTATTCTTTAATCTCGAGTATTCCCCCGCGGTATACCTATGGCGATGTATAGGTACGGCGGTCAAATCTTTATAAGTGCCTATGGCGATGTATAGGTATCTTATAAAGGTCGGAATACTCTCTCCCCCGGATATTCCCCCGCAACTCACCTATGGCGATGTATAGGTGGAGCGGCCAAATCTTTATGAATACCTATGGCGATGTATAGGTGGTTCATAAAGGTCGGAATATTCCCTCAACCCCCAGGTTTTCCCCCGTGTCTCACTTATGGCGATGTATAAGTGACGCGGCCAAATCCTTATGAGTACCTATGGCGATGTATAGGTATCTCATAAGGGTCGGAATATCCTCTAGTTCCCCCGCGACGCACCTATGGCGATGTATAGGCGCAGCGGCCAAATCTTTACAAATACCTATGGCGATGTATAGGTGGTTTGTAAAGGTCGGAACGTTTTTACACTTTTTTTATCTCACGAATCCAGGTGATGATTGGATACGTTGAGCTTTCTTCGTGTTCGTGTGTTTTGACTTAACCGCAGATCACCGACACTCATCAACAGTTTATCAGGCAATACCTATGGGACTGAGCCCAGACATTTGCCAAACAATATTCCAGTCAGAGTTGTGCCTCGAATTGCATTATCTCGCTCCAGTCAGGTAAGTAATTCAAGGTATGTTTTCTTTTCATGTCAGCACGCATCATTTCTTATTGCATTCAAAATGGGACTCATAATCCCGACAAAAATAACATTCACTGCATTTTGCATGGTTGAAATTTAGGTATCATTTAATCTTTGAATGCAACCTCTGCGAGCTCACCTTCAAAGAGGGGCAGCTGTTGACACCTAAATTTTACCGACAATCATTTAGTCGTAATTTGCATAGAAAAATTAGGGATTAATCGTTAACCCCTAAACAAAAATATTTAAATTGCACAGCATATAGTTTTAGTTTAATTGCATTTGCATCAAATTGGCGATGGCAAGCGAACTTAAATTTTATCGGACGAGACTCGGCTCGCTCGGAATGCTAGGGCCGAGAATAGCACGTCACGTGGGCTTGGTTGTTTTAATTTGGGCTTAGCCCAAGTTAATTCAGCCCATTTAAATGCTAATTAAGCCCTAAGCCCAAGCCTAAGCCCATTAGGTTAATTGAGCCCATTTAATTTGACCTAGATTAGTCTATATATACATGTTATTAGGTCACATTAAGGGGGGAGGTCATAATTCAGATCAGAAATTAGAGAGAGTGAGAGTGAAAGTGAGAGAAGGAGAGGCACGCCGTTCACGCCGCCTCACGCCGGTACTCACGCCGCCGCGCGCCCTCTGCCGACGACCGCCACTGCACAGCGCCGCCGTCGCGCCATCTCAACGCTTGCTGCCCCGCCGACGTAGCTGCTTCCCGCCGGAAACCGCCGCACGCCGTCAGCCGAGCCCAGCAGCACCAGCGCCCGCCGAACTCCGCCTCTCCTCCCACCGTACGCCGCGCGCTGCCCCACATTGACGCCTGCACCGTCGCCCGGAGAGCCGCCCGTGCCGTCGCTGTTGCCCCACCGCCTCAGCCACTGCCGCGCCGGACGCCTGCAGCATCGCCGATCGTTCACTGCCGCCGTCCGCCGCTCTTCGCAGCCACCGTTGGCTGCTGCTCGGAGACCACCGCCTCAACCGCGCCGTCGCTGCTGCGCCATCGTCTAGCCGGAGTTCCGTCGACGCGCCGTAGACCACAGCCACTGTCCCCGGCGTCCACAGCCCACCGGAGACGCCACTCCAGCCGAGCCGTAGCCTCACCATCGCCGCCGCCGCCGGGACAGTGTCTAGCAGCTCCGCCCGAGTTGCTCGCCGCCGCCTGGACGTCGTCAGCCCTTGCCGGAGCCTACTGTTCTCGCCGGAACAGTACCCGGTGCGCCTTGTTTGTGCCCGCCGGAACGGCAGCCTTGCCGGAACAGCACCCATACGCACCGGAACAGCACACGTGAGCCTACCGGTGTCGCCGTGCATCCCGTTGTCGTCGTCCGTTTGTTTCGTCCCGATCTGTAAGCCGATCTCGATCCAAGTTCAAATTTGGAAGTTATCCAAATTAGGTAATGATCATTATCTCCTAAATTTTCAGAATATTTCAATTTCCTATTTTGAATGGTTTGGAATATTGCATGAATATCCGGAAGATATCTATACGTATTTGGATAATGTTCGATGTCCGCAATATTTCTGAATATTGAAATTAGGAAACTTTCCTAATTTAGCAACGTATTTGGACGTCTATCCGACCTTATCCCTAAGGTATGATACGCGGCGATACGGGAAATTTTTATCCTATCCATAACCAATTGGATACGATAATGAATTTCGATAGCTTTCCAATTTTGAATAATCGACTATCCGTTAATATCTATAACCCCATAGATATGACCGATAGTTCGATTTCTGTGCCTAATCCGAGTTTGAAACAAATTTGGCGGATCGCGTGGTTGATTTGAGTTTGATTGTCATCCTTGTTTTGATTGTTTTCCTTTTCAAATAAAAAGAAAACCAAAAAAATTCTGTTTTGATACTTAAATTAGAATTTTGCATGTCTAGGATTTTTGAATATATCCCGAAGGATAAGACAAATATCTAATTCAAATTAGGACTTCACGTGGCATGTTTCCTAATTTAAATTAGGTATTGTTTTAAACTCTAACGGATTATTCACGTTATTTTATTATTCCGAATTTTCATAAAAAAAACCAAAAAAAATGGTGAATTGTTTCATGTTTTATTAGAATAGAATGCATTTTAATTTAAGTAATTTATAATTTCGAATTTTGCCAAAAATCCCAAAAAGAAAACATGTTAGGATAGATTAAGTCATCATAAGTTTCATGTTAACTTAGGTATTTTTGAATTTCAAATTTTAAACAGAAAATACCAAGAATAGAAGTCATTAGGTTGCATGTTAATTTAGGCATATTTTCATTCCGAATTTCATCAAAATACCAAAAATATATCATTGCACGTCATTAGAATTAAGTCACGTCGTCGCATGACATATAGTTTGCATGTCTAGATTGCATTAATTCGCGTGTCATTGTTGCACGTCATTGCATATAGTTTAAGTTTAATTTAAATAAAGTGAAAATCCAAAAAAAGAGAAATTGAGTGATTGTTTGTTAACTAGAAATCATATTAGGGTGTTTGATGTGATTTTCTAGCTAACAACGCAGATGCTTGCTGGATTCGAGGTAAGTTGTTCTCTTAAGCTCGCAATTTATTTAATGCTTTGATTTCTGGGTGTTAAATTGGTGGTTTGCGCACCCGCATGAACACCTCACATGTTAGTGGCTAAGTTAAAATGGATCCAAACTGCCTGCCAAAATATTTTTGAAATGAAAAGGTACCGAAAGGGCGTTAGACTAGATCTAGCGTAATCAAGTCCCGGGGCTTAGAATCTCTGGTTTGTAGGAATAAAACATATCTCCCTATGTTTTATTTAGGTTTCTAATCAGCCTACCGTAAAATGATTAGTGGCGACTCCAAGCATGAAAACATTTGCATGTTAAGAACTTAAACCCTAAGTTGCGAATTGGTAGGACTTGGGAGGGTCCGAGTTAAGTTCAATCTTAATAATCCATTAGCCCGAGAAATTGAAATAAGATTTTTTAGGGTCGCGACAATGCATTACATCATTACTGACAACATAGCACATTAATGTCCTTGACAATTCACTCATATTACTTGGACAAGAAGTTTAACTCTCATTCATTCATTTTACTTGGACAAGAAATTTAACTCTCATCCATTCATTTGACTTGGCCGAGAAGGTCTCTCTCAAAATATCTCCTCTAAGCTAATCTTATTAGGCCACTTGAACCTTTTAAATTGAAACACGCATATCTTTCTTCATGCCCAATGCTTTTGACCCAAGATCATCAATTACTTTAACCTTAGTTATTTGTTCAAGCAAATCAAATATGGCCATGTGTGTTATTTTTTATCATATCCATCCAAAATTTTGCCATTTGTCACTCAAATAATAACTGACATGCTCTTAAATGGCGACATTGAAGTTTGTCTATCAAATTAGATCATGTATGACATCATAAATGACATAATGTTCTAACTCTAGTTTCATAATTATAACCTTAGTTAACTAACATGACTTGAAGTTATTCTTTAAATTAAGTGAAGGAGGAAGAAAGATTCATTTTTTACCTTCTCCTTCTTGGAAAAGCAATTTCACCTTCTTATCTTTAAGTGCAATTTCTCTTTTCCCTTCTAAAACAACAAGCAAAGCTTCCCCTTAAATTTCAATTAAGCTCCAAAGTTTAGTCAACTTCATTTGTCTGAGCTTTTGATTTCATCTGTCAAGTATTTACAATGTGATTAAAGTTTTGAGTTGTTCGAGTCTTTATTCAAGGTAAATGAAAACTCGAGGGGCTTAGTTTGATTAATTTACTTAGTACTCTTGACTTGGTTGCTTGATGGTTGTGGATTTTCGTTTGATCTTTGATGTTAAGTGTGAAAAAGTTTTCAATGATTTCATGTTGATTTGTTGATGTTCATTTGGCTTGAATCAACCTTCGAGAAGACATAGTCGTATAATGGATGAGAAAAAAGGGTAAAGATGTAAAATTTGGACTTGAAGATGATATTCACGCAATCCTTGCTAAGTGATCGGCTAGCTAAATTAAATCGTTGTCAATTCATTGATTTTTTTTCAAGATACCAATTTCCGTTTTAAGTTGTCGATTTCTAACTTGTCTTTTTTTAATGATAATACTACATTGTGTTTGTTGATTTGAATAGATGAGTCTCTGCATGCCGAGTTTGTGATTAATTGATGTCATAAGATTTGATAGTGTAGAAAATGGAAATGGTGAAATTAAATTAGAAAGTAATATTTTTGTAATTCGACTAATCTACCGATTTACTAGCTAAGTGTGGTCGATTAATCACGTTATCCATTATTTGGGTGTCGATGTTCACGTGGTCAATTCTTTGAGTTGTCAATGTCCACGTTGTTGATTTTTGAGTTGATTTGTCGATTGAGACCAAGTTGTCAGTATGTCAGAAGTTGATTGATAAGTTGTGTATTTTTGTGTTATTGATTTATGATTTGTCGACTGTTGACAAATCTACCGATATATGACTATGTTAATACAGTTCACTTGGGAAATGAAAAGTAATAAATGCGTTATTATTATTTATATAAGTGATGCATGGAAAAAAAAACATGATTGTGTTTCGATAATATTTTTGCATAAGATGATCTCATGTACCAAATGTTGATTTTGATGATGGCTATGCAAGAGATAATAAATGAGTGTTGATTTCGATGTTGATGCAAGGGTGATGTTATCATGTGCACTATTGCTATGTGATTAATTGTGAAATAAGTATTATGAAAAGTAAATTCCATCGTCCACATATTTGAGGCGACGATGCCCCGAAGTTGAGATGCCCCGTGTGTCGAGATGCCTTGGGGAGTGTTTCAAAATACCTCGGAGTGGAGATGCCTCGGAGTTGAAATGTCCCGTGTGTCGGGATGCCCTGTGTGTTGGGATGCCCTGGGGAGTGCTTCGGGATGCTTTGGAGTTGAGATGCCCCGTTGTTGCGTTGCACTTTTTCGAGGCTTTCGGGATTACGCGCTAAGGAGGTATTTCCGGTTAAGGGTCTCTTCCAGACCATACCTTACATGACAGCGGATGGTAATTTCCTATTTAGTCTAGGTTTGTGATTTTAGAGTCGCCACTAGTCATTATTGGTAGGTATACTAGAAACCTAATCGAGGTATGGGAGAATACCACGATTCTACGAATAAGAGATTCTGAGTATGGGGACTTGGTTACGTTATTGATCTCGAATCGAGATTCCTAACGCCCTATCGGTACTTAAGAACGATACGATATCTAACGTGTCATGTGAATTTCCGAGACTTACCCACTAATTCTATCCATTCTAATCGTAGGAAAAACCAAACAAATATTAAATGTACAATCAATGTCATTCAGATCAATCAATCCTAAATGATCTCTAAAAATGAAAATCAATCAAAACATCCAAACCCTAATGAAGTTTTAGAAGTTTATTCATTTCATTATTTACATTTTTTTAGGGTTTTAGGGTTTTTTAGGGGTTATAACCCCTGAATTTGGGATTTTCTAAAAATGCCACTTGGGCACTTCTGAAAATTCAAATCTTACTTTTTGTGGTTGGCCACGGTGTTTTTGGACCATTATGTGAATTTTTTAAAAAAAATTGATTTTTTTATTTTTTTTGAAAATTTCATTAACTGAGAATTTCTTTTTTTATGATTTTCTCAAAGTTTTTATGAATTTTCCAATTTTTCAATTTTTTATTGATTTTCTAAATTTTTCACATTTTTTATTTGTATTTTCTGAATTTTCTAAATTTTTATGAATTTTTCGAAAATTTTTGAATTTTTTTGAATTTGCTAATTTTTTTATGTGAATTTTTATTTTTCTGAAATTTTTCGAACTTCTAAAATTTTTTATATTTTCTGATTTTTTTATTTTTCTGTGACATTTTATTAATTTTTTTTGGAATTTTTATGAATTTTTATGTTTTCAAAGATTTTTTAAGACTTATTATTATTTATTTATTTTTGAAAATTCCCGCCAGGAAACAAACTAGACCGGCTTGGTTCGGTTTGGCCAAACCGGAAGTCGTCGGCGTTGGTTGCCTGTCGTCTTCTCCGGCGAACCCTGAGCAAAAAGGGGCGCCATTTTGACCTTTTTCATTTGGGCATTGCCTTGAACGGTTGGTAAGCGTAATCCTGTGTTAAACGTTTTCGAGGTCACCGGTTCGGGCCCATCGTCAATGACCTTCCGGCGACCATTTCACCATCTTGATTGCACCATTGTGATGTCCATACGTTCTATTTTTCATCTAGCATACTCGGAATACCGGCACATGTTCATCGATCGGCGAAAACCGAACCTAAAAATGCAAACTCAAAACTGACCTTTCCAACCTTTCTAACATTCACCCCTATTTTGATCGCCCTAGCCGTTTTCTAGCGATCAAATCACTAACAAAACATCAAGCAAAGATCAAGGGAGACTAACTTGAATTGCCTAAGGCCACGGCGACATTCTGGCGAGAATTCCCAATCTCCGGCGAAGTGATTGAACGAGCAACTGAGACGTTTTATGCGTGTTTTCCAATCAAAAATGCAATCAAACCAAGTAAAACATGATTAGAACACATTTTACGCACCTAATATAGTAAAACCATAGAAAAACATGCGCAAACAAACTAAAACACTATTCTAGAATTCTGAAAAAAAAAACATGATCATGAGCGATATTTACCTTCTTCGTTCGATGATCAGAACAAATTGTCAAATCAATCCGCACCTATAAGGTTGTTCCTTGACACTTGAACTTCCACCTAGTGGTCTTGGTTTTGCCGGAAGAGCTCTAAGCACGTTGATCGAGCTTGATTTTCAGAGGTTCAGAGTCAGCTTCTGTTCTAGTTCACCCGAGGAGGAGATCCTCCCTAGATGGTCGATTTGCCAGCACCGTTCAGTCGACCGGCGCTGATCACTTGACCTGGGGATCTCCACTCCTCTCTCTCTCTCTCTTTAAATTTCAAGCTCTTTCCCTCTGTTTCTCTTTCTTCTCTCTCGCTAGATTTTCTTCGAACACCTTCTTCCTCGCAATGTTTCAATTTTTTTTTTCCTTTTTTTTGATCGACTTTTCCTGCCCAAAGTTTGTTGGAACCGATTTCCGATCGATTAGATTGATTACCTGGTGCCAGCTAGAGATTCACCAGCTGGCCTAGTTGATTAAAACGTGCTAATTTGATCGGGAGAAGTCGGTAAAGTTCTAGGCACGAGAGTTATTTTCTGGGTTTATTGCGCCTTGGATGAGTCGAGTAAGGAAGACAACCAACCCGGGTCGAGTCGGGTTGACCCGGCCAACTCGGGTTGGTCTAAATTGGCCAATTAAGCTCAATTTTGACCCAATTTTCAAAATTAAACCCCAAAATTGAATTCCCCATCACATTCAGAACCCAAATATATGATTTTTCCCAATTTTTATTATAATTGTGTCCAAGATTATCACATTTTTGTATTTGAGTTAATAGGTTTTTATTCAATTTGATGTCCTAATGACCTGATTAGGCAAAATTGATGCCAAAATTGAATTACCCACATTTGATTAACCCTAGAAATGATAGCCTCATGGTTCGACAATTTCTTATTGGGCACGATTCCCAATTTGGGTACAAAATTCTTATTTTTTATTTAAATTTTGGGGATTTTGATTTTTATGACAAGTTGTGCAATTGGACTGATCATTATGTAATTCAAGGTCCCAGAATCATTTGTTGTGAAGACACTATGACTTAAAAATGACTAGAAAAACTTCATTGCATTTTTGGTTTAATTCGGGTTTAATTTTGCTCAATTTTGGGAAAAACATGTACCTGATTGAGATTTTTCAAAATTGATAATGTATTCACGAAATTGGATTTAAAATAAGACTAATGACTATTTTTATGAAATTTTTTGATTCCATTTTTTATTTTTCTTGATTTTCTCACTTATTATGACTAAAAGAAAATAAGGAAAAATGTAGGAAAATGCTAAACAAATATTTTTTGGTTTAGAAATAGGTTTCTAGGCTTGGCCAAGATTCCTAATCCTAATTTTGAGATTTTTGAAACTATAGAGAAAATGAGCTAAAAATCAAGTGTCAATACTTGTGCGTCGAGATGCTCCAAGGAATGTTTTGGGATGCCTCAAAGTGGAGATGCCCCGTGTGTCGAGATACTTCTGACTTGGGATGCCCCGGGAATCGGGATGAGATTGAAATGATAATATCGAATATAATGCATATCTATGTGTATGTATAAATGCATACATTCATACCTGCCTATTAATGAATTAATTAGTGATAATCATGCAACACAATATATTATGTCATCCGGTGGCATTTAAGTGAATGATCTAATGTTGTTAATGGTTTCTATTGGCAAAGCATGAAAAGATATTCCATGTGTATAGCCATTAGGTGATACTGGTACATCTTGAAATAATATATTATCTACTTGCTTTGAGTTAATGACCTTCTGTTATGTTGTTAATGGTTTTCATCATATCATGATAGAAAGAAAGATCACTGGCTTATGCATTTGTCATACCTGGTTATTGCCTTGAACTCATGTTTTTTGTATGTACTAGATTGAGTAGTAAGATGATCTCCTACCTTAGATTTAGAGATTTTATTACTAGGTTTCGGCTCACCCCTTGTTTTTTAGATTTATAGGATGGCCCCCTGGACATGTTAGTGAAGGGGATGAGATGATACCGAAAGCCATTAACCCTTGAGTTGGATGGTGGCTTGGTTAATGTTTTGGTTTAGTATGAGAGCAGTGGTATTAGTGGACTCGACCTACTTCCCATGACTTTTGTAATTAATAATTGTTTGTGTCGGTAACTAGTATTGTTAATGTAAAGAAGCATATATGTATTTATTAAACTAATGCAATTTTCTTGTACGGGATGTTGCGAAAATTTTATTGTACTTCCACATGCATAAATACAACTATAAGTATAAATGGAAAGGACATGTTCTGTGCTTAACGTCTTGGGACGTCACACTAAATTAAGTTTGTGATATCTTAAGAACTCATATTTGATGTTATTGGGATACTGAGAAGCCGACTTCCCAATTTACAAAAATGACAAAAAGAGCACCTCTAGTGTTTGTCATATAATCGGTTGCATGCTTGTTTCATGATTTTCAAAGAAGTAAAATTTAGTTATCCTTTCAACTGCTCAAGCTGAGTATATGGTTCTAGATATCTGACATAATTTTTGTGAATGAAGCAGCAATTAAGTAATTTTGGTAAGGAAAAATCGAACATACCCATTATGTGTGATAGTACCAACACGATTAATTTGACTAAGAATCCAATCACACATTTTAGGGCTAAGCATATTTCAATCCCTCATATATTGTTGCGGAAGCAATCGATTGAACAGTAAATTAGACAGAATAAAAAAATATATCGGACACCAGATTTACATGATTCGGTCATAGTGATCTACGTCCACGGGGAGAGTAGCATGAAATTCTACTATAGATCAAGCGATATAACGAAAATTGTAACCACCTCGAGTCTCTCAAACACTCTTAAATATTTTTCAAGTCCTAATTACATCTAATAACTTACGCAGTGTTCAGCCTCATAATTTCTCACGAAATAATCTTTTAATTTCATGAAGAAATTATACACAAATTCTTATCATAAGATTTTTTTTTTGATGACCCGGGAACCTCCCTTTCGCCCGACAGGCTATTCGGTACTAAATCCGGGGGAAGGCTAGCCCAGCAACCCACCGCCAGGACCCCCCACTTAAATCGCTGACGACGCAGAGTTTCTTATCATAAGATTTAATCTCTACAAACACTTAAATTTTTAGTGTAATTTCATGAACAAAATCACTAATCGAATACCAATCAATCAACCGCGCTTCAAGACTTCGCTGAAAGAAACGTTCCTTGACCCATGGGTATTTTTTTTTTGGTCAACGACCCATGGGTATTTATATATACCCTGACACACGTGGACTGAAGTTCTTGGCCAATTAAGCAATTTACTTTTTCAACTTGGACTAAAACAGGAAATATCACACTAATTTCACCAGGATGGATATTTGTGCGATTCAAACCTCACCCGATGCAGAGTCCAAGTTCAGTCAACCAATTGGACTTTCCTTTCGTTTTTTTTTTCTTTTCCCACACGGCGACAAAGGGTACAAAATAACCTTTCCTTTTGTGTGTCCTCTTTCCACGGTCAAAGATCCAACAGCACTTCAGCGTGAAAATATCAAATTGCGTACCAGCTTATATGTATTTGAATTCGTATCAGATTTGTTCAACAAACTCAAATTCGAAATATATTTTAATATATATAACTTTTATTTCTATTTATACTATTGACTACTACATATTATGTATGATGTTACAGTCAATCTGGAATATGTCTGATGTCATCAGCCATCAGAGCTTTAAGTCTGTTCAAGAATTTGTACAAAGGGCATCGGACAGAAGAGATTCAAGATTGCATATCCAATGCCTTCCAATTCCTCAAAACTGTTAAATGACAGACGAATCGTGGTATATTTGTTCATCTTCTCTTATGGGTTTAATTAGCATGGATAAAATTCAAGACAAGCAGACAAGATGACTCGAGAATGTGGATGGGGGGAGAGCTACCTTTCTTACCCAGGAAAGGCGATTATTTTGGGTGCACTTGGAAATCGTTTGAGTGGCTTTGATAACTCCATCGGGAAAAAAAAAGATGTTTGATAGATCCAAAAGCTCGAAAAATACTAAGAAAGCCTTCTTTATATAGTTGTATTCCTTTAAAGAAAGAAGAATACGTGAAATTAGTAAAATTCACGAGTATTACTTCTTGAGGATTGCATTGAAATTCGACCAAAAAAAAAAAGGTTAGGAAACCAATTATCCGGGAGTCCCCAAATATCTTGTCACGTCGAGCAACTGCCTGAAACTTGACTTAAGGAACCAAAAAACAAAACGATATTCTTATGATTGAGCCGATAAGGCAATGGTTAAGGAATATGACAAATCTAAATCAAAGCAGATTCTAGACCGGTTTGAAGTTTTATAGGTCTTGAATCTTGACCGATCATTTCAAGTTATGTTTTTTTTTGGTCAGAATTTCCGAGTTATGTTACTTACAAGAACTGAGATATCCTTTTTAGCAAAATGGCTCTCCCAACTCCTAGCAAAGTCTCCATAGACAATGCTGCGTGCTCAACCAAAAGGATAATCTAATGCGTGATGCACCGTCAGCTCCGGCGTTGACCAGGGAACATCAAATGATCTTCTCACGAAACAACGTGTGAAAACTTACAAGTGACATATGTTAAAATATGTTTTGAGTTTGAGTTTGATAAACGAAACCCGACTTGAAATTATTTGTGTGGAGGTTTGAATATTTTAAAGTGGATATTTCCTAATATGAAATTGGAATCAGCGAATAGAATTAGAGAAGGAAATACAATGACAGATTTATATTCCTATTGGGCTGAAATTGGAAAGTCCACTGCATGGACAATATTTGGTCAACTCGAATTGGATTGACCGAAACTCACTGAAATTTTGTTTCCTTATCATGTACCTTCAGTGGCCATCTTTGACGGTTTGTTGCAATACTTCAAGCGGTGGAACTACGAACATATATATTTGCGGGTTGCTCTGTTGGACGATGAGAGAGGGAGAAATATTGAAGCGTTGTTTCGTCGAGTGCTTGTCGATTATCTTCATGGGTTTGTTTGTGAAATTACACCAAGAGTTCAAGTGTTTATAGTGATTGAATCTTGTGGTAATATTTGTAATTAATTCCTTTGCGAGATTGAGAAATTATTTCATGAGGAATTGTGGGGCTAAACACTGCGTGAGTTATTGGGTATAATTAGGGCTTGGAAAACACTGAGAGTGTTTGAGTGATTCGAGTGTGATTGTAATCTCCGTTGTATCGCTTGATCTATAATGGAATTCCATGCTGCTCTCCCCGTGAACGTAGGTTACTGTGACTGAATCATGTAAATCTAGTGTCCGATTTATTTTCTTGTTCCGTCAATTTTATTGTTCGATCGCTTGGCCACCGCAATAATAGGTATCAGAGCCAGGCTTGGCTGAGTTGAAGCGAATCGATGGCGACAAAGAAAGAAAAGTAAAAATCGACAAATTTGATGGGAAGGATTTTGGTTTCTGGAAGATGCAGATTGAGGATCATCTATATAAGATGAAACTGCACTTGCCCCTGTCTAGAGAGAAGCTAGAGACGATGAAGCAAGATGACTGGGAATTGCTGGATATATAAGCTTTGGGTGTTATTTGGCTGACGTTGACTCATAACGTCGCGTTTAAAATTGTGAATGAGAAGACCACTGCGGGTATCATGAAAGCCCTATCGGACAAGTACGAGAAACCCTCTACGATCAACAAGGTCTATTTGATGTGACGTCTGTTTAACTTGAAGATAAGTGAAGGTGCGTCAGTTGCTGATCATATTAATGAATTCAGTGTGATTGTTAGTCAATTGAGTTCATTTGACATTGACTTTGAAGATGAGGTACGTGCTTTAATTCTATTCTCATTGTCTGATAGTTGGAAGACTACTGTTACTACTGTAAATAATTCCTCTGGGTCAACAAGTTTGACATTTGATGATGTTCAAGATTTAATCCTAAGTGAAGACATCCGTAGAAGAGAATTTGGTGAACATGTATCTGCTGCGTTAATAGGTGAAAATAGAGAAATAACTGGCACACGTGTTAGTAGAAGTGATATAAACACGAATAGATGAAGTCAGTCCATGATTGGTGATGCTGACTGTTGGAGTTGTGGCAAGAGGGGGCATCTTAGAAGGGATTGCCTTAAGCTGAAGAATGAGAAGAGTGAGGGAATTAGAGTTGAGTATGCGGATGATGTTACGGCTTACTATTAGTGCACAGATAGTAGTAAAGTGCAGTTGAGGAACAAGGCTGAATGCGATGTTATAGGTGTTGATGTCAAAATCATAATGCATATGGTATTGTGTGGACAATTGATTGGAGTAAGGCATGTTCCAGAGTTAAAGAAAAATCTAATTTTCTTGAGTGCCTTGGATTTAGCTTGGTGTCAGTATTCTTCAGAATGTAGAGTCTTGAAAGTTATTTGAGGTGCCTTGGTGATAATGAAAGGAATCAAGCACAGTGGCTTGTATGAGCTTCAAGGTGAGACAGTGACGAAATTTGCTGCGGAGATGTTGGATGCATCAGTTCGAGAGTCTGAATTGTAGCATATGCATTTAGGGCTCATTAGCGATAGATGCCTAAAGGTTCTAAGTGAAAGAAATTTGCTATGTGGCTAACGAACTGAATGTATGCAGGTGTTGTGATTTAGATCAAAGGTGGAAAGTATAGTTTAGTACGGTTGTTAGAAAAACCACGGATATTGCAAAATTAATTCACTTGGATATTCATAGGTTGTCACGGTTTCCTTCGAGGAAGAGTGCTAGATTTATGCTAACAGTTATTGATGACTACTCGAGAAAGACTTGAGTATTTGTGCTTAGACATAAGTTTGATACTGTTGTCAGTACCAACGGGTTGAAAGCTTTAATAGAAAAGGAGACTGATAAAATGATCAAGCAGGTGTAAACTGACAATAGTATGGAGTTTTGCTCAGAGCTGTTAAATGAATTCTGCATGAAGGAAGGCATAATGAGATACCGCACTAGTGCCGGTGAACCACAATATGTTGCAGAGTTGATGAGCAAAATGTTACTAGAGACGACCCATAAAATACTCTCTAGTGCTAGTATGGCTAGAAGGTTTCTAGCAAATGCGTTGAGTACGACGAGCTACCTAATGAATAGATCCCCATCGACTGCGATTGGATGTCGGACTCCTAAAGAAGGGTGGTCAGGTAACGTCGCTGATTATTCTGTTATTAGAATATTTGGTTGTCCATGTTATGTTCGAGTTAGTGATGGTAAGCTTGATAAAAGGGCAAGAAAGTGCATGTTCCTAGGTTATGCACAAAGTGAGCGGGGCTATAAGTTGTGGTGCTCGAAATTAAATTCACCTGTTATTAGTAGAGAAGTTACGTTGACGAGTCCCAGTACTTCTGACAAGGAGTGATTATAGCAATGTTTATACGGATTTGAACAGTGTTTAGCTTGAGGTGAAGTTGCAACCACAAACTCCTAAGGTAGTGGATACTAGCAAAGTAATCGATACAAATGATGCTTGTAACGAGATGGAGCCTATAGAACCAACAGTTAGTGTAATTGCTAATATGGACAAGGTACCTATACAATCTCTCGACAGATATAGATGCAATAATAATGGTTTTGCTTTATTTACGATTGAGGAGGTTGTGTTGGAAAATGCTTGTGGAGTAATTAAAGGTCCATGAAGAGTTGGTATTTTGATGAGGTCCACGGTTATGGCGAAGTCCAAGCGAGGCTTGGACTTGAAAAATGTCTCCGGCGATTGAGCCATTGGTACTGTGGGAGAGTAATAGTGAAGTTCTGACAAAGCGATTGAGACTTGGCTCAAATATTGAGCCAAGATGGAGATTGTTAAAAAATGTCTTGAGTTTGAACTTGATAAACGACACTTGGCTTGAAATTATTTGTGTGGAGGTCTAAATATTTTAAATTGGATTTTTCTTAATATGAAATTGGAATCAGCGAAGAAAATTAGAGAAGGACATACAATGACAGATTTATATTCGGATTGGGCTGAAATTGGAAAGTACAACGTGGGGACAATAATCGGTCAAGTTGATTTGGATTGACCAAAACTCACTGGAATTTTTTTTCTTTATCCTGTACCTACAGTGGCCATCTTTGACAGTTTGTTGCAATCCTTCAAGCAGTGGAACTACGAACATAGTCATGGCCATGGGCCAGTTTTCGCCCGGAACCGGCCCGGTCAAACTCGGGCCCGGTTCGTTGACCGAGCCCGCAGTTCGGAACCAGAACCGGCCCGTGCCCTATGGGCCTGATTCCGGTTCCACAATTTTGGAACCGAAACCGGAACCGGCGGTTCCAGTTCCAAATTATTATTTTTAAAAAATAATAATAATGAAATTTTTTAAAAATAAATTTCATTATTTAATTTTTTTTATAAAACAAATTGAACTCTAATCACCATGCATTGTAAGTGCATTCATCTCCAATTACAATGCTTGACTTTGGTGTATTGAACTCTAATTACAAGGCTTGGTTTGGGTTTTATAAACAACCCATTTGATGGTCTCTTCATTTTCATTTGATGTAGGACTCTCGGTTTGCCTTGAACGCCTTTAATATGAGACTCTTGTATTGTCTTCATGCAAATGTCAAGAGTCCCACATCAAATGGGAATAAAGAGACCATCAAAAGGGTTGTTTATAAAATTCAAGCCAAGCCATAAGAATGTGAAGTTGTATACTTTTTGTGGCTACAATCCTTTGCTAGTTAAGAGCAAAGGGTTTTATTGGACCGCCTAGAATCGGACCAGACCAATGGTTCGGTTCCCGGTTCTATGATTTGCCGGTCCAGTTCCTAGTTCTAAAATTAAAAGATCGGTCTTACCGGTTCGGTTCCCGATTCCAACCGGAAACCGATCATCCCTACAATTTTCATTTTGATTATAATTTATATTGAATAATTCATTATTTCATATTTTTATAATTATTATTTTTTTATTTCATAATTTATTTTTAAAATTTTTAAATTACGAACCGGAACCGGCTTTTGGAACCGGAACCGGCCGGACCGAAATCGGAATCGGTCGATTCCGAACCGGAACCGCTAAGGGAGGTTCCAGTTTCGGTTGACATGTGGCCATGAACCGGAACCGGCTGGTTCCGAACCAGAACCGGCCGGTTCCGAACCGTGGCCATGACTATACGAACATATATATTTGCAGGTTGCTCTGTTGGACGACGAGAGAAGGAGAAATATTGAAGCGCCGTTTCGTTGAGTGCTTGTGGATTATTTCTGAGGATTTGTTCGTAGAATTACACCAAGAGTTTAAGTATTCATAGCGAATGAATCTTGTGATAAGATTTGTAATTTATTCTTTCGCGAGATTGAGAAGTTATTTAATGAGGAATTATGGGGCTAAATACTGCGTAAGTTATTGGGTGTAATTGAAGTTGAAGAAATACTGAGAATGTTTGAGCGACTCGAGTGTAGTTGTAATATCCATTGTATCACTTGATTTATAGTGGAATTCCATGCTACTTTCTCCGTAGACATAGGTTACTGCGACTGAACCACATAAATATAATATCCGATTTATTTTTTTATTTTGTCAATATTATTGTTCGATTGCTTAACTATTGCAACAATATCAACAGACATGACCGTGTTGATCAATTCTTATACGTAAGCCGACCACCGCATGGGTAGCGGACTGGTTTTATTAACGTTGACTTCCATGTCGACAAATTCTGTCCGACCATTTCGCTAGCAGCCCTATTGATGGTCTGGGACCGCCAAGTCAGCATGGTCTCAGATCACTCATGAAGCGCCACGTGGTGGGGCCGGCTCGCCCAGATAGAAATTTTGCACAAAAAAATAATATTCATTCTCTCTCATTAGCTCTGCATGCTAGCCCCTTCTCTCTCTCTCTCTCTCTCTCTCTCTCTCTCTCTCTCCTCTATGCACATTTATTTCTTCTCTCTCTTCTTCTCTTTCATTTTCGCAATGAAGAAGAAAACCCACCGCACTTTCCTCTCTCGCTGATGTCGAAGTGCAATAGAAATTAGGCTAAACAGAAGAATCGAAACAATAACGAGGAATAAACCGTTCTTTCAATTGATTAACAATCGATAAGTTTTTAAAACATCCATCAAAAAACTGCCTCTCAAAACCTTAAAAGCAAATTTATAAAGGGTGTTAACCCTAATGACAAAAAAAATGCAAAAATTACAAAAATACCATTAATTCGAAAATTACTAAAATAATTAAAAAAAACCATCTAAACGACCTCGAATTGCGAAACTCCATCGTTAATCATAGCCAAAGACTATGAGTATTGATCAGCACACCGTTTCGCTTCAGACGACCAAATTTTAGCTCAATCCGACATTATTGACTTCAAGTCCGTTGGTTCGTCTAATCGCATAACGGGTCCACCGGTCCCCTAGGTGCATCATCCTCCCATGCTAGAGAAAGATTCATCCTCGAATCTGCTTCGTCTTAATTGTCATCAATCTCTTCCGGGTCTTCTTTCTCTTCAGTGTAGTAAGGTGACAAATCTGCTACATTAAAAGTTCCAGAAATATTGTGCTCACCCGGCAACCCAGGTGGCAACTCTTCCGGTATGACATCAGTAAACTCCTCAAGCAAGGGCAAAACTTGGGTAGGAATTTCGGGACTATCAGAATTCCAATCCATCACCACAATGGCAAAAAGCTCACGCATGTTTAATGCCTCTTCTAGAAATTTTGACCTGGACAACAAATTATTCTTCACTTCCTTTCTCAAATCTGAAGGACCTAGGGTAATGGTTCGGCCATCCTTCTTAAAGGTATAGGTATTTTTGAAACCATCATGTTGTGTCTTTCTATCAAACTGCCATGGCCACCCTAATAAAATATGGCAAGTATCCATTGGGACTACATCACACCACATCTCATCGATGTAATTTTTTCCAATCGAAAATTGTATAAGACACCTTTTGCTCACTTTCACCTCGTTCCCTTTTTTAAGCCACCCTTTTTTAAGCCACGACAACTTGTATGGTTGAGGATGATCTTCTGTTTTCAACCCCAACTTTTCCACCATAGTCGTGGACACCACATTCTCACAACTCCCACCATCTATTATCACGCTGCATACTTTTTCTCTACTAGTGCACTTAGTATGAAAAATATTACGTCTAAGCCATGATTCATCATCCGCTACAACAACATTTAATATTCTTCTAACGACTAAAGACTCACCAGAATCAGCATAGATAATCCCTTCCTGTTCCACATTCGCATCCTCTTCTTCGCCTTCAGATTCATCATAAACTGGACCTTCGTCAAAGACCGGATTAACAACAAGCGTCACAATCTATCGGTTCGGACAATCAGCAGCAAAATGCCCGAATCCTTGACACTTGAAACACCGCTTGGCTGCAATTCCTCCTCTGCTAGTTCCAGCATTACTCTGCCTCTCATTAGATGCAGGTTTAGAACTCACATCCTTAACTGTGATCGATGTCGAATTTACTACTGATGTTCCCGCTTATCCTTGAGATTCTTTATCTACTTGGAACTGCTACTTGACCACTTACAATTACTGCTCTTTCTTTTAAACTACCCCTCCACTTTTAGAGCTAGTTTGCACACATCCTCATATGTTCAATATTGCTGTAATTGGACAACATAAGAGATCTCATATCGCAGCCCTGCCAGATATCAGGCAATCATCTGCTCGTCTTCCTCCGCCACATCACAACGCATTCGCAAGCGATCAAATTCTTCTATAAATTTCTCAACTGTTTTATCACCTTGTTTGACGTTATGATACTCAATAAACACCTCTTGCCTATAATAGGTAGGCAAAATATTTTTTTGCAATAACTTTTTCATTTTCTCCCAGCAATCCACCTTCGGCTTCCCCTCTCTAGCGCGTTGTTTTTTCACGTGTTCCCACCAAATCGAAGCATGTTTTCGCAGCCTAATAGCCACTAACTTCACTTTTTCCCCCTCAGTTAGGTCTTTAAGGTAAAAAAAAATCCGTTCTACCATATGCATCCAATCAATAAACTCATCAGGATGAGCCTTACCATTAAATTCGGGAATCTCGATCTTCATCTCGAAATTTTGAGAAAAGCGTTGATTTCCAGGTCGTACTCCTCGATTCTGCCCCTGGTTCAGAACCCCGAAAGGGTTTACGTCCTCCTCTTCATCATCGGATGAATCCTTAGATTCTGCTTCTTCTTTGGATTGAACGCCTAATCTCGCCTCCGCAAGTTGTCGCTCCAAATCCTGGATTCGTCTTCTCTGATCTTTAATTTCTACGTCTCGCAAATCTCTTAGTCGTAGTTGGTCGTCTGCTTCAGGAACGCCTCCACGCCCCCAGCCACCACGAGCCCACCGTCCACAACCGCGATTCTATTCAGCCATTGATTCAAGCAACCTGTGCTTTGATACCAATTGATGTCGAAGCGCAATAGAAATTAGGCTAAACAGAAGAATCGAAACGATAACGAGGGACAAACTGTTCTTTCAATCGATTAACAATCGATAAGTTTTCAAAACATCCATAAAAAAACTGCCTCTCAAAACCCTAAAAATAAATTTATAAAGGGTGTTAACTCTAATGACAAAAAAAATGCAAAAATTACAAAAATACCCTTAATTCGAAAATTACTAAAATAATTAAAAAAAAACCATCTAAACGACCTCAAATCGCGAAAATCCATCATTAATCATAGTTAAAGGCTATGTGTATTGATCAGCACGCCGTTTCGCTTCAGACGACCAAATTTGAGCTTAATCCGACATCATTGACTTCAAGCCCGCCGGTTCGTCCAGTCGCATAACTGGTCCACTGGTCCTCTTGGTGCATCACTCGCTTTCAAATTTATTTTGAATCTCTCAAATTCCGCTCTCAAATTTCTCTCGGCTTCTTTGAAAACCCACGGCACTTTCCTCTCGAAATCGCTTTTACAAATTAATAAACTATATGAAAATGTTCAATGTAGTCTCTGAATTTAAATTAATGGAAAGACTGTATTGAATATTTTCATATAATTCAGAAACTAAATTAAACATGTACCAAAAGTCTAGGGACTACATTGAATAAATTGAAAGTTCAAGAACCACATCGTACATTAGGCTAAAGTTCAAAGACTATATTGAACAAATTAAAAATTCAATGATCAAATTGCACATTAAACCAAAGTTTAGGAACTGTTTGTGTCATTTTTCCATTGATAAATCAATCTCGCCAGATGGTATTATTAGATTACAAGCAAGAAAATCACCAAAAAAGTCCTAAACCGATTGCAATTACAAAAATTAAGTTTTAACTCTTTTGCATTTGTATCAATTCAGTCCATCCGATATATTTTGACCACCAGGCATTGATATGGATGCTGGCCGGCCGGCCGGCCAACGCTAACATGACAATTTTTAAAATATTTTTTTTCGATTTTTTTATTTTTCCCTTTTCTTTTCTTTTTTTATTCCCTCCCTTCATCTTCAACTTCTAACCGATAACCAGTTCTAACGATAGACCAAAGTCGGGGGTTGGCAAGGTCAGCCTTGCCTGCCCTTAGCAAGGCTCGATCTCGCCGTTGTTGGGCGAGGACATCCTCGTCGACAAATGGCCAGGTCGGCCTTGCCTGCCTTTGGCGAGGTTGGACCTTGTTTAGCTATTAATGAGGCCGACCTCTTCAGATTTGGCATGGCTCGTCCTTGCCGTCGCTCGCAAGGTCGAGCCTCGCTAGCAATTGGCGAGTTTGGCCTTGCCTGCCCCTGGTGAGGCTTGTCCTCGCGCTCGCCAACGATCGGCAGGGCCGACCTTGCCAGACACTCACCTTTGGCGGGTTGTTGGTTCTAACAACCAACCAGAGGTTGGAAATGAACGGAGGAAAAAAAAAAGAAAGGGAAAGAATGGTGACCAGCTAAAGGTTGAAGATGAAGAGAGAAAAAAAAAAGAAGAAAGGGAAAGAGAAGAAAAAAAGGGAAAAAAGAAAAAGAAAAGAAAAAATAATTAATATGAAAAGAATATTTAAAAATTATCAAGTCAGCGTTGGCCGGACGGCCGACCCAAATGGGCTGGATAAACTAAATTGGCATAAATGAAAAATGTTTAGGACTGAATTGGTACAATTGCAATAGGTTTGGAACTGTTTTGGTAATTTTTCCAATTATAGGCAGGCTTTAATTGAACCATTGAAAAGGAGTTGGAGCCTATATGCTCCCCACCAATTTAAAACAAGTTCAAAACAATATGTTTTTCACTTCCTGAGTTACTGATGCTTCCCTCATTTCTTCGCCTACATCCAGGTTTGCCAAGACAATTCCATGCTCCATACCAGACTGATTGCTTGAGCTCCCAAGATTGTTAATGTATATTCGTATTCATGAATATAAAGAAGAAAATTTATAGTTTCGACTTCCTATTGCAAGATGAGCCATTGTCTCAATGAGGATCTATGCTTTTTATAAATTTGCTAGGAAGATAAGATATTTTAATTGGAATTTTGTTTATCAGAAATCGATATCTAATGACAAGGGAAGACTTCACCTAGGATTGCTAAGCTCGCTTCAACGCTTGTGTATAGTTGTGCAAGTGAGATTGTTTCGTTGTCTTAGAATCGCCGGTCAATTTCTCTCCTATACGCAGCTAAGTCGTGGTGCTCTTTTTAGAACTCGTACATGACTGCATCAAATTTGCGTGAAAGAAAATTTGCAGCACCAATTCCACCTCTCTTTTGACAATCGGGAGAAGAACTAAATTGAATATATACAAAAAATTCAGAGACTATATTGAATAAATTAAAAGTTTAGGGACTATGTTGAATATTGGGTTAAAGTTTATGGACCATTCGTGTCATTTTCCTTCTAAATTAAAGCGAATTCTAGGCAGTTTCGAAGGTTTTATAGGTCTCGATTGATCATTTACGAGTTATGTTAATAACAAGTAGGGGTAAGCAAGATGGACTGTCCAAATCGAGACTGGACCGGACCGGACCGACTAGTTTGGTCCGGTTCTCGGGCATATTGTTTTGGTTCTTGATTCCTCAAAGTAGAACCGGTTTCTAGGCAGTCCAGTTCTCGGTTCTTGGATGGGAATTGGACCGGACCGGATCGATAAATATATATTTTTATAATTTTTTCATATATAATATTTAATATATATGAAAAATATTTAATATTGGTCCAATTGGAATTGATTGATCAATTTTTTCATATATTATATATATTTTTCAATTTTTTTCATGGCTCTATGGAATCAAATCAAAATTACAAAAGAAAAAATAGAACAATTGATTCTCGGTTTATAAATAATATTTAATATTGATCCCATTAGAACTGGATTGGACCAATGGGAACCGGTCCGATCTCTGGTTCTAGAAACTAAGAACCAATTTTCCCGATTTAATTCTCAGTTCTTGAATTGGATCCGATCAGATCGAGAATCGCTTATCCCTAATAACAAGAGTTGAGACATCCTTTTCAGCAAAACGGCTCCTTTGACTCCTAGCAAAAGTCTCCACAGAGAAACAACACGTGTTGCCCACATCACAGGCCAATGGCCCTCATCTGCGTTCTCAACCAAAAAGTATAAAATATAATGCATGATGCACCGTCAGCTCTGGCGTTGCCCAAAGAAAAATCGAACCAGATCCTCACGAAGCAACGTGTGGAAAGTCGCAAGTAACATCAACAGATGGTGGGATCCTGTCGATCGATTCTTGCACGTAAGCCGAGCCGACCACCCTACGGTGGGGTGTATCGGACTGTTTTTGCAGGCATAGACGTTGACTTCCGCATTGGCAAATTCCGTCTACCATTTCGCCCGATTTATCAAATGAGTAGATCGAATCGAATTTGAATTAGGTCATAAATGATTCGACCTAAATTGACCTATCAAGCTGTTTATAACTCATTTATGCATAATGCAATTTTCTTTATCAATACTCGACCCGATTCATACTCAACCCATACTCATATTGCCAAAACATTTACATATTTAATTAAATGTAAACAAATTCACACCCAAGCTGAAATGAGAATGCGAAATGAGTGAGTGCAAGATTGAGTGAGGATGAGAGAGATGCATTAAGTTTAAATCAATTGTAAACTCATTTATGATCCATTTAACACCAATATAAAACTTCTACCCATTTATTAAATATAACTAACCCATTTATGACTTATTTATTAATATATGGATTAAAAAATGAGTTTATGATCCATTTTGACAAGTCTACATTTCTCTATTACCCCCATGGATTGCTTGCTGCATCATCTTGCTGTTCCTCAGTCACCATCGGATGTCCTTGTGTGAAGGACGGTTGATTCATGAGGAATTGACTAGTATAACTCGGTTCTACACGTGTCACGATTGACAAAGTTCACCGTCATTTGAGAACCACTTTATCTCAATCATTATTAAATTGCGTGAATCTCACATGAGATTCACATGATATATGATGTGATGATTGGGATGTAACAACTTCACACATGCATTTGGACTTGATAAAAAGAGTCTCCAAAAGATACAACCAAGAGCCATCAAACCTGAAGAATACCACATGGAAGCCCAAGCAAGTATTTTATGAGGCCAGTACATGTATTAATTATAATTTAATTGGGATCGTCGGATTTGGAGAACCCAACTGGGACCCACTATTTTCGATAGTCCAAACTCAATTTGGAATCTCCCCATCTCGATTGATTAGAGCACAAGAAAGGCCTTATTCACGTGAAATTTTCTAGTCACGGTGGTTATCCACGCTTCTCTAAACCTAATGTTTCTAGACTAGAGTTAGGTTAAGAGTCAGAACTTTAGGATTAATATGAAACTTAAGCCACAACATGCGCATGTGGTCCGATCAATCCTGTATAAAACCAGCTCAAACGTGTACAACCTCATCCATGTAACTCATCGAAAATGGCTTCCAACGATAATCACATCCTTCTCTTTTTCTGCTTCTCCTTTCTCTCTCTCCTCCAAATCAACTCGTGCATGGCCCAAAACGTCAAAGGAGGCTATTGGCTCCCGGGCAGCGGCGTCGCCGCCTCCGACATCGACTCGACCCTCTTCACTCATCTCTTCTGCGCGTTCGCAGACCTTGATGCGTCGACGAACCAGGTGGTCATATCGTCATCAAACGCTCAGTCTTTTGCGGCCTTCACTAGCAATGTCCAGCAGAAGAACCCGTCGGTCGTAACTCTCCTGTCCATCGGGGGTGGCGGCTCGAGCGCGGATGACTTTGCGTCCATTGCGAGCCAGTCTAGCTCCCGAAAGACTTTCATCGATTCCTCCATAGCCCTAGCTCGGTCCAACGGCTTTCACGGCCTTGATCTTGATTGGGAATACCCGGACACTGATGCGAAGATGGCCAACTTGGGGTTGCTCCTCCAGGAGTGGCGGACTGCGGTGGCTGCTGAGGCGGCCAGCTCGGGCAACGATGCTTTGCTTTTGTCGGCGGCAGTCTATTACTCGCCGCACTACTGGTCGCCCACGGATTATCCTGTGGCCACCTTGGCGGCGAGCTTGGATTGGATCAACGTGATGGCCTACGATTTCTTTGGACCCAATTGGTCGTCCACCACAGGACCGCTTGCTGCGCTCTATAATCCAGGTAGGGGAGGCAACTTTGACTTTTTTCTGGGTTATAAACTTTGGCTATCCTGAAGTACAATGAAGTTTTGTTAATCTTCTGTCTCGTGACTTTGAAATTTGTTGCCTCAACGTCAAGAGAATCACAAACTTGTAATTTTCTCGACATATGCGGCATCTGAAATCGGTCCTTTCAATTTCAGGGAACGGCTTAAGTGGAGACGACGGGGTGACCGCTTGGATTCAGGCCGGCATGCCAGCAGGGAAGATCGTGCTAGGCTTCCCATTCTACGGCCGCGCATTCGTCCTCGCGGATGCCAACAACCACGGCTACTACGCGCCCTTCACTGGGGGGGCGATATCCTCCGACAGGTCGATCGTGTACAATCAGATCACAGCGTACATATCCCAAAACAGGCCGACCACAGTGTACAACTCCACGGTCGTGTCTGCCTACTTCTATTCCGGGACAATATGGATCAGCTACGATGATACGCAGACCATCTCTACCAAGGTTGCGTACGCCAAGGGAAGAGGACTCAAAGGTTACTTTGCATGGCACGTTGGTGGTGATGACAACTGGGTTCTCTCTCAAACAGGTGAATTTTTATGATATTCGTGTTGCACGCCATTGACCATGCATTGGAAGCTTTCAAAGTTACATTCTATTTCCCAAATTTTAGCCCTAACCCTAGCTTACATGCAGTACAGTTAACCGAACCGTCATCTTCCAAATGAAATCGAATCATGTCCCCTTGTGTTTAGATCAAATTTGCACTGCATGTTCATCTAAAATGGAATGAAATTCTTTTCAGGGAAAAGTAAAATCTAGCCAAGCTTGACTTTATGAGATATATGTTTGTATGTGTATATATTTCAGTCAAGTCCGACGCCATTTTACTTAATTTTATACTGATATTTGCTTTGAACGTTTCAGAGATTTTGGTTCTACTTCGTCGTGTCCTTGGCTGTCCCCTCTCTTCATGCTCTGATTAAATAAGAAGTCAACCTTTTGCAGATCAGTTGATCAATTTTGTGACAGTCTAATGATTCTAAATTCTTTCAATTTCGACCTCTTTGTTGCAGCTTCGAGTTCGTGGTGACCTAGACGACGTCCGTGCCCATGCGTCAGAGGGAGACCTCATTTACTGATGTTAATCGAAGTTTGGTCCAAATAATGTGATGGATTTTATAGTATCCCATCTCATAATAAAATGTATCCTTATGGGACGAACTGAAGCAAGATCCAATAATGTAATGGATTTATAGAATATCTCTCTCTCTCCCTCCGCGCGAGCGCACCTGTGCTTGTGCGTTCGAGCTCGACACCATTGTCAAGCTTTTCACCGATTGGTAGAGCTTGACGGGCACCTCAAGCTCACTCTCGATCGTTATTGTATCTCTAGAAAGAGAAGGCAAAGAAAGCTCGATCGGACTCAATTACGGGTTTGCTAATATTAGTCAGCACACAAACGTGTTAAAAGAATGGATATCAATGACCACTGGAGAAAAGGAGGGAAATGATTTGAAAGGATTGAGTTAGAATGTAGTTGGGACGCGAACGAGGGAAAATTAATGATAAGAATGCATAAATAGAGATAAGATATAAAATAATGTCATTAGTGACGAAGAAGAAGAAAGAATTTGTTTATACGTTATACAAAAATTTGGAGAGACCAGGCGGGATTTACATGGAAAAACTTTAATAATCCCTCCTCATCCCGTTCTCTCTATCTTGATGAGACTGTAATTTTAGGCTCCATTCGCTTCGTGAAAAACATAGCATTTCTAGAAAATATTTTCCAAAAGTCTAACAATATTTTCCGGTGTTTAGCTAAAATTTCAAATGATCTGAAAAATATTTTCTGTCATTTGGTATGAAAAATCTGATTTGATTTTCCTAAAATAAATTATCAAAATATTCGAATTTTATTTATTTTATTTTTATTTTTCCTTTTCCTTCTTCTTAGGCCGGTTGCTCACTATTAAGATATGAAATCCTTTTGATATATTTTTGAATTTCAAATTAGCTTACCAACTATAGATGAGCTAGCATTCTTTGATTTTTGCAACTATAGATGAATTGGCATTCCTTGATTTTTGCTCTACCAAAGATTGTATTTTTTTTCTTCTCTTTATAAACATGTACAATCTGTAAATATAAAATAATGAAAATCATTCACAAACGTTGAGCCTTTATAAGGTATCAGAGCTAGACGGGTTGGAATGCTGCTATGAGGGGGCGCTAGGTGGAAGAGGTGAACTTTGAGAGGATGACAAGACACTCTTAGAATTGAGAAGTGTTTGGTACGGGAATTTGTTTTCTTCGAACACGACATGATGCGAGATATAGAGACGATTATTTTGTGGATCAAAACATTTGTACGCACTTTGTGACAACGAATACCCCAAGAATGTACATTGTCGAGAACGGGGCATGGCTAGAACTGGTATTGGCAAACGATTAATTAAGTATGTAGCAGTTTGAAACGCACATGACCAAAAAAAGGATGGTAGGTTTGCTTTGTGTAATAGGGCGAGTCCGGTTTCAATTATGTGTCGGTGTTTTCTTTCTGCGGTTCCATTGTGTTTCGGAAAAATGGAACCGCAACTCACCTGAAACCCAACTTGTCACTATCAACAATGACCAAGCATTAGAACCCATAAATCCACCTACTCGAACTCACAAAATGACCACTAGATCCCAAAATAGTATTTTCAAGCCCAAACAAATCAACCACATTACCACCAAACATCCATTTCCATTGACTATAGAACCAACGGGAATTACATAAGCTATGTGCGATCTTCAATGGCGTGAAGCAATATCGGCTGAGATCAATGCCCTTATTCGTAACTAGACTTGGGAACTAATACCTTTTTATCCATCTTTGAATGTTGTAGATTGCAAATGGATTTATCAGATAAAAAGACGTGCGGATGGTAGTATTGAGAGGTACAAGGCACGTCTTGTGGCCAAAGGTTTTCACCAACAAGCAGGCCTTGATTACGCCAATACATTTAGCCCGGTCATCAAACCAAATACCATTCGGATGGTCTTATCATTGGCTTTAATGCGTGGATGGATATTGGGACAAATGGACGTCAACAATGCCTTCCTACAAGAAACTCCCCAGGATGAGGTCTACATGTCACAACCGCTCGGTTTTAAAGACCAAGAAAAACCAACACACATTTGCAAACTTCGGAAAGCCATATATGGGTTAAAGCAGGTTCCGTGGGCTCGGTACAATGAGCTAATTTCATTCATTCTCGCAAATTCATTTGTAAATTCAAAGAATAACAGTTCATTGTTCATTTACTTTCATGGTGGCATTCAAGCCTATTTTCTAGTGTATGTAGATGACCTCATTATCACAGGAAGTGATCATAATTTTGTTCGGACTTCATCACCGCTCTCTCTAATCGGTTCTCAATTAAAGACTTGGGGCCACTGAATTCTTTTTGGGAATTGAGGTCATTCCTACAAAAATCGGCTTACGTCTTTCTCAACATAAATACGTAATAGAGCTACTTGAATGCTTCAAAATGATAGATGCAAAAGAGGTCGGGACACCATTAGCCACGGGTCAGTCTCTTTCGATCCATGACAAAGAACCACCAACTAATGCTACAGAATTTCGAAGCCTCATTGGTGCACTTCAATACCTCAACATTACTCGCCTGAACCTTGGTTTTGCGGTAAACAAGTTATCTCATTTCATGCATAAGCTGACCACAACCCACTGGATAGCCGCAAAACGGCTCTTACGCTATCTTAAGGGAACGTTATTCCATGGGTTGCACTTGAGACGCGATACAAAACCTGTGCTTCATGCCTGCACCGACGCAAATTGGGCATGAAACATTGATGATCACACATTTACTTCGGGTTTTGTCATTTATATTGGAGCCAATCCTATCTCCTGGAGTTCTCGGAAGCAACGATCGGTTGCACGGTCATCTACTGAAGCAGAATACCGAGCCATTGCCACGGCTTCGGCATAACTCATTTGGGTAAAATCTTTGCTTCAAGAACTTGGCATTCACATGGACACGGCACCGACCTTGTTTTGCGACAATATAGGCACTACTTATGTTTGTGCAAATCCTGTCTTCCATTCCCGAATGAAACACATTGAGATAGATTACCATTTCGTTCAGGAACTTGTTAAAGCTGGCAAGATGCGAGTCTCCCATATTTCCACCCATGATCAACTTGCAGACATTCTCACAAAACTATTATCAAGGCTACGGAATACAGTTACAAGACAAGATGGGCGTTTCTGATGGAACGTCCATCTTGCGGAGGCATGTTAAGATATAAAATCTTTTTAATATCTTTTTAAATTTCAAATTAGCTTACCAACTATAGATGAGTTGGCATTTTTTGATTTTTGCAACTATAGATGAATTGGCATTCCTTGAATTTTGTTCTACTAAAGATTGTATTTTTTTTTCTTCTCTTTATAAACGAGTACAATCTATAAATGTAAAGTAATGAAAAACATTCACAAACGTTGAGCCTTTATATTGACCACAACGATGGCTGGCGATCAGCGAAAGGCGAGGGGCGAGCTTCGCCAAAGGTCCGCGAGGCTTGAAGCTCACCAGGGCCTCATTACAGGCCGGCAAGGCTGGAGATCGCCCGAGCCGTTGAGTCGAGTCAGTGTCGCGATCTCATCCTATCAAAAAATGAGTCGTCTCTATGCACACGTTGCAAGATTCTGCTAAAAGTGGATCTTGTACAACAAACAGTACAGGAACCAACCGTCGACCACTGATTGCCCGAAGAAGCGACGATTTCCTACGTAAGTACACCGACTGCCTAGAGAAGGAGAAGCACTGGCGCTTGAGTCCTCGTTTCCTACGTAAAACCCGATTAAGGGCCCCAGCAAAGCGGTCTTCTTCCCTACTCCCGTAATCTCAAACCGCCACTTCTGCTTTCGCATTCGCTTCCGAGCTCGTCTCTCATGGCTGGCGAAGGCAAACTCGCCTGTTTCTTAATCTTTTTCCTTTGTCTCCACCCATCTTCGCAGGAACGAACGTGGGTCAAGTCCGGTTACTTCTACGCCGGCAGCGAAATCCCGGTCTCGGACATCGTTTCCACCTTGTTTTCTCACCTCATATGCGCTTTCACTTTCATCGGCTCTTCGACCCATCAGCTCTCCTTCAACTCCTCCACCGAACAAATCTTCTCCGCCTTCACGAGCACCGTGAAACACAAGAACCCTTCGGTCACCACGCTGCTGTCGGTGTGGGCAGGCGGAGATGATCCTTCGGCTTTCACCGAACAAATATTGTTGAAAGTTGACGTACGACGACTACAGTTGAACGAACAACCGTCATGCACTGATTGGCTGAAGGAGCAATGACTCTGTCTCATTTCGTGCGGACAACCGATTAAAGACCACGGCAAATGTGTCGTCGCCTTCCTCCTCCCATCGTCTCAAACCGCCACTTCTGGCTCTCACGTTATCTTCCGAGCTCTCTTTCATGGCGGGTAAAGGCAAACTCGCCTGTTTCTTCATCTTTTTTCTCTGTCTCTACCCGTCTTTGGAGGAACAGACGTGGGTCAAGTCCGGTTACTTCTACGCCGGCAGCGAAATCCCGGTCTCGGACATCGATTCCTCCCTATTCTCTCACCTCATATGCGCTTTTGCTTCCATTGGCTCTTCGACCCATCCGCTCTCCTTCAACGCCTCCTTTGAACAAATCTTCTCCACCTTCACAAGCACCGTGAAACACAAGAACCCTTCGATCACCACGCTGCTATCAGTGTGGGCAGGCGGAGAGGCTTCTTCAGCTTTGGCTTCCATGATCGGCGAGCTTTCTTCAAGAAGTTCCTTTATCGAGTCTACGATAGAAAAGGCAAGGCTTTATGGCTTCAGTGGGGTTGATCTCTGTGGGGTCTTGACCAGTAGGAGCATTAACAGGACCGATTTGAGTGCTCTTTTGGGGGAGTGGAGAGATAGAGTAGTTGCCGAATCAAGAAAATCTGGGAAACCTCATTTGCTGCTAGTAATGGCTGTGTATTGTGAATCCATTGCTGACTCTGTGAGTTACCCACATGACTCAATTCAGAGCAAATTGGACTGGGTTCACCTAATTGCTTATGATTACCATCTCCCCACCTGGGAAAAATTTGTCCTCCCTCATGCAGCTTTATTTGACCCAGCAAGCCAGAACAACACAGACTTCTGCATCACTTGGTTGTTGAGTAGAGGATTTCCTGCAAGAAAGCTGGTTCTGGGCTTGCCCTACCATGGCTATGCGTGGCAGCTTGAGGATTCGAGCGATGATGCCATTGGCCATCCGGCGGTGGGGCCTGCTGTGACGGCGGATGGGTCATTTGGATACAAGGCCATAAAGGAGCTTGGACTTCTATCTTTTTGGTTCGACATCTTTCATGCTTCTTACAATAGTCATTGAGCATAACCTGGGTGTTTTAAAGTGACATCCATTGTGATACTCCAAAAGGCTTATATGGGTCCCCTGTTCCAATTCAATGGCTAGATCAGGTAGACCCTTCTAAGCATTTGGGGTTCACAAAGTTGTGTTATGCTCTAATTTTGCTTCTGGTTCTGATAGCCTTTAGGTTTTAATGATGCAGATCCGATAAGGAAACGTTCGCTGGATTGGGAGAAACGTGTTCATATCATAGAAGGCATCACACGGGCTTGTTTATCTCCAAGAATACTCGAATTTCACAATAATTCATTGAGACTTGAAAGCCGGCAACGTTCTGCTGGATAACGAATGGAACCCCAAGATATCAGATTTTGGCATGGCGAGAATATTCAGCAAGGATGACCTTGAGGCAAATACCGGCCGAATTGTTGGGACTTAGTAAGCGAGCTAATTATGCCACTCCTAGTTTTACCTCACACATATTCTCCTGCTAAAACTTTCGTGCTTAAAACCAAAATTTTGTTCTTGTATATAGCGGGTACGTTCCACCAGAATAAGTGAGGAAAGGCATCTACTCGATGAAGTACGACGTCTACAGCTTCGGGGTACTGCTGTTGCAAATCATCAGTGGCAAAAGGACCTCATGTTACTACAGCCCTATTGAAAATCTAAATCTTCTCGAATATGTAAGTAGAGATTGTTTGTGATTCAAAATTTGCTGGGCTCAAATTTAGGAACATGAATTTTGACTTTTGGCCAACTATCGTTCTTAATTTCAGGCATATGAGCAGTGGAAAGACGATAAATGCTTGGAGTTCATCAACCCGTCTCTGGACGACTCATTATCATCTTGTAAGCTCATGAGATGCAGTCAAGTGGCTCTTCTATGCGTGCAAGAGAAGCCTGGGGACAGACCCCACATGTTGGAAGTGTCTTCAATGCTCAAGAATGAAGCTGCAGCTGTAAATACCCCCAAGAAGCCTGCATTTTCAATTAAGAAGGATGAAGATGAAGATGACAAGTGCTTGCTCAAGGAAGCAATCCATTCAATCAATGATGCATCAGTTTCTGAATTGTTTCCTCGATGATTATACATTGCAGGCATGCAATGCATTGGATACTAATGCCATAGAGACAATCTTTTTCAGAAAGGCAATAGAAACAGAGAATTTGTAGCATTATTTTCTCAATTGATTGTAATAATCTCAGTTGATTTCGAAAGGTGTACCAATTGGAATGAGAAAAATGCAGATTCATTATCTCCTACTTAAATCTCATCTATAATCTCCGCACGTGAAATGGCGACATGTTGATGTTTCATTCTGTATTAACCCACATCAGATCAACATCCGCAAATCTAGCCTCCATTCTGCCGTCAGCCATTGCCAACAATCACTATCATATTGCCATCGCCAGCTCAATGACAAAGTTCCCTGCCTTCCCTTTTGTCTGCGCGACCTTCCTCCCTCCCTCTCTCTTCGTGTGCGCGTGCGTGAGCTCAACACCGCCGACAAGCTTGTGGCCGATTGGCAGAGCTTAATATGGCGTCAGGCTCGCCCTGGATCGTAATTGTAACTCTAGAACGGGCTTTAGACTTGATCATGGGTTTACCCAAATCCCTCGTAATCCTTTCATATTTGAACGGACTTGGAGGGATTGCGAACGACTTAAATGATCCCCCGTAATCCCTTCCCTCATTTCAGACAAGACTCTATTTTTAGAGTCATTTCTTTCCCTCTCAATCTCGTTCTATCGTTTGGTCGCCATGGAAACTTTCGCGTGCACATCTGTCTGCTACGGACAAGATTGAACGACAAAGTTAGGCCCGACGATGAACGGGTTGGACACGGCATGACAAGACCCAGATAGAAATATCCGCAGCCACGACCAGGGCCGAAAGGCACCTGAAGGCTGAAGAGGTCAAGTGTTGCACCCGATGAAAGCGAACTTTTTGTATGCAAACGTGGCAAAATATGGCTGAAAATGACCGTACAACAACTACAGTCAATCGAACAACCGTCATGCACTGATTGGCTGAAGGAGCAACGACTCTGTCTCATTTCGTGCGGACAATACCGATTAAAGACCACGGCAAAGGCGTCGTCGCCTTCCTCCTCTCATCGTCTCAAACCTCCACTTCTTGCTCTCATGTTATCTTCCGAGCTCTCTTTCATGGCGGGTAAAGGCAAACTCGCCTGTTTCTTCACCTTTTTTCTCTGTCTCTACCCGTCTTTGGAGGAACAGACGTGGGTCAAGTCCGGTTACTTCTACGCCGGCAGCAAAATCCCGGTCTCGGACATCGATTCCTCCCTGTTCTCTCACCTCATATGCGCTTTTGCTTCCATCGGCTCTTCGACCATCCGCTCTCCTTTAACTCCTCCTTTGAACAAATCTTCTCCACCTTCACGAGCATCGTGAAACGCAAGAACCCTTCGAACACCACGCTGCTGTCAGTGTGGGCAGGCGGAGAGGATCCTTCAGCTTTGGCTTCGATGCTCGGCGAGTCTTCTTCAAGAAGGCCCTTTATCGAGTCTACTATAGAAAAGGCAGGGCTTTATGCGTTCAGTGGGATTGATCTCTTTGGAGTCTTGCCCAGTGGGAGCATTAACATGACCAATTTGAGTGCTCTTTTGGGGGAGTGGAGAGATGGAGTGGATGCCGAATCAAGAAAATCTGGGAGACCTCAGCTGCTGCTAGTAATGGCTGTGTATTGTGAATCCATTGCTGACTCTGTGAGTTACCCACTTGACTCAATTCAGAGCAATTTGGACTGGGTTCACCTAATTGCCTATGATAACCATCTCCCAACCAGGGAAAAATTTGCCCTCCCTCATGCAGCTATATTTGACCCAGCAAGCCAGAACAACACGGACTTCTGCATAACTTGGTTGTTGACGAGAGGATTTCCTGCAAGAAAGCTGGTTTTGGGCTTGCCCTACCATGGCTATGCACGGCAGCTCGAGGGTTCGAGCGATGATGCCATTGGCCATCCAGCGGTGGGGTCTACTGTCACGGCAGATGGGTCATATAAATATAAGGCCATAAAATCATGTTGGGTTTTCCACGGAATATGTATAGTTAAAATTAAATATAAATGTAGCGCAAAGATATAATCATATATATCTTCAAAGGTGTTATTTATAAGTTTCAATAAAAAATCGAAAAATCATAGGGGTTGAACGGATTACCTCTCATAGTGTCTCCAAACAACTTGGTTCAGATGTTCTTCCATTCGAGCCCCACAACCGTCTAGCGTGCCCAAAACGATTTGGTTTGTATATTCTTCAGTTCAAGCCTCATAACCATCGGACCTCTAGTTCAGACACATCACCAATCGCATGTCTTGTGCAAGAAAAGACTTGCGGGGAATCACCATTATAATTGTGCTAATAATCTCGTGATGACAATTCTCTGCACTCTCGATATTTTAGTCACGACGCCAGAAGAGAGAAAATGTTTTTATCTCTCACGCATACATATTGCACTCTCACTTGCTGTCTTCTGTTGCTGATTCCACTTTATTTGGGCAACCAGCAACAGTTGCTGATCGCATGGGCACACTTCACACGATCGGCAACAGTTGCTGATCACAGGTGATGCCCACGGTGACCGTGGGTGATGCACACGGTCAGCAATTGTTGTTGACCGTGTGCATGCTCCATTAATTTCTTTTTTAATTAAAACACACACGACCAGTAAATGTTGACCTGTGCACTTTTGATTAATTTAATTTATTCAAAATAAGAGTGCAAGATCATTTGGCACATTACCGTGTGTCCACTTTAAGTTTGCGTGTGCATCATATGCACGTATGCTCATGACTAAAAATAAAATAAAATAAAATCCCATTTAACTTAATTTTAGTCCAACTAATCGATTGCTATAATTACAAATATATTTGCAATATCGTATCTCTCGTTCAACATTATCCTAAATTGGTTATGGTGCGTGACATCCCTAGGTTCATCACTGAGCTGGTAGTAAGACTTGCACTAACACATTAGTACTCGCAAGAAAATTGATTGTCCCCATCAATCTCTAGGTTCTACAAGTCACGATTGACATTTAGCAATATGTCATGGTTATCCAAACAGTGTGAATGCTTTAAGAACATAATGAACCTGTCTGCTTTGACTATAGTGTAATTCAATCCCTCTATCTTATGACGTCTCGATCGAACAAAGACCATGGAGTATTTGTCAAGCCACCAATTCGATCATATGTACAAACCTAATTGACATGCATTTTATACAAGACATGAATAGTTCATTCTCAGTTACAATCCCGATTGAGGATTTCAATGTAGTGTCATAATTAGATCGCATAGGACATCATTATTGTACCTTGCATGTATCAAGGAAATAAATTCCATTTTGCGCACACGTATAACTTCGTATGTGAATGAACTATGACCATCAAGTACAGAGACAGATCAACGAACCAGCAATATGCACACCTGTGAACCACAACCATCCAACACACAAGTCAACACTGTGCTTCAGGTCTAAGGATTATTTACACAAGATCAAAGCATGAATAATTAGACATTGACCACGTTAAAAGCTTCTATGTTACTTATCGTTCTATGCATGTCACGTTCAGTGAATTTGTTTCGTACAAACACCTATGTTCTAACTCCGGCATCACAATACCTAATAACTCGTGACTTATCATTCCCTTAAGTATCTAATACTTAATGGTGAAGCTAAGAACACACCGATCTCAACAGGATCATTAATATCCACTCAATGATCCATCGATCGGGAACAATTTAAAGATTTAGTCTAACTGTGAATCTGTCACACAAGTTCTTAACGTCTCGAGAATAGATCCAGCCACAACTGGTCTTATGGAATCATTCATATATTTAAATAATTGGACAAATGAATGAATACGTCATTGCCATTAAATAAATAATGAAATTGATAGTACAACTTAAATTCCTAACATGTAACTATTACATGGTAACTTTAGGGCATATATCTAACAGATTATTCATCTGAGATTTGGTTATGGAGCGAGTTCTGTTTATAATGGTACATTTGTGGTGAATTTTTTCAGAAAGGGGTTGATATGGATCAATTTCGATGATGTGGAGGCCATTCGAGCCAAAGTAACTTATTCCAAGGGAAAAGGGCTTCTTGGTTACAATGTGTTTCAGGTTAACAATGATCAGAACTGGGTTCTTTCCAGGACAGGTTAGGATAACTACCTCACAGGAATTCTTGATGAAGGTTTTAAAATATTATTGTATTGAAAATGTAGAACTAAATGTAATTCATGGACTGAACTGCCTTGTCAGCTCAAGAAGCCAGTGAAGATCAGCAAGACAGGCGATGGTTCCGGCTAGTTATGCTTATTTCGATTGCTATAGTTGTTCTCTTTATATTTGGCCTGATATGCAACTTACAGAGGAGAACATTGAAATCAAAAGGTACATTTTCTAAAGTTCATTGGAGGATTGCTATATCTCTGTGCTAATTGGGAACATTGACTTAGGATTCAGCGAACAGAGGATTAAAGATTTTATCTCAATTCTATTTGCTTTTGAGAGGTGCTAGAGGTGGCAAAATGGATCAAGAACCCATATTTTGACTCCTTTAATGGACCATCTTGTAATTATAATAAGAGTTTGGAATAGATTTGTCTATGGAGAGCCAGGCTAAAAAAATGAAAATATGATATGCTTGGCTTTCCGTTTTTGTAAATTTCATAACGAGATTTATCCGACAAAAGTTTTAGCAAAACACAGTGGATGATATAACAAATAGCAGCAATAACTTCAACCCAAAAATAAGCAGGAACACACCTCTCTATCAGCATTGTCCAAACTATGTCTTGAAGAGATCGATTCTATCTCCCTACGATCCAATTTTGTTGTGGAGAGTAAGGAGAAAAGAAATTGTGCTCAAAACCATTTTCAATGCAAAACTTAGAAAAGTTTTGATTTTCAAGCTCTCTTCCATGATCAATTTTTATAGAAGAAATGTTGTAGTCTTTCTCATTTTGAACTTTTCTTGCAAATTTCACTAAAGAATTAAATTCTATTTGTTTTTGATATAAAAACATTATCCAAGTGTACCTGGAGTAGTCATCCATTAAGGCTAGTATTCCTTGTTAGTCCAAACAGGTCCATGAGATGTGCTAGAGGTGGCAAAATGGATCAAGAACCCATACTTTGACTCCTTTTAATGGACCATCTTGAAACTATAATAAAAGCCCATTTTTTCAGTCGGGCTCTCCATAGACAAATCTATTCCAAACTCTTATTATAGTTTCAAGATGGTCCATTAAAGGAGTCAAAATATGGGTTCTTGATCCATTTTGCCACCTCTAGCACCTTTCGTGGACCTGTTTGGACCAACGAGTAATACTAGCTTTAATGGAAAAAGGTAGTGCTTGGTTGTCGTGGATGACTACTCAAGGTGCACCTGAATAGTGTTTTTATCTCAAAAGCAAATAGAATTTAATTCTTTAGTGAAATTTGCAAGAAAAGTTCAAAATGAGAAAGACTACAACATTTCTTCTATAAAAACTGGTCATGGAAGAGAGCTTGAAAATCAAAACTTTTCTAAGTTTAGCAATGAAAACGGTTTTGAGCATAATTTCTTTTCTCCTTACACTCCACAACAACATTGGATTGTAGAGAGATAGAATCTATCTCTTCAAGACATGGTTAGGACTATGCTGATAGAGAGGTGTGTTCCTGCTTATTTTTGGGTTGAAGTTGTTGCTGCTATTTGTTATATCATCCACCGTGTTTTTCTAAAACTATTGTTGGATAAAACTCCTTAAGAAATTTACAAAAATGGAAAGCCAAGCATATCATATTTTCATATCTTTGGCTGCAAATGTTATATTCTCAAGAATTCCAATGACAATATTAGAAAGTTTGAACTAAGAGCAGATGAAGATATATTTCATGATTACTCTACTTCAAGCAAGACATATCGTGTGTTTAACAAGATTTTGCAAGAAGTAGAAGAATCTATAAATGTCAAATTCAAGGATAGCTTGAAAGGGGCACAACCTACTGGGGAAGAGGAACCTGTGCAGCTAATAACCCCAACCCGTAATCTAAACCCAAGTCAACCGAAAGAAAATCCAAGCTCCAATCTAGCACCTTTACCGAGGGATTGGAGATACAAATCGAGCCATCTTAAGGAAGAAATCCTCGGAAATGTAGGTGAAGTAATCAAGACCATATCTTCCTTCGAAGAGCTCATGAATTCCCTAGCACTCATTTTTTAAATAGAATCAAAAGGAATTGAAGAAGACATTGTTGCTAGAACTGGGTTGAAACAATGCAAGAGGAGCTTTATCAATTCAAAGTCAATGTAGTGTGGGAACTTATTCCACGTTTTGAGGATCATCTTATCACCGAAACTAAATGGGTATTCGGAAACAAATGGGATGACAAAGGTAATGTTATTAGCAACAAGGTTAATTATGATGAGACTTATACCCCTATAGCTATACTAGAAGCAATTAGATTGCTACTGGCTTGTGCATGTTGTTATGATTTTAACCAAATGAATGTGAAAAATGTCTTTCTAAATGGTTATATTAAAGAGAAAGTGTTCGTAAAGCAGCCATAATGATTTGAAGACCTTGGCAAGACTAGCTGTGTTTATCAGCTTCAGAAAGCTCTTTACGGACTCGAGAAAGCTCCAAGAGCTTGGTATGACAAGTTGCGTGCTTTTCTCGTTGAAAAAGGTTTTGAAAAAGGAAAAGTTGATACAACTTTACAATGCAAAAGAAAGATGAGGACATTCAGCTTATTCAACTTTATGTTGATGATATCATCTTTGGATTTATTAATGAGCTATTGTATAAATAATTTGCTAATATTATGCAAAATGAGTTTGAAATAAGCACGATGGGAGAACTGAACTTTTTTCTTGAACTTCAAGTCAAGCAAACCAAAGTTGGAACTTTCATATTTCAAGAAAGAAATGCTAGAGAATTAGTGAAGAAGTTTGGGACTATGTAGCACGGACACATTTAAGAGGCCGACGTGGTAGTGTCCAACAAGCGACACGCTCCGACACGTTTCAACACATGGTCAACGGGCTAGACACGCCACCAACACGCAACTCCATAATCCTAATACGCCATTCCAACACGCACAGGTCAATTTTATAAATTTTCAAAAAATTAGGGGTCAAGATGTAAATGTATAAAAAAAATAAAAAAGAAAGAAAGAAAAGGGTGATAGAAAGCTCTAGTCTTCTGTTTTCGTCTTCACAATGTCTTCACTCGCGCTCTGTACTCCCTCCCCCTTTCGATTCGCTATTTGTCTCCTTCGCTCCAACCAACGACATCCGCCGAGGAGGAGGCCTTGAAGAGGAACACCGATTGCGTCTATTTCCTCACCATTTCTCATCTTCTTTCTTTGCATCCTCCAAGCTTTGAATCCCCACCCTCAGACCCTGAACCCACCACCACCCTCCTTCGTTTCGTGGACCAAGAATCCCTCTAGCATACGGCTCCCCTCCTCTCCCTACTGGCGCACATCATTATTATTTTTATTATTTATTTTTCCAAGACACAAAGTAAATTCTAGACTTTTTATTATTAGCTATTTATTTGTGGATTTAAATCAAATTTAAAAAATAATAATTTATCATGTATATATAAAAATATATATTTAATATACAACGTGTCCTAACGTGTCGGAATTTTATATTTTTTGAGAAATGACATATCGCATATCGTGTCATGTCGTATCACGTGTCGCATGTTAGTATCGATGCTACATAGGTTTGGGATGGATATACTAGAATTGATACACCAATGCCTCCATCAACCAAACTTGACAAGGACGATAAAGGTGAGTCTATCGATCCTAAGCTATAGAGGAGCATGATAGGATCATTATTGTACAGCATTCGGATCCGATATTCTGTTTAGCTTTTGTATGTATTCTCATTTCTAATTTAATATTAAGGAATTGCATTTCACTACTGTGAAACGAATCATCAAATATGTTGGAACATATCTTAAATGTAACATCTAAAATTTTCTATGTTCAGTAATAATATTTAGGATGATTTTCCAAGTATGTATTAGCTCGGAATTCGATGCTTTGAGATTAAATGGAGAGACAACGGTAATTGATTTACCACCATATTAGTCGTAGAAGATGACTAATATGCTCCGAATTATATTTTTGATGGTTTTCAAGTTTAAATTTACTGAATTGAGATTTTCCAAGGATTCGATATCTTATACTAATAATTTTAGTGAGTTCAAAATATTTTTTTGATTTAGTAATGCTTGGTACGGATGCTGATTTTCCTTATTTACATACTGATTTTTTTAGATATTTTGGTGTCTTAACAAAATATCTACTTTGGGAAAACCCTATGATTGAGTCATTGAGCCTTATTTAATGTGTGCACACCTCTTTTCAAGTTTCCCTAAGCATTTTGACCCACATGCTTTTAAGTTTAAAACATTGAATTTGACCATCAATGATATCATGCAATACATCATTAATGACAACATAGCACATTAATGTCCTTGATGATTCATTCAAATTACTTGGACAAGAAGCTTAACTCTCATCCATTCATTTTACTTGGACAAGAAGTTTAGCTCTCATCTATTCATTTGACTTGGCCAAGAAGGTCTCTCTCAAAATGTCTCCTTTAGGCTAATCTTATTAGGCCACTTGAACCTTTTAAATTGAAACACGCATATATTTCTTCATGCCCAAGCCGTTTGACCCAAGATCATCAATTACTTTAATCTTAGTTATTTGTTCAAGCAAATCAAATATGGCCATGTGTGATATTTTTTATCATGTCCATCCAAAATCTTACTATTTGTCACTCAAATAATAACTTGCATGCTCTTAAATGGCAACATTGAACTTTGCATATCAAATTAGATCATGTATGACATCATGAATAACATATTGTTCTAACTCTAGTTTCATAATTATAACCTTAGTTAACTAATGTGAGTTGAAGTTGTTCTTTAAATTAAGTGAAGGAGGAAGAAAGATTCATTTTTACCTTCCCCTTCTTGGAAGAGCAATTTCACCATCTTATCTTTAAGTGTAATTTCTCTTTTCCCTTCTAAAACAACAAGCAAAGCTTCCTCTTAAATTTCAATTAAGCTCTAAAGTTTATTCACCTTCATTTGTTTGAGCTTTTAATCTCATCTTTCAAGTATTTACAATGTGATTAAGGCTTTGAGTTGTTCGAGTCTTTATTCAAAGTCAATGAAAACTCTAAAGGCTAAGTTAGATTGATCCACTTAGTACTCTTGACTTGGTTGTTTGATGATTGTGGATTTCAATTTGATCTTTGATGTTACGTGTGAAAATTTTTTTAATGATTTCATGTTGATTTGTCAATGTTCATTTGGCTTGAATCAACCTTCCAAAAGACATGATCATATAATTGATGAGAAAAAGGGTAAAGACGTGGAGTTTGGACTTGAAGATGATATTCATGCAATCTTTGCTAAGTGATTGGCTAAATTGTCTTTTTCTAATGATAATATTACGTTATGTCTGTTGACTTGAATAGATGAGTCTCTGCATGTCAAGTTTGTGATTAATTGATGTTATAAGATTCGATAGTATAGAAAATGGAGATGGTGAAATTAAATTAGAAATTGATAATTTTGTAATTCAACTAATATACCAATTTGCTAGCTAAGTGTTGCCGATTACTCATGTTATTGATTATTTGGGTGTCGATGTTCATGTGGTTGATTCTTTGAGTTGTCAAAGTCCACGTTGTTGATTTTCGAGTTGATTTGTCAATTGAGACCAAGTTGTCGATATTCAAGAAGTTGATTGGTAAGTTGTATATTTTTGTGTTATCGATTTATAACTTGTCGACTATTGACGAATCTACCAATATATGACTATGTCAATATGGTTCACTTGGGAAATGAAAAGAGGTAAATGCGTTATTATTATTTATGTAAGTGATGCATGGGAAAAAAAACATGATGATTGTGTTTCGGTAATGTTTTTGCAGAAGATGATGTCGTGTACCAAATGTTGATTTTGAAATTGGCCATGCAAGAGATGATAAATGAGTGTTGATTTCGTTGTTGATGCAAGGGTGATGTTATCATGTGCACTATTGCTATGTGATTAATTGTGGAATAAGTATTATGAAAAGAAAATTCCGTCGTCCACATATTTGTGGTGACGATGCCCCGGAGTTAGGATGCCCCATGTGTCGGGATTCCCTGGGGAGCGTTTCGGGATGCCTCAGAGCGGAGAAGCCCTGTGTGTCGAGATGCCTTAGAGTTGAAATGCCTCATGTGTCGAGATGCCCCAATGAGTGTTTCGAGATGTCTCGGAGTGGAGATGCCCCGTGTGTCGAGATGCCTCGGACTTGAGATACCCTATGTGTCAGGATGCCCAATTTACAAAATTGACAAAAAGAGCACCTCTGGTATTTGTCAAATAATCGGTTGTATGCTTCTTTCATGGTTTTCAAAGAAGTAAAATTCAGTTGTCCTTTCAACTACTCAAGCTAAGTATATGGCTCTAGATATCTGCCGTAACTTTTGTGAATGAAGCAGCAATTAAGTAATTTTGGTAAGGAAAATCGAACATACCCATTATGTGTGATAGTACCACAATTAATTTGACTAAGAATCCAATCGTGCATTTTGATGCCGAAACGCGATAGAAAGATTGACTAAACAAGAAAATTCGATAGAAGAAGAATTCGCCTTCCAAGTATGATTATCAAATCAAAATATCCAAAGTCTAATAAAACGAAATCCTAAAACAAGCTTCTATATCCCAAACCTAACCCTACTAGGATTAGTGAACATCAAAACGTAAAATTACGAAACTGCCCTTTACTAAATTAACCCATAAAAATATAAAAAAATAGAAAAACCCATATAAACGACCCTGAATCGCGAAAATCCATCATTAGTCATGACCAACAGCAGTGAGTATTGATCAGCGCGCCATTTCTCTTTAGCCGACCAAATTGGAGTTTAATCCGAGATCGTTGACTTCGAGCCCGTCGGTTCGTCTAATCGCATAACGGGTCCACCGGTCCCCTAGGTGCATAACATTTTAGGGCTAAGCATATTTCAATCCCTTATATATTGTGCAAGCTATCGAATAGTAAAATAAATAGAATAAGAAAATATGTCAGAAAACAAATTTATGTGGTTCGGTCGTAGTGACTTATGTTCACGAAGAGAGTAACACGAAATTTCATTATAGATAAAACGATATAACGAAGATTATAATCACACTCGAGTCATTCAAACACTTTTAAGTGTTTTTCAATCCGCAATTACATCCAATAATTCATGCGGTGTTTAACCTCATAATTTCTCACGAAATAATCTCTCAATTTCACGAATGAATTATACATAAATTCTTACCTCAAGATTTAATCGCTTTAAACACTTAAATTTTTGATATAATTCCATAAATAAAATCACGAACCCAATGCCTAGCACTCAATGACGCTTGAAGACTTCGCTGAAAGAAACGTTCCTTGACCCATGGGTATTTATATATACCCTCACACACGTGGACTGAAGTTCTTGGCCAATTAAGCAATTTACTTTTTCAACTTAGACTAAAACAGGAAATATCACACTAATTTCACCAGGTTAGATATCTGTGCGATTCAAATCTCATCCAATGCAGAGTTCAAGTTCAGTCAACCAATTGGACTTTCGTTCCTTTTTTTACTTTTCCCACACGGCGACAAAGGGGACAAAATAACCTTTCCTTTTCTATGTCCTCTTTCCACGGTCAAAGATCCAACAACACTTCAGCGTGAAAATATCAAATTACGTACCAGCTTATATGTACTTTAATTCGTGTGAGGCTTCAACGGGTTCAAATTCGAGACATATTTTAATATATATATAGCTTTTATTTCTATTTACACTACTGACATCTACATATTATGTATGGTGTAGCTCCTCAACCCACTTGAATTACTCGAGGACATTATAGTTGATCCGGAATATGTCTAATGCCATCAGCCATCAGAGCTTTAAATCTGTTCAGGAATTTGTGCAAAGGGCATCGGACAGAAGAGATTCAAGATCGCACATCCAATGTCGTCCAATACCTCGAAACTGTTCAAATGACAGACAAATCGGGGTATATTTGTTCATCTTCCATTATGGGCTTAATTAGTATGGATAAAATTCAAGACAAGCAAACAAGATGACTTGAGAATGTGGATGGGGGGAGAGATACCAAAGGCGATTATTTTGGGTGCACTTGGAAATCGTTTGAATGGCTTTGATAACTCCATCGGGGAAAAAAAACACACAGAAGATGTTTGATAGATCCAAAAGCTCGAAGAATACTAAGAAAGCCTTCTTTATATAGTTATATTCCTTTAAAAAAAGAAGAATACGTAAAATTAGTAAAATTCAAGAGTATTACGTCTTGAGGATTGCTTTGAAATTTGACCAAAAAAAAGGGGGGTTAGGAAACCAATTATCCGGGAGTCCCCAAATATCTTGTTACGTCGAGCAACGGCCTGAAACTTGACTTAAGGAACCAAAAAACGAAACAATATTCCTATGATTGAGCCAATAAGGCAATGGTTAAGGACGATGACCAATCTAAATCAAAGTGGATTCTAGACAATTTCGAAGTTTTATAGGTCTTGAATCTTGATCGATCATTTCAAGCTATGTTTTTTTTATTTTGGGGTCAAAATTTCCGAGTTATGTTACTTACAAGAACTGAGATATCCTTTTTAGCAAAATGGCTCCCCTGACTCCTAGCAAAGTCTCCATAGACAATGCCCCTTATCTGCGTGCTCAACCAAAAGGACAATCTAATGCGCGATGCATCGTCAGCTCCGGCATTGACCATAATAGCTCAGATACAAAAGGATAATCTAATGCATGGTGCCGTGAAAATCTTACCCCCACTCCATTCTTATTACTTCTGAGTCCTAACTATAGTAAAATTTGGCGATTCTCACTCAATATTCCTTGCTTTTTCGACAATACTTTGATACATTTATGAATAATACACGGTACATAAATGTAAAGAAAAGTTCTTCAATATCGTTACTTTTGAGAGGTCCAAGCATCACACAGGAGCCATGCACAACATTGTTTCCTCAGGTCAAAACCGAAGTCGACAAGCAAAGAATTACATTTTAGCTTATAAACCTTATTCCCTTGCTTCCTATTTTAATACATCAGCAAACAACACATTCACCCTAGGCTAGCCATAAAGATTGTAGGGCCGGATTCGCAGTCATGTAAGCTCTAGATCACCCGCCATTCTGCACCTACTCATAAATTATCGTCAATGATGGCGGACCATAATAGCTCAGACACAAATTCACATCTTTTTGCCCTCTCTTCATGATCCTTGTCCAACAAAGGCAATGCTTGACTGTGGCTGGCACCAGCAAAAGGCGCATATTAGAAACAAGAACACCACCCTCACAGGACAAGTGATGAAACGTTCGACCAAAATGTTGAGATTGTTACGCTAAGGCCTTTAACAACAAAACAAATTCACCGCAGAATTCAGCCTATCTCTAACGGTAGTAAGAAATTGAAACATTCATGCATTGATTGTCATTAACACAAAAGATGTAGCCGGAAAAAAAAAAATCTCGCAGCAATACTCACTCGGTCCAACATGTCCATCAAAATGCTCGCTCCAACCAGGCAAATGCTTTCTAGCATTTTTCTTCCGGGCTTTTCAAATCAAGGCAGCTCATCTAGATAGTCATGAGCTATATGAATTAACCATTTTTGATAATCCAGCATTTAAGGGCACGAATGGTAACCATTCTGTTCCAAAAATCAAATTCTTGCCAGAAATTGATTTTCAGAATTCTTGCCAGAAATTGATTTTTGGAGGACAAATCTGTTTGATAACATGACTAATTCTGCTCCAGAAATTGATTTCTAAAACAGAAATCTATTTTTTTTGGGCACCTCAAAAAAATAAATTTCACTCAAAGTGAGTGCCCAAAAGTATTCTAAACCATTTTGTGAAGTTTTGAAATTTTTGATTTTTTAATTTTTTTTTGCACCTCAAAAAAATTAAATTTCACTCAAAGTGGGTACCCAAAGGTATTCTAAGCCATTTTGTGAAGTTTTGAAATTTTTTATTTTTTTATTTTTTTGGGCACCTCAAAAAAATTAAATAAAGTTGGTGCCTAAAAATATTCTAACCCATTTTGTGAATTTTTGAAATTTTTGATTTTTTTGAGCACCTCAAAAAAATTAAATTTCACTCAAAGTGAGTCCCCAAAGGTATTTTAAGCCATTTTATGAAGTTTTAAAATTTTTGATTTTTTAGAGCACCTCAAAAAAATTAAATTTCACTCAAAGTGGGTGCCCAAAGGTATTCTACGCTATTTTGTGAAATTTTTTATTTTTTATTTTTTTGGGCGTCTTAAAAAAATTAAATTTCACTCAAAATGGGTGCCCAAAGGTATTCTAAGTCATTTTGTGAAGTTTTGAGATTTTTTATTTTTTTAATTTTTTTGAGCACCTCAAAAAAATTGAATTTCACTCAAAGTGGGTGCCCAAAAGTATTTTAAGCCATTTTGTGAAGTTTTGAAATTTTTTATTTTTTGATTTTTTTAGCACCTCAAAAAAATTAAATTTCACTCAAAATGGGTGTCCAAAGGTATTCTAAACCATTTTGTGAAGTTTTCAAATTTTTGATTTTTTTGGGCACCTCAAAAAAAATTAAATTTCACTCAAAATAGGTGCCCAAAGATATTATAAGTCATTCTGTGAAGTTTTGAAATTTTTAATTTTTTTATATTTTTTGAAAAAAATTCACCAAATTTCCTATTTTCCTGAAATAAGACTTTTTTTTATTTTCTGGAAATTTTTATGAATTTTTCTGAAATTTTTCAATTTTTATGCATTTTCTAAAAAAATTAATAAGAAAAAAAGAGAAAATAAGGAGAATGCATTTTGGAAGGAAGAAGCTATAAAAAGTAACTTTTCGTTTTCTTGCCCAAAATTTATTCTGGAGTTAAAAATGCATTTCAGAATCAAGTATTTTTAACAAACGCATTTTTATTCCAAAATGCAAAAAATTGCTCCAGAATGCATTTCGAAAATTTTTTAACAAATGCATTTCTGCTCCGGAAGCCATTCTGAAGCATAATTTCTGCTCCAAAATTGATTCCATGTGCGTTCTAACAAACAAGAAAATTCAATACCTTCATTTAGGTTGTGCAGAGTCTGCATGGTATCCACCTTACCATCCGAGTTAAGCTTCCTAGTATTAGCATGCCCTTGCAGTAAGTATTGCTCCGAGTGTTGGATGACCAACACACCATCAGAAGTGCTGGGGCGTTGGTCTATCTCTCGAATATACCCTTTACATAAACCATTCCCTTCATCTGCCCAATGATCTCCGATAGCGTCCGTCTTCCGCCACTATCAGCTTTACCTTAATTTGCTCCTTCCTCGATGCCCGCATCTAATAGTGTGCTCCACTGCAAAATATCATATCAAGGGTTCAGCATATTCACAGATGATTTTTGTTCTTCAGAAATGATGAACACTAGAAATCCAACTCTTCAAGGAAAAACAATCTTCACTTACGCTAAGGGGCTCAATGCAATGATCCAAAACCAGTTGTTACAAATGTCCGGAACAGTCTGTAAGAACAAGGCCAACGCTAGTGAGGCTAATACAGGAGCAGAATGTCAGCAATGCCGCTTGCCCTTGGCTTGGAGTCATCATCCCTTCAAACCTTCAAACGAGAGCACGAAGCAAAATTTAACTAGCAGCCCTTTTAGAGCAGAGAGCATCATGCTTGGGTTTGTTTTCATTTGCAGTAACAATGGTGGCAAAAAACCATAAGGGGACCCCCTCTTCCACCCCCCCCCCCCCCCCCCCCCCCCCATTTTGTACCGAACCCACCACCACCGAAGAGAAAAGTAAAAGAAAAGGACCAATCAAAATCGCTCAACGCGAGCACACAAAAAAATGGATCGACGGAGAATCCAGGCGCGGGGGAAGAGGAGAAGAGGGGAACCTTGCTCGTGGCTGGCGCATTTCTCGACGGTATGGCACTGAGCAGAGAGCGCAAGATCGCCGGAGCAGCAACAACGCCATGGAGGGAGCGCCGGAGCAACCGGGAAGCCTAGCGAAATCGCAGAGATTCAAAATAAATTTGAAAGCGACAGAGGAAAGTGCGGTGGGATTTTCTTCTTCACTGCGAAAACGAAGGAGAAGAAGAGAGAAAAGAAATAAACGCGTGCAGAGGAGAGAGAGAAAGAGAGAGGGGTGTGGCTAGCTTGCGGGGCCAATGAGAGAGAATGAGTACTATATTTTTGTGCAAAATTTCCATCCAGGCGAGCCGGGACGACGCTGACTTGGCTGTCCCGACCACCGAATATTTTCTCATTGATTGCTACTTCAAAGCGTGAAGGACGGTTTGATTGATGAGGAATTGACCAATCAATCCAACTCGTTCCACACGCATCATAATTGATAGATTTGACTGCCATTTTTCGGACGACTGACGTCTCGCTCGCTTAATTATGTGAATCTCACGTAAAATTTACGTGATCTACGATTGTGACGGACCGAGTTCACATAAATCAGGTGCATGTAATGCTCTCTGTGTTAAAGTATTGGAAAGATAAAAATCATCATACAAGTCCGCCCCCATTATGGAATATTAGATGACGGATCGGACACTTTGAGTCGTCGGATCTAGAGAATATCGCATGTAACCCAATAAAGTATTTTACATGACTAGTATAGATACTACTTGAATTGAATCGGGATCGTGGGATTTGGAAAACCCATATGGGATCTACCATTTTCAATGGTCCAAACTGAATTTGTATACTTAGATCTATCGTCAAGGGGAGATAAAAAAGAATTTCCACTTCTTGATTGACTGGGTCATTCGAGCACAAGAAAAGGCTTTATTCGCACGAAATTTCCTAGTCACGATGGTTGTCCACATTTCACCGAACCTAATGTTTCTAGACTAGAGTTAGGTAAAGTCAGAACTCTAGAATTAATACGAAACAAGCCACAACATGCGCATGTGGTACGACAAATCCTGTATAAAACCAGCTCAAACATGTGCAGCCTCATCCATGTTGTAACTCATCGAAAATGGCTGCCAACGATAATCACATCCTTCTCTTTCTCTTCTTCTCATTTCTCTCTCTCCTCCAAATCAACTCATGCATGGCCCAAAACGTCAAAGGAGGTTATTGGTTCCCAGACAGCGGGGTCACCGCCTCGGACATCGACTCGACCCTCTTCACTCATCTCTTTTGCGCGTTTGCGGACCTCGATGCGTCGACAAACCAGGTGGTCATATCGTCACTGAAAGCTCAGTCTTTCGCAACCTTCACTAGTGACGTCCAGCAGAAGAACCCATCAGTCGTAACCCTCCTGTCCATCGGAGGTGGCGACTCAAACCCGAATGACTTTGCGTCCATGGCGAGCCAGTCTAGCTCCCGAAAGACTTTCATCGATTCCTCGATAGCCCTAGCTCGGTCCAATGGCTTTCATGGTCTTGATCTTGATTGGCAATACCCAAACACTACCGAGAAGATGGCCAACTTGGGGTTGCTGCTCCAGGAGTGGCGGACTGCGGTGGCTGCTGAGACGGCCAGCTCGGGCAAGGACGCTTTACTTTTGTCGGCAGCAGTCTATTACTCTCCACACTACACTTCTTCCACGGATTATCCTGTGGCCGCCCTGGCGGCGAGCTTGGATTGGATCAACGTGATGGCCTATGATTTCTTTGGCAATTGGTCCACCACCACAGGACCACTTGCTGCGCTCTATAATCCAGGTAGGGGAGGCAACTTTGACTTTTTTCTGGGTTGTAAACTTCGACTATCCTGAGGTACAATGAAGTTTTGTTAATCTTCTGTCGCATGACTTTGAAATTTGTTGCCTCAACGTCAAGAGAACCACAAAAGTTGTCCCCCAATTCAAAGCAGCGCTCTATAATCCAGGTAGGGGAGGCAATTTTGGCTTTTTTCTGGGTTATAAACTTCGACTATCCTGGGGTACAATGAATTTTTGTTAATCTTCTGTTGTATGACTTTGAAATTTGTTGCCTCAACGTCAAGAGAAACACAAACGTTGTCCCCCATTCAAAGCATACACTGTCATTCCACGAGTAATTAACATGAATTTTGTTGTTCATTTAAAATCATTCGTTTGTGCTCATCAAACCCGTAATTTTCTCGACAAATGCTGCATCTGAAATTGCTCCTTTCGATTTTCAGGGAAAGGCTTAAGCGGAGACGACGGGGTGACTGCTTGGATTCAGGCCGGCATGCCCGCGGGGAAGATCGTGCTCGGCTTCCCATTCTATGGCCGTGCAGTCGTCCTCGCGGATGCCAACAACCACGGCTACTTTGCGCCCTTCACCGGGGCGGCAATATCCTCTGACAGGTCAATTAAGTACAATCACATCACGACATACATATCCGAAAACAGCGCGATCACAGTGTACAACTCCACGGTCGTGTCCGTCTACTGCTATTCCAGGACGACATGGATCAGCTACGACGATAAACGGACCATCTCTACCAAGGTTGCGTACACCAAGCGAAGAGGACTCAAAGGTTACTATGCATGGCACGTTGGTGGTGATGACAACTGGGTTCTCTCTCAAACAGGTGAGTTTTTAAGAGATTTGTGTTGGGGGTGAGCAAGATGGACTGTATGAACCGGAATCGGACCGGACCAACAGGTTTGGTCCTGTTCTCAGGAATATCAATTTGGTTCCCGGTTCCTAAAAGTGAAACCGGTTTTCGGGCGGTCCGGTTTCCGGTTCTAAGACCGCACCGATGAATATATATATTTTTCTAATTTTTTTCATATATATATTTATTTACTTTTTAAAATTTTAAAAAAAAGCCTAATCTAACTTTCCAATTCCCTCTCGCCTTTATCAATAAGTGATTGGTTTGATCCGGTTCCCGATTTTAGAAATTGGGAACCGATCCTTCCTGTCTAATTCTCGATTTTTGAGTTGGATCGGACCGGATTGGAAACCTATCACTCTTAAGAGACAGCCAAGGGCACGACGAAGTAGAACCATAATCTTTGAAACGTTCAAAACAAATATCAGTATAAATTTAATAAAACGGCGTCGGACTTGACTGAAATATATACACATAAATATATATTATTTGAAAAGTCAAACTTTCCGGATCCACTTATTCTCACTTGGACAGGTTAGGATAAGTACCTCACAGGAATTTCTGATGAAGGTTTTAAAAAATTATTGTATTTTTTTTTAAATTATTGTATTGAAAATGTAGAACTAAATGTACTTCATGGACTTAATTGCCTCGTCAGCTCAAGAGGCCAGCGAAGATCGGCAACACAGGCGATGGTTCCGGCTAGTTCTGCCTATTTCGATTGCTGTAGTCGTTCTCTTTATATTTGGCGTGATATGCTACTTAAAGAGGAAAACATTGAAATCAAGAGGTACATTTTGCTAAAGTTCACTGGAGGATTGCTATACCTCTGTGGTTTTCGGGGACATTGACTTAGGATTCAGCAACTGAAGGATTAAAGTCGATACATTTTCTTGGTTTTGATTCTCAGGTATTGCGGGTGTAATAAAAGGATTTAGTCACCAATTCAAGACTATGGTGCATAAAGTTGAAAGTCAATTATTCAAGAATGAAGCTGCAGCTGTCAATGAAGCCCCTGCTAGCCCGGTCCTATCCGGCCCAGCTCAACCCTACCCTAAAATTTAGGATATTTTGGGATCGGGTCTTAGTTTGCTTGGGATAGTATTTTTAGGTGTGGATATTGTCAGGTTAGAGTAGGGTCAAGGTAGGGTCGGGCCCGACCCACACTGGCTTTTTGACACCATTAGGGCCAAAAGTAAGAGTCCGGGCCTGCACCGGCTTTTAAATTATTTTCCCACTGACTTTTTGACCCGATAAAAAGTTATTCTCTTCCTCTGTTCTGTACAACTATTGCGTACTTATCATTAAACCCATCATTAAACTGAAGGAGGGAGAGATTCATGTGGAATTGGAGGCCGGATTTGCTGGAACAAAGCTTGACATCCTCGGAACCCAATTACCATGTCGAGCCCCCACCCCCTATGCTCGCTTGCTCCACCCTTCTTCCCACTCCCCGAACCTCAGCTCCGTTTCGCATGGCCACCGCTTCGGGAAGAGGAACCCGACTCCAATCGCGCCAATCCTTTCGCCTATTCCACCAGCCGACGAGGAGGAAGTCGAGAGCAGGGAAATGACGATCGGACGAAGAACATAGAAACCCTAGCTGGGGAGAACTTTCGGGAAGTTTGGGGACAATGCTCAAGAGCTTGGTTGACTCCCTCACAAGTCACACCACCACCGGGCTGCTTATGTACGTAGCAAAGTGCAACACACAAGCAATCACGACCGTTGCTATTCCATGAAAAGGGAACGGCAAAAGGCAGGAGCTTTCTCCTTCTTCACTTGCGCTCTCTTGCAGAAGTCGTCTTCAATGGAGAAATTCGCCGAAGAGAGAGAAGGAGAAGGAGGAGGCGCACATGATTCCAAGCTCCTAAAAGAGAAATGTCGCTTTTCGTGGGGATTTTTTTTATTATTTTTATCTTATTGATTTATTTCGAAATATTAACCCAACCCACAACCTACGAAACCGGATCCAGACCGACCCGACCCAACCCTTCTCTTGGTTTACATGCTAAAAATAGTCTCGGGTTGGGGTGGGGCGGGTCAAGCGCGACCCTATAGATTTTGGGTGTCATCAAAGCCTAATCCGACCCATTGATACCCTTACCAAGAAGCCTGCATTTTCAATTAAGAAGGATGAAGATGAAGATGACAAGTGCTTGCTCAAGGGAGCAATCCATTCAGTCAACGATGCATCAGTTTCTGAATTGTTTCCTCGCTGATTATACATTGCAGGCATGCAATGCAGTGGATACTAATGCCATAGAGAGAATCTTTTTCAGAAAGGAAATAGAAACAGAGAATTTGTAGCATTATTTTCCCAATTGATTGTAGTATTTTTTTTTGCGTCTGTATAAATTTTAATCCTCTGGATGCAGTTTGTAGGAATGTTGATTTCGAAAGGTGTACCAATTGGAATGAGAAAAATGCAGATTTATTATCTCCTACTTAAATCTCATATATAATCTCTGCACGTGAAATGGCGACATGTTGATGTTTCATTCTGTATTAACCCACATCAGATCAACAACCGCAAATCTTGCCTCCATCCTGCCGTCAGCCATCGTCAACAATCACTATCATATTGCCATCGCCAGCTCAATGACAAAGTTCCCTGCCTTCCTTTTTGTCTGCGCGACCTTCCTCCCTCTGTCTCTCTGTGTGCGTGAGCTCAACACCGCCGACAAGCTTGTGGCCGATTGGCAGAGCTTAACAGGGCGTCAGGCTCGCCCTGGATCGTAATTGTAACTCTAGAAGGGGCTTTAGACTTGATCATGGGTTTACCCAAATCCCTCGCAATCCTTTCATATTTGAACGGACTTGGAGGGATTGCGAAAGACTTAAATGATCCCCCGTAATCCCTTCCCTCAATTCAGACAAGACTCTGTTTTTAGAGTCATTTCTTTCCCTCTCAATCTCGTTCTATCGTTTGGCCGCCATGGAAACTTTCGCGTGCACATCTGTCTGCTACGGACAAGATTGAACGACAAAGTTAGACCCGACGACGAACGGGTTGGACACGGCATGACAAGACCCAGATAGAAATATCCGCAGCCACGACCAGGACCCGAGGGCACCTGAAGGCTGACAAGGTCAAGTGTTGCACCCGATGAAAGCGAACTTTTTTTATGCAAACGTGACAAAATATGGCCGAAAGTGAACGGACAACAACTACAGTCGATCGAACAACCGTCATGCACTGATTGCCTGAAGGAGCAACGACTCTGTCTCATTTCGTACGGACAATACCGATTAAAGACCACGGCAAAGGCGTCGTCGCCTTCCTCCTCCCATCGTCTCAAACAGCCACTTATTGCTCTCGCGTTATCTTCCGAGCTCTCTTTCATGGCGGGCAAAGGCAAACTCGCCTGTTTCATCATCTTTTTTCTCTGTCTCTACCCGTCTTTGGAGGAACATACTGTAGGGTTCATCAACGAAAAACAACGCAGCGAAATATAGAACCCTTGACAGAATCCATGTGTATATTGAAATCGAAAGGGAATTTCGAAGTGTACCTTTTGCATATCGAAGATAAATTAGCAGCTGATTCTGTCTGGATTAGTGCCCCAAGTGTTGTGCATCTACCGATATTCACACACACGAATGGAATTTCCTAATGATCCACGTGCTAGCGAAAGATCTTGAAGTTCCTTTTTCTTGAACGCCCTTTTTGTTTTCGATACTCTGTTGAAAAAACGCTAGACAGGGAACGATTCTCTATCTATTTATACACCCTCATTATCTAGCGAAATTAAAAGAAGTGGGCCGGGCGATTTGGGCCCGCCAAATCATCCACATTTAATCGTACGTTTAATCATTATCTTATAACGCGCACGACCGCATAGATAATTTAAATAAGAGAATAAATTAAAATCTACTTCTAAAGTAGATCAAGGCGCATAGAAAATAATAAGTCCGTTCGCTATTGTGTGCGATCCTGTAGGTTCACTAAACATTAGCAGTGTGCTCAAAACTTTTTTTTGCCCACAAGTCATAAGCGGTTTCTAGCAAGACATTATGATTACCTAAGTTTAGTGAAGGTCGATTTTCCGACACAACCTAATCCACAACTAATATTAGAGTATCAACCTTGATTGATTCTTAGGGCAGACCACTAACACAGACGAGGGTCAAGTCCGGTTACTTCTACGCCGGCAGCGAAATCCCGGTCTTGGACATCGATTCCTCCCTGTTCTCTCACCTCATATGCGCTTTTGCTTCCATCGGCTCTTCGACCCATCCGCTCTCCTTCAACGCCTCCTTTGAACAAATCTTCTCCACCTTCACGAGCACCGTGAAACGCAAGAACCCTTCGATCACCACGCTGCTATCAGTGTGGCCAGGCGGAGAGGCTTCTTCAGCCTTGGCTTTCCTTTATCGAGTCTACGATAGAGAAGGCAAGGCTTTATGCGTTCAGTGGGATTGATCTCTTTGGGGTCTTGCCCAGTGGGAGCATTAACACGACCAATTTGAGTGCTCTTTTGGGGGAGTGGAGAGATGGAGTAGATGCCGAATCAAGAAAATCTGGGAAACCTCGGCTGCTGCTAGTAATGGTTGTGTTGTGAATCTATTGCTGACTTTGTGAGTTACCCACTTGACTCAATTCAGAGCAATTTGGACTGGGTTCACCTAATTGCCTATGATTACCATCTCCCCACCAGGGAAAAATTTGCCCTCCCTCATGCATCTTTATTGGACCCAGCAAGCTAGAACAACACAGACTTCTGCATAACTTGGTTGTTGACTGGAGGATTTCCTGCAAGAAAGCTGGTTCTGGGCTTGCCCTGCCATGGCTATGCGTAGCAGCTCGAGGATTTGAGCGACGATGCCATCGGCCATCCAGCGGTGCGGCCTGCTGTGATGGCGGATGGGTCATATAAATATAAGGCCATAAAATCATGTTGGGTTTTCAACTGAACATGCATAGTTAAAATTAAATATAAACACAGTGCAAAAAATATAACTATATATATATATATCTTCAAAGGTGTTGTTTATACGTTTCAATAAAAAATCAGAAGATCATAGGTGTTGAACGGATTACCTCTCGTAGTGTGCCCAAACGACTTGGTTCTAATGTTCTTAAGTTCGAGCCCCACAACCGTCTAGCGTGCCCAAAACGACTTGGTTTGTATGTTCTTTAGTTCAAGCCTCATAACCATCGGACCTCTAGTTCAGACACACCATCAATCGCATGTCTTGCAAAAGAAAAAATTTGCGGGGAATCACCATCATAATTGTGTTAGCAATATCGTAGTGACAATTTTCTGCACTATCGATATTTCAGTCATGGGGCTAGACGAGAGAAAACGTTTTTATCGCTCACGCACTCGTATTGCACTCTCACTTGCACTGTGTCTTCTATTGTTGATTACACTTTGTTTGGGCGAACAGCAACAGTTGCTGATCGCATGGGCACACTTCACACGATCAACAACAGTTGTTGATCAAGGTGATGCACACGGTCAGCAACTGTTGCTGACCGTGTGCATGCACCATTAATTTTTTTTTAATTAAAACACACTATCAGCAAATGTTAACCTTGTGCACTTTTAATTAATTTAACTTTATCAAAATAAGAGTCCAAGATCATTTGGCACATTAACATGAGTCCACTTTAGGTTTGCGTATGCATCATATGCACGAACGCTCATGATTAAAAATAAAATTAAATTAAATCCCATTTATCTTAATTTTAGTCCGACTAATCGATTGCTATGATTGCAAACATATTTGCAATATCTTATCTCCCATTCAACGTCATCTTGAATTGATTATGGTGTGTGACATCCCTAGATTCATCACTGAGTTGGTTGTAAGACTTGAAATAATACGTTAATACTCTCAAGAGAATTGATTGTCCCGATCAATCTCTAGGTTCTACAAGCTACGATTGATATCTAGCAATATGTCATGATTACCCAGATATTGTGAATGCTTTAAGAACATAATGAACCTATCTGCTTTGGCTATAGCGTAATTCAATGCCTTTGTCTTACTATGTCCCGATCGAACAAAGACCATAGAGTATTTGTCAAGCCACAAACTCGATCATATGCACAAACCTAATTGACATGTATTTTATATGAGACATGAACAGTTCATTCTCGGTTACAACCCTGATCGAGGATTTCATTGTAGTGTCATGATTAGATCGCATAGGACATTATTATTGTACCTTGCATATATCAAGGAGACAGATTCCATTTTGCGCGCACAAGTAACTTCGTATGTGAATGAATTATGACCATCAAATACAAAGACGGATCAACGAACCGGCAATATGCACACCTGTGAACCACAGCCATCCAACACACAAGTTAATATTGTGTCTAAGGTCTAAGGATTATTTACACAAGATCAAAGCATGAACAATTAGACATCGATCACGCTAAAAGCTTCCATGTTGCTTATCATTCTATGCGTGTCACGTTCAATGAACTTCTTTCGTACAAACACCTATGTTCTAACTCGGGCATCGCAATACTCAATGACTCGTGACTCATCATTCCCTTAAGTATCCAATACTTAATGGTGAAGCTAAGAACACACCGATCTCAACAGGATCATTAATATCCACTCAATGATCCATCGACTGGGAACAATTTAAAGATTTAGTTTGACTGTAAACCTGTCACACATGTTCTTAACATCTTGAGAATAGGGCCAGTCACAACTGATCTTATGGAATTATTCATATATTTAAATAATTGGACAAATGAATAAATATGTCATTGCCATGAAATAAACAATGAAATTGACAGTACAACTTAAATTCCTAACATGTAACTATTACATGGTAATTTTAGGGCATACATCTAATAGATTATTCATATGAGATTTGGTTATGGAGCGAGTTCTGCTTGTAATGGTACATATGTGGTGAATGTTTTCAGAAAGGGGTTGATATGGATCAATTTCGATGATGTGGAGGCCATTCGAGCCAAAGTAACTTATTCCAAGGGAAAAGGGCTTCTTGGTTACAATGTGTTTCAGGTTAACAATGATCAGAACTGGGTTCTTTCCAGGACAGGTTAGGCTAACTACCTCAAAGGAATTCTTGATGAAGGTTTTAAAATATTATTGTACTGAAAATGTAGAACTAAATGTAATTCATGGACTGAACTGCCTTGTCAGCTCAAGAAGCCAGCGAAGATCAGCAAGAAAGGCGATGGTTCCGGCTAATTATGCTTATTTCGATTGCTATAGTTGCTCTCTTTATATTTGGCCTGATATGCTACTTGCATAGGAGAACATTTAAATCAAAAGGTACATTTTCTAAAGTTCACTGGAGGATTGCTATATCTCTGTGCTAACTGGGAACATTGACTTAGGATTCAGCGAACAAAGGATTAAAAATTTTATCTCAATTCTATTTGCTTTTGAGAGGTGCTAGAGGTGGCAAAATGGATCAAGTACCCATATTTTGACTCCTTTAATGGACCATCTTGCAACTATAATAAGAGTTTGGAATAGATTTGTCTATGGCGAGCCAGACTAAAAAAATGAAAGTATGATATGCTTGGCTTTCCCTTTTTGTAAATTTCATAAGGAGATTTATCCAACAATAGTTTTAAAAAAACACGGTGGATGATATAACAAATAGCAGCAATAACTTCTACCCAAAAATAAGCAGGAACACACCTCTCTATCAACATTGTCCAAACTATGTCTTGAAGAGATCGATTCTATCTCTCTACGATCCAATTTTGTTGTGGAGAGTAAGGAGAAAAAAAATTGTGCTCAAAACCATTTTCATTGCAAAACTTAGAAAAGTTTTGATTTTCAAGCTCTCTTCCACGATCAATTTTTATAGAAGAAATGTTGTAGTCTTTCTCATTTTGAACTTTTCTTGCAAATTTCACTAAAGAGTTAAATTTTATTTGTTTTTGAGATAAAAACATTACCCAGGTGTACCTTGAGTAGTCATCCACGACATCCAAGCACTACCTTTTTCCATTAAGGCTAGTACTCCTTGTTGGTCCAAACAGGTCCACGAGAGGTGCTAGAGGTGGCAAAATGGATCAAGAACCCATATTTTGACTCCTTTTAATGGACCATCTTGAAACTATAATAAGAGTTTGGAATAGATTTGTCTATGGAGAGCCCGACTAAAAAAATGGGCTTTTAATAGGTGTGATAGACCTTTCTTTAACCCTTTAATAACTTAATTTAGAGTTTGAGATTGTTAGCATTGCTTAGACTCGACAGACAGATGGATTAGTCATTTCGGTTTGGGTGGGTCGAAAATGGATTTGACAAACTAGATCCAAATAACCATTATTGCTTCAATTCTTAATAATTATTCCTTTAAAATATGGGAAAAGCAATTTGAAAACAAATTGAACATGAAAAAAATTAGCAAATGATATAATTATTACAAAACCCATCGCTTGTTATTTTTCGTGGTGCTAGAAATTTGATCTAATTTAACAGAAGAGACTATGGAGGAAGATATATATGATGTAAATTTCTACTCTTGTAAGTATTAAAATATTTGAAAATACTCAGGGAATCGTTAAGAGCTATTAGTGATGCTTAAATCGAATCGAATGTCAAGGAAATAACACGGAATAATCTATTAATTGTACACTTGTATTTAATCATTCAATATTTGGAGTTGAGACTCCATATGTTTGTGGAACTGGACCACCTCAGCCACGTCCTTGGTTTTGAAAGCAAGTGATGGTACGCTTCGAACTCCTTTATAATTTTCGCTTGCCCCCCGGTCCGACTCCGCTGTTGCAAGCTCGCGTCTGTCCGAGGCCACGATGTTGCCTGCAATCCAGCAACTCCCCCTCCAAGCTTGAGGGAGACACCCAACGGGCCTCCTCGTGTCCGCAACCACCCCGGTTCCCATTTCTGTCTTCCACCACCTTCGACCCTAGTTGTGGCCATCACCTCCCTCGCTCGACCTTGTGTCAAGCCAGATCCGAGGTCGACCTGAGCCATATAGGTTAGATCCAGGTCTTGCTCAAGCTCAAATTTTGAGATCTAGAACTTGAGTGCGTTGCCGAGCTTAGGCTCAATGATACCGGCGACAAGCCTCGGCTGAGTGTATAAAGACCAGAGAGGACGGCGTCAACCAAGAGCATTGGTGTTAGTGGTTGAAATCGGTGGCGGAAAGCGAAAGCTTCTACTTTCTCTCTCTTACTTATTTTTTGGTCGAAAAAAAATTATATTTATTGCTTAAAAGAGTACATGAGATGTATATTGACTTTCATGACAAAGAAAATCAAAGCAAAGCAAAGCCCATAATACAATAAAACAAAGCTAAATCCAAAAAACAAGGAAGATCAACAGAGTATCGGCAGAGTTAAGCATATACTCATTCCATAAAAATGAATCTATTAAGCAAAATAATCGGTGACCAATTACTGAATCTCATATCATCACCAGTGATGAGCAAACACCAGAAAGTCCTTCTCCAATAACTACAGCGTTGCCTGTTAGCAGTGTATGCCTAAGTTTAGCTTCCTCTACACTATCGCCGTACTGAAACAACCAAAATGGGTTGAGAAAACATAGATATAACTTTTAGAAGAGCAAATCTTTGTGGACAAACCAGACGCCAAAGTTCCTACGAGTATCATTGAAACTAGAGACAGAAGACCTGTACATAGATAGAGCACAGGTGTATCGAATCCCCGAAAACATTATTAAACTCCTAGATCTAAATCAGGAGTGAAAAGCTACTAGAGCTAAAACTAAATTAGGAGAGTTTAAACTCTCAAATCTAGAATTAGACTGGAGAAGAGAGCTCCTAGATTTAGATCGGGAGAGAAGGAAAAAAAAAAGGACTTAAACAAAATCAATGGGAGGGGTGGGTGAGACTAGCTCAAACCCTCTCCCACGGTGGAAGCTTGAAGAAGACATGAAGAGAGAAGAGAGGACAACTTTTTTCAATTAGTAAATTTTTGGGGGTCTAAATTAAGTTATTAATGGGTTAAAGATAGGTCTATCACACCCATTAAAAGCCCATTTTTTTTAGTCGGGCTCTCCATAGACAAATCTACTCTAAACTCTTATTATAGTTTCAAGATGGTCCATTAAAGGAGTCAAAATATGGATTCTAGATCCATTTTGCCACTTCTAGTACCTCTAGCACCTCTTATGGACCTGTTTGGACCAACGAGTAATACTAGCTTTAATGGAAAACAGGTAGTGCTTGGTTGTCGAGGATGACTACTCAAGGTACACTTGGGTAGTGTTTTTATCTCAAAAGCAAATAGAATTTAACTTTAGTGAAATTTGCAATAAAAGTTCAAAATGAGAAAGACTACAACATTTCTTCTATAAAACTGGCCATGGAAGAGAGCTTGAAAATCAAAACTTTTCTAAGTTCTGTAACGAAAATGGTTTTGAGCACAATTTCTTTTCTCCTTACGCTCCACAACAAAATTGGATTGTAGAGAGATAGAATCCATCTCTTCAAGACATGGTTAGGACCATGCTGATTGTTGAAAAACTGATGCGGAAAAGTAGAAAACAGAACACAAGGATTTACGTGGTTCGATCACAAGGTGATCTACGTCCACGGGCGAGGCAAGACAAATTCCACTATAATCGAAGAGAGTACAATTTTCAGAAGTCGAAAAACGACGAAAAGCTCACAGCTAACAAAACTCTCTATGTCTCAATGAGAAAACCTAGCCACTGTACAAAATTAGGGTTCTCGAAAATTTTCCCGCACATTGGTTCGTTTTCTCTAGCTTGGCGGTCCGCTATGGAGATTTGTTCGCTTGCTGCAAGTTGGGCCGATCGCGTCGCAAACCAAATCTCAATTTCCTTTCCACTTTCGGGTCGCGCAAAAATATGTCGGGTCAGGTCATAAACCGGACCAAATACATAAAATTCAAGACATATTTAACACTGATAGAGAGGTGTGTTCCTACTTATTTTTGGGTTGAAGTTGTTGCTGCTATTTGTTATATCATCCACCGTGTTTTTCTTAAACTATTGTTAAATAAAACTCCATAAGAAATTTACAAAAATGAAAAGCCAAGCATATCATATTTTCATATATTTGGCTGCGAATGTTATATTCTCAAGAATTCCAATGATAATATTAGAAATTTTGAACTAAGAAAGTTTGAACTAAGAGTAGATGAAGATATATTTCTCGGTTACTCTACTTCAAGCAAGACATATCGTGTGTTTAACAAGATTTCGCAAGAAGTAGAAGAATCTATAAATGTCAAATTCGAGGATACTTTGAAAGGTGCATGTCGCGACCCTAAAAATTTTTATCAATTTTCTCGGGCAAATGGATTATTAAGATTGAACTTAACTCGAGCCCTCCCAAGCCCTACCAATTTGCAACTTAGGGTTTAAGTTCTTAACGTGCAAATGCTTTCATGCTTGGAGTCGCCACTAATCATTTTACGGTAGGCTGATTAGGAACCTAAATAAAACATAGGGAGATATGTTTTATTCCTACGAACCAGAGATTCTAAGCCCGGGGACTTGATTACGCTAGATCTAGTCTAACGCCCTTTCGGTACCTTTTTATTTCAAAAATATTTTGACAGGCAGTTTGGATCCATTTTAGCTTAATTACTAACATGTGAGGTGTTCATGCGAGTGCGTAAACCACCAATTTAATACCCAATAATCAAAGCATTAAATAAATTGCAAGCTTAGGAGAACAACTTACCTCGAATCCAGCGCAAGCATCTACATTGTTAGCTAGAAAATCACATCAAACACCCTAATATGATTTCTAGTTAACAAACAATCATTCAATTTCTCTTTCTTTGATGTTCCACTTATTTAAATGAAATTTAGCCTAAATGCAATGACGTGCAAAAATATGACATGCAAAATAATGCAACATAACATGCATACTATATGTCACGCAACAACGTGACCTAATTCTAATGACGAAAGGATGATTATTTTTGGTATTTTTCGACGAAATTCGGAATTATGAAAAATGCCTAAAATAACATGCAAACTAATGACTTTCCTTTTTTTGATATTTTCTTTTAAAATTCGGAATAGTAAAATTGCCTAAAATAACATGCAATTATGATGCCTTAAGCTATCCTAACATGATTTATTTTCTTGAGATGTTTTGTTAAAATTCGAAATTGTTAAATTGCTGAAATTAAGATGCAATCTAACCTAATCTACCCTAAAGCAATTCATTCTCTTTTTTGGGGTTTTCTTGAAAATTCGGAATAAAAAAAATAACGTGAATAATCCATTAGAATTAAAATAATACTTAATTTAAATTAGGAAACATGCCACGTTAAGTCATAATTTAAATTAAATACTTATCTCATCCTTCGGGATATATTCAAAACCTAAACATGCAAAAATCCTAGTTTAAATATCAAAACAGATTTTTTTTTTGGGTTTTCTTTTATTTGAAAAGGGAAAACAATTTAAATAACTAAAGATAACAACCAATTCAAATCAACCACGCAATCCGCCATATTCGTTTCAAACTCGGATTAGGCACAGAGATCGAATTATCGGTCATATCTATAGGGTTATAGATATTAACGGATAATCGTTTATTCAAAATTGGAAAGCAAATTAAAATCATTATCGTATTCAAATAGTTATGAATAGGATAATGATTTTTCGTATCGCCGCGTATCGAACTTTAGGGTTAAAGTCGGATAGTCGTCCAAATACGTTGCTAAATTAGGAAATTTTCCTAATTTGAATATTCCCAAATATTGCGGATATTTCAGACATTATCCAAATACATCTAGATATCTACCGGATAATCATGCAATATTCCAAACAATTCAAATTAAGAAATTACATATTAAAAAAAATATTCAGCATATATCCACTTATCTAATTTGAAAAATTTCCAAACTTTGAATTGTGGATCGGGATCGGGGTCGACTGCCGCGTCGGCACGGCAAGGACATGGCACGGCGGGGCTGCTCCACCGGCGACGGAATGACCGGCGATGGGGTTGCGACAAACGGATAGGTGATGACAACGTCGCTTGCGGATCGGGATCGCGGGCCTCGAGCCTCGACGGATGATGACTCTCGATAGGCTCACAGTGTGCTCGACAAGTTTGCTGTGGTGGTGTGGACTTCTCGGCTATTCGATGTACGAACGGCTCCTGGTGATACCACTCATCGGTGATACCTTATGCTGGACTGTCACTGTTGAGGACGCAATACGAGCTGGTGACCTCCTGGAGCTCACCGAGAAACCTGCAGAAGCTAAACACACGGACAAGTCTCGCTGAGGGGGCTTGAAGAAATTGCCAGTCAACACTGCATGTTCGGTGGAAGTCTTCGTCCGTGTGCTTCAAGAAAAAGAAGAAGAGCAACCCCCCCCCCCTTTTTGTCCTTTTCTTCTCACAATGTCTTCCTGAGTCTACGTAACATGCATGGTTATATTGCATGTGAAGGTGAAGATCTGCAGGAGAAGCTAGGCTGATGCTTCGCTTCAACTTGAACGCCAGGAGGGAAGGCTTCGCTAGAAGTACCGTGATGCACCAAGCAAACGCAACAGAAGCGGAGCTTCTCGGTTTAAAGCGATGAAAGTGGCGGGGACGTTCTCCGTTGGGACAGCGGCGTCGTGGGGGGCGCGGCAAACGGCGGCGGCAACAAGTGGCGCGATAGCGAGCGAGCGCAAGCGGCGGCGGCGGTTCACCAGTCTTCTCCCTCTCTCTCACTTGGACTCTCTAAAAAATTTCAGATCTGAATATTTGACGTCCCCCTTTTTGTGAAGCTTATTTGCTTTATATATTAGTATCTCTCTGACTTCCTGTGGCATCCGTATACTTCGTTTCCTTCCTCCATATATCTCATGGATATTGATCGATTCTGTTTTAGCCCACTTTCCTCTTGTTATTTATCTGATTTTCCTTGTATTGCATGAATATTCTTTTAAGATCCCTTACTAGCTAGCCTATAATATTCACTTTCCTTTGCTTATGTGACCAACCAGCTTCATCCCACTTATCATGATTTCTTTCCTAGGCTACCGAGAGGACTGGCTAAAGATTCCTAAAATATTTGCTCGATTTTGAGCATGTGCCGATGCGCTTAAATAGGTCTCTCTTCGGGCCAAATCTTCATCCGCCCATTAGTTGTTTCTTGCCAAGGACCACATATATGTTCAGCCCATATTTTCTCTTTGCTTTGTCCAAGAACATATTTACCGTGCCTCTCCTTTTCATGGCCGAGAATACGCTCTCTTGGTTTCAAAATTCTCCAATTTAGAGAATCCATGTGCTAGGCACACGCAATTTTCGGCCATGTGGGGTATTCAATGGGCTTTCATGCTTCCACGGGCTTAGTCTAATTTTGTTAAATGGGCAGAACTAACTGGGGCTTTAATTAATTAAATTCAACAGATTAAATCAAGCCCAAATTAAAAACACCCGAGCCCGTTCGTCTTGAAATTCCGGGCCCTTGCATTCCCGAGCATCCCGTTTTTTGTTCGATGAATTTTAAGCTCGCTCGCCATCGCCAATCCGATGCAATAATGCCATTAAATCTAAATGAACCTAAACTATATGTTATGCAAAATTAAATATTTTTGTTTAGGGGTTAAAATTTTAATCCCTAATTTTCTATGCAAATTACACTAAATGTCGTGCCAAAATTTAGGTGTCAACAGTGCATAACCTATTGGGGAAGAGGAACCTGTGCCGCTAATAACACCAACCAGTAATTTAAACCTAAGTCAACCAAATGAAAATCGAAGCTCCAATCTAGCACCTTTACCGAGGGATTGGAGATACAAATCAAGCCATCTTAAGGAAGAAATCCTTGGAGATGTAGGTGAAGTAATCAAGACCACATCTTCGTTCGAAGAGCTCATGAATTCCCTCGCACTCATTTTTTAAATAGAATCAAAAGGAATTGAAGATGACATTGTTGCTAGAATTGGGTTGAAGCAATGCAATACGAGCTTTATCGATTCAAAGTCAATGAAGTGTGGGAACTTGTTCCGTGTTTTGAGAATCATCTTATCATCAGAACTAAATGGGTATTCGGAAACAAATGGAATGACAAAGGTAATGTTATTCGCAACAAAGCTAGGTTAATTACGATGAGACTTATGCCCCTATAACTATACTAGAAGCAATTAGATTGCTACTGGCTTGTGCATGTTGTTATGATTTTAACCAAATGAATGTGAAAAATGTCTTTCTAAATGGTTCTATTAAAGAGAAAGTGTTTGTAAAGCAGCCATAATGATTCGAAGACCTTGGCAAGACTAGCTGTGTTTATCAGCTCAAGCAAGCTCTTTACGGACTCAAGCAAACTCTAAGAGCTTGGTATGAAAGGTTGTGTGCTTTTCTCGTTGAAAAAGGAAAAATTGATACAACTTTATAATGCAAAAGAAAGATGATGATATTCAGCTTATTCAACTATATGTTGGTGATATCATCTTTGGATCTACTAATGAGTTATTGTATAAATAATTTGCTAATATTACGCAAAACGAGTTTGAAACAAGCATGATGGGGGAACTGAACTTTTTCCTTGAACTCCAAGTCAAGCAAACCAAAGTTGGAACTTTCATATTTCGAGAAAAAAATGCTAGAGAATTAGTGAAGAAGTTTGAGATGGACATACGTACGAGAATTGATGCACCAGTGCCTCCATCAACCAAACTTGACAAGGACGATAAAGGTAAGTCTATCGATCCTAAGCTATAGAGGAGCATGATAGGATCATTATTGTACTTGACAGCATTTGGATCCGATATTCTGTTTAGGTTATGTTTGTGTGCTCATTTCTAATCTAATATTAAGGAATCGCATTTAACTACTGTGAAACAAACCATCAAATATGTTGGAACATATCCTAAATGTGACATCCGGAATTTTCTATATTCAGTAATAATATTTAGGATTATTTTCCAAGACCGTATTCACCCGGAATTCGATGCTTTGAGATTAAATGGAAAGACGAGGGTAGTTGATTTACCACCATATTAGTTGTGGAAGAGAACTAATATGCTATGAATTATATTTTTGATGATTTTCAAGTTTAAATTTACTGAATTGAGATTTTCTAAGGATCTGATATATTATACTAATAATTTTAGTGAGTTCAAAATATTTTTCTGATTTAGTAATGCTTGGTATGAACACACGTACTGATTTTTTAGATATTTTGGTCTATTAACAAAATATGTACTTTGGGAAAACCCTTTGGTCAAGTCATTGAGCCTTCTTTAATGTGTACATGCCTCTTTTCATGTTCCCTTAAGCATTTTAACCCACGGACTTTTAAGTTTAAAACATTGAATTTGACCATCAATGATATCATGCATTACATCATTACTGACAACATAGCACATTAATGTCCTTGACAATTCACTCATATTACTTGGACAAGAAGTTTAACTCTCATTCATTCATTTTACTTGTCGCGACTTAAATTTTCTCAGGCTAATGGATTATTAAAACTAAGCTTAACTCGAGCCCTTCCAAGCCCTACCAATTCACAACTTAGAGTTTAAGTTTTTAATATGCAAAAGTTATCATATTTGGAGTCGCCACTAATCTATTTGTGGTAGATCGATTAGAAACCTAAATAAAATATAGGGAGATATGTTTTATTCCTACGAACCAGAGATTCTAAGCTCGGGGACTTGGTTACGCTAGATCTAGTCTAACTCCCTTTCGGTACATTTTCTTTTCAAAAAAAAGATGTTTTGGTAGGCAATTTGGATTCATTTTAACTTAGTTACTATCATGTGAGGTGACTAAACGGGTGCGCAAACCACCAAAGTAACACTCAATAATCAAAACATTATATAAATTGCAAAATTGGGAGAATTACTTACCTTGAAGCAATGTAAGCATCTGCATTATTAGCTAAAAAAATCATATCAACAATCATAACATGATTTCTAATTAACAAGCAGTTCACTCAATATTTTTTTTTATTTTCACTTATTTAAATGAAAGCTAATCTATATGTAATGACGTGCAAAAATTAACATGCAATTAATGTAGCCTAACATGCAAACTATATGACATGCAACGACGTGATATAATTCTAATGACGGACAAATGATTTGTTTTTGGTAATTTCAAATGAAATTCAGATTTAAAAATTACTCAAATTAACATGCAATCAATCCTAGAGAAAATGATTTGATCTATCCTAAAGTGATTCCTTTTTTTGGATTTTTATTAAAATTCGAAATTATTAAATATCCTAAATAATCCATTAAGATTAAAATAATCTCTAATTTAAACTGGGAAATATGCTACCCTAGATCTCAATTTAAATCAAATAATTATCTTATTCTTTTAAATATATTAAGGATTCCTTAAGCATGCAAAATTTCTAATTTAAATCTAACTAACAAATTGTTGGATTTTCTTTATTTAAAAGGAAAACAATCAAACAATCACATTCAAACAATCCACGCAATACGCAAGATTCTTCAAATTTAGATAAGGTAAAAAAATCAAACTAACGGTCATATCTATAGGGTTATAGATATCGGCAGAAAGTTGATTATTCAAATTTGGAAAATAAATAAAACATATTATCGTATCCTAGTGATTATGGACAAGATAACGATTTTCCGTATTACCATGTATCGTACCTTAGGGATAAGATCGGATAGTCGTCCAGATATGTTGCCAAATTAGAAAAAATTCCTAATTTATGGTATCTTAGAATATTGCGGATATCACAAATATTATTCTAAGGTATCTAATCAATCATGCAATATTCACAGAATATTCAAAATATTTAAACTAAGAATTTAAATATTTTGAAAATATATCGAATAGAGATTTTTGCCTGATTTGCTGATTACTTTCCAAATTTGAATTCGCGACGGATCGGGATTACAACGAGTGGATCGACGGCGGGTGACCGACGACGGGCAGCGACTCCCCGTGGGACGACGGCTTGCAGTAGTGTAGACTTCTCCGGCTTCACGAAGGAATGGCAGCAAAAAGCTTTACGGTCACCGATGAGGGAAGGCTATGGCTCGAAACCGAGCTTGTCGGAATCACTGGAAAATTGTTAGACATCTGTAGAGGAGCATTCGAACAAGACAAAGGGGTGCCTCCGTGGCGGTGAAGAACGAGACAATGGACGCCGAGTATACGTTGTAGGGATTCAGAAGTATTGATAATGTAACGAGTAACAACCCGTTAATCCTCGATTGAACCACAAAGTCACGATCTTCTTTTGTCTTCAATTCAACGTGGTCTCTTCATGGGGACTTACAGTTAACTTTCCATGTTTCACCAGCCAAGAAGGGACAAATTTCACCACTTCTTCCCTGCTTTTCTTTGGCTTTTTCTTATGCAGATCGTGGAAACTCAGTAACAATACTTGAAGGTCAACTTGAGAGCGTAGACTGCAACTAGGTGGACTAGGGAGGAGATTGCGTGGACTCTACTGGAGTTCACTGAAAATTCGTCCGGTGAACTGCTTTGCCAGAAGGGAGTGCGACTTGGTTGGGCACGACAGAGCAAGCTGGAGAGTTGATCAATTCAGGCGCTCGCTAGAGGTTCACGGCTACAGGTCTAGCCGTGAGCAGAAGGTGCGACAACGGGCGACAGGTGGAGTGGTAGCTCAGGTTGCTGGGAGCAACACAGGCGGTGACTTGGATACGGCGCGGGAATGTCGGCGCGGCGGTGCAATGGTGGGTCAGGACGGATGCGATTGAACGGACTTGCAATCACATCTCCCTCTCTCTCTCTCTCTCTCTCTCTCTCTCTCTCTCTCTCTCTCTCTCTCTCTCTCTCTCTCTCACTTTTTGCTCTCACTCACACTTATGCTCTCTGAAAATTCTGATCTAAAAGTTATGAGAGTTGATGTGGACATCGAACCCTATCGAGGAAGAGGTGCTAGGGACCCGTTGTTCTATCTGCTAGGCTCGATCACTCGAGCGAGAGCGAAGGAATTCAAACAAGCTGTCGGCATCATGGTTCAAGATATTTGGAAGGGAGATAATCTGGATTCGAAACTTGAAGATTTTGAAGCCCCTTGGCGCAACATGATTACTTTTGGTCCAGCGAATTCTGAAGGAGCTTAGAATTGACAAACTCCGAATTGGCTCAAATTTGGATGGACGCTTGGAAATGAGCCGCTGATCAATACTCACTACTTTAGTAGTGATTGATGACATTTTTTAGCGATTTGGAGTCGTTTAGATGAACTTTTAGGCCTTTTTCTATTTTGGACGAATTTTTAGTAATTAGGGTTATTTTTGTAATTTTAATCCTAACAGGATTAGGATTAGTGTTAACACCTTATATAAGGTTACTTATAGATTTCTAAGAGGGGGCAGAATTTTATATAGAGAAGTTTTCTTCTTAAGTTCTCTTGAGAACCAGATCTTATCAAGGTTTCCTTGTGGCGATTGAATTCAACTTATCGAGCAAGATCGCGAATTCTCTTGTTCGTGGCGTTATAGCGTGGATTGGTTGACACAGGTTCGTCAATAGGTCACGTTCATACCGAGATTATCAATCATAGGTTCGATTGGGGGTCGAGGTCAGAAATTCATAACTCACAGATCTTCGTAGAACGATCATCTTCCGCACATATTCATATCAAGAGTCTTCCTCATTGAAGGGTATAACATGTATTTATAGTATGACCTAGGTTTATCTTGCTATTGCAGGCTTAATTTAAGCCCCTTTTCCAATGTGATGGGCTCTAATACCCTAAAGTCAACTTGCGATTAAACTTTAATGGGTTGAATTATGATCAAATTAAGTTCAATTGAGCATGTCATGCCTTGTAATTTTTTACCCTTATCCCTTGATTGAGCTGAGTTTTGTTCGGTGCCCGAGCTCGATTTACACAATGAATTTTCATCTTTCTTGCCACCGCCGGTCCAATGCGGAATACAACTAACCTATATGAACTTAAACTATATGCTATGCAATTTTAATATTTTTGTTTAGGGGTTAAAATTTAATCCCTAATTTTCTATGCAAATTATTATTAAATAGTCAGTCGAAATTTAGGTGTCAACGTTACTTGGACAAGAAATTTAACTCTCATCCATTCATTTGACTTGGCCAAGAAGGTCTCTCTCAAAATATCTCCTTTAAGCTAATCTTATTGGGCCACTTGAACCTTTTAAGTCGAAACACACATATCTTTCTTCATGCCCAATGCTTTTGACCCAAGATCATCAATTACTTTAACCTTAGCTATTTGTTCAAGCAAATCAAACATGACCATGTGTGTTATTTTTTTATCATATCCATCCAAAATTTTGCCATTTGTCATTCAAATAATAACTCACATGCTCTTAAATGGTGACATTGAACTTTGCCTATCAAATTAGATCATGTATGACATCATGAATGACATAATGTTCTAACTCTAGTTTCACAATTATAACCTTAGTTAACTAACGTGACTTGAAGTTATTCTTTAAAATAAGTGAAGGAGGAAGAAAGATTCATTTTTACCTTCTCCTTCTTGGAAGAGCAATTTCACCTTCTTATCTTTAAGTGCAATTTCTCTTTTCCCTTCTAAAACAACAAGCAAAAGCTTCCCCTTAAATTTCAATTAAGCTCCAAAGTTTATTCAACTTCATTTGTTTGAGCTTTTGATCTCATCTGTCAAGTATTTACAATGTGATTAAGGTTTTGAGTTGTTTGAGCCATTATTCAAGGTAAGTGAAAACTCTAGAGACTTAGTTTAATTGAATAACTTAGTACTCTTGACTTGGTTGCTTGATGGTTGTGGATTTTCGTTTGATCTTTGATGTTAAGTGTGAAAAAGTTTTCAATGATTTCATGTTGATTTGTTGATGTTCATTTGGCTTGAATCAACCTTCCAGAAGACATGGTTGTATAATGGATGAGAAAAAGGGTAAAGACGTAAAGTTTGCACTTGAAGATGATATTCATGCAATCCTTGCTAAGTGATCGGCTAGCTAAATTAAATCATTGCCAATTCATTGATTTTTTTCGAGATACTTTACTTTTATGAACCAGAGTTATGAATTTGGGGACTTAGTTACACTAAATTACTCTAATGCCCTTTTGATACCTTTTCTTTTTTATTTCAAAAATATTTGCAGGCAACTTGGATTGATTTTAAACCTATTCACTAAGACTCGATGTGATCATGCGGATACGCAATCCACAATATAGCACTCAATAATGCAAAGCAACAAATAAACTGCATCATAGGGACTTACCTCAAAGTAACAAAAGTATATGCAATGTTAGTTAGAAAATCACATCAACAACTCTAATATGATTTTTAATTAACACGCAATTTCACTCACTTTTTTTAGGGTTTTCTCTGATTTAACAAAAACTAAACTTTATGCAATGCATTCTACGTCTAGTATGACATGCAATGTACGATTTATGTAAATGTCCAAATTCTAACAATAATCAAATGCACTATCTCTAATATGACACACAAATGAACCTAGACGTACAATTTCTAATGACACACAAGCAATGACACATTGCAAGGTATGAATGACGTGGCAAGATGACATGCAAGCAGGATGCAATTAATCTATATGACATGCATGTGGTATTTTATATATTTTTTAATTTAAATTCGGAATAAATAACTAACCTAATTTAAACATGTAATAATAAAATCTAAGAAAAGGATTTAATCTATTGTAAGAAAATAATCAAAATTTATCCTAAACATGCAATATATTATCTACTCAAATTTTACCTAACAATCAATTCAATTCAAACAAAAGACGGAAAGAAATAGTAATGAACACGACACCCAATCAAAAGAAATATTATCCATATCCCTTTAAATTTAGAAAGGATAGATTGACGAATCATATTTCGGGCATGAGGATCGGATTGGTCAATCTTCCGCACAATCGCAAATCATATCTTGGGCAGAAAATCGGATTGACGATTTCCCGTGCGATCACGAGTCATATTTCGGCCATGAAATAGGACTGTCGACCATAGCAAGTTACGAAATTAGGAAATAATTCCTAATTTAAGGGTACTTGAGAGTTTTCATGAATATGGTAATACTACTCAAATATTTAAACAAGATTGCAATTTCACAAATTAGGCAATAAAATATATGAAAATTGAATAATGAAAATTCTTACCTAATCCGCGATATTGCTCGAATAATGTTTCCAAATTCGGACGGACAACGGATCCGGACTGCAGATCGTGGGACTCGTCGAATGGCTTGCAGTGTGACTCGGCCACGGAGAGTTCGATAGCCTCTCTGTGAGGCAAGGACTAAGCAAGTTCGCAGCGTTACTGTGAGTACTCGATGGAGAATCAGACAAGACAATGACCAACGAGATTGGACTCGTTGGAATTGGTAATGACTTTGAACTCACGGAGCTTCAATGCGAGGACACTTGTGAAGTTGCTGCACGTTACTGGATTTCAAAGGAGGACCTCTGGGAGTCGTCCAAATTGATCGAGACACGCCAGACCTACTAGAGAATGGCCGAATTACAGGCACTTGCTAGAAAACTTGACTGCAGTGAGCGTCGGGTCAGGTACAGTGGCTCGCCGGGATTTTAACGGTGCTATGGTAGCTGGCGATGAGCACTAGTTCCGCTGGGCTGTTGTGCTGAACATCGGAGAGGATGGGCTCGCCGAGAATCTGCAGAAAATTGTTTGGAATTACTGGAAACCGCTCGCTCGCACTTATTGGCTGGTATCTCTGGGCACTCGCTGACTGTTGGAGCAGCGTCTGAGGCGTGAAGGGCTGAGGCAGGGACAACTTCGGATGTTGGAAGCGTGGCGGTGCAGAGTGGCCAGCAGCAAAGGGGCTCACAGCAACAGTGATGAGCAGTTCGGCAAGGGTTTCACTGAGTTGGGCTTCACTTGGACGTAGTATATTGACTCCGTCAACAAAAGCCAACCTTGGGTGAACCTGCAAAATCAGAGAAGACCGAGCCAAACATAGAAGTTCAGATCTTGGTTGGGCTCACGGCAAGGACAGCATCAAGTGAGGGCGAAACAGCTCGTGTGCAGTGGCTCGTCATCATTGTCGTCGGAGGTGGGCACGGCAGCAGCAACTTCTTCACAGACTGCTGCCGACTTACTTAAGTGACGTAGCGATGAGCGGAGGAACAACCACGAGGAGGCCCGAAAGTAGCAAGAAATAGAGTCTGGTCGTGGAGCTCTTGGTCGTGATCGTGTAGACACACGCCCGAGGAAGAGGACGAATCTTCTCTCCCTTTTAACTCTCTTGTTTTCTCTCTATGTTTCTTGTGTGTGATCAGACCCCTAAAAGAAAGCCCCCCATGTCTTTTTTATATGCAAAGAAATGGAGCCCACCAAGAAAACAAAAAATACAATTTTTTCCTCTTTCCAATCACATATTGCACAATCTAGATATGCAATTTCTTTCCTCCTCTTTCCTCTCGCGCACATCTCCTTTTATATTTGTTTTGTCTTCTTCCCTCGCCAAATTAGAATATTGTCCGTATTTCAGCCAAGATTCAACGCCTGAACCAACAAGATTACGCCTTTCAAGACTTGGAAAAGAATCTCTTTCTTTCTAGTCTCTTTGTTTTTCGATTCTTGATCGAGAATTATGCACCAAATATATGGTAAACATATAATATGCACACAATCAAGAATATAACCTTTTGCACGATTTATATGTCGCTCTTGATTGCATATCCCTAGATCGTGAACTTATGAAAATTCTTTTGAAGTGTAGGACCCCTCGCGCAAAAATAAATGGGCTAGGCCAAAATTTTTAATCCACATGGGTTTAGTCTGATTCTATTAAGTTTAGAACCATTCATTTAAATCTATCTGACACCGGTCCGAAAAATATGCAATTAATGTAATTAAACTATATGATAAATGCTCCTAAAAACTAAATGCAGTTTAATTATTATTTTTGCTAGGTGTCGGGATCGACTCCTAATTTTCCTATGCAATATGTACTCAAATGGATCGCCAAAAGTTAGGTATCAACAAGTAAATTCTGTCGTCCACATATTTGAGGCGACGATGCCCCAAAGTCGAGATGCCCCAGGGAGTGTTTCAGGATACCTTGGAGTGGAGATGCCTCGTGTGTTGAGATGCCTCGGAGTTGAAATGCCCCGTATATCGGGATGCCCTGTGTGTCGGGATGCCCCGGGGAGTGTTTCGGGATGCTTTGGAGTTGAGATGCCCCGTGTGTCGAGATGCTCTGAGGAATATTTCGGGATGCCTCGGAATGGAGATGCCTCGTGTGTCGAGATACTTTTGACTTGGGATGGCCCAGGAATCAGGATGAGATTGAAATGATAATATCGAATATAATGCATATCTATGTGTACGTATAAATGCACACATTCATACTTGCCTATTAATGAATTAATTGGTGATAATCATGCAACACAATATGTTATGTCATCTGGTGGCATTTGAGTGAATGATCTAATGTTGTTAATGGTTTCTATTGGCATAGCATGAAAAGATATTCCATGTGTATAGCCACTAGGTGATACTGGTACATCTTGAAATAATATGTTATCTATTTGCTTTGAGTGAATGAACTACTGTTATGTTGTTAATGGTTTTCATCGTATCATGATAGAAAGACAGATCACTTACTTATGCGTATGTCGTACATGGTTATTGCCTTGAACTCATGTTGTTTGTATGTACCATATTGAGTGGTAAGATAATCTCCTACCTTAGATTTAGAGATTTCATTACTAGGCTTCGGCTCACCCCTTTGCTTTTAGATTTGTGGGATGTTCCCCTGGACATGTTAGTGGAGGGGATGAGATGATACTAAAAGCCATCAATCCTTGAGTTGAATGGTGGCTTGGTTAATGTTTTGGTTTAGTATGAGAGTAGCAGTACTAGTGGACTCGACTTGCTTCCCAAGACTTTTGTAATTAATAATTGTTTGTGTTGGTAACTAGTGTTGTTAATGTAAAAAAGCATATATGTATTTATTAAACTAATGCTATTTTCTTGTAAGGGATGTTGTGAAAATTTTATTGTACTTCCACATGCGTAAATACAACTATAAGTATAAATGGAAAGGACACGTGCTGTAACTAACGTTTTGGGACGTCACACTAAATTAAGTTTGTGGCATATTAAGAACTCATATTTGATATTATTGGGATAATGAGAAGCTGACTTCCCAATTTACAAAAATGACAAAAAGAGCACCTCTAGTGTTTGTCAAATAATCAGTTGTATGCTTGTTTCATGATTTTCAAAGAAGTAAAATTCAGTTATCCTATTAACTGCTCAAGCTGAGTATATGGCTCTAGATATCTGCCGTAACTTTTATGAAAGAAGCAGCAATTAAGTAATTTTGGTAAGGAAAAATCGAACATACCCATTATGTGTGATAATACCAACACGATTAATTTGACTAAGAATCCAATCATACATTTTAGGGCTAAGCATATTTCAATCCCTCATATATTTTTGCAGAAGTAATCGATTGAACAGTAAATTAGACAGAATAAAAAAATATATTGGACATCAGATTTGCGCGGTTCGGTCGTAGTGACCTATGTCTACAAGGAGAGTAGCACAAAATTATACTATAGATCAAGCGATATAATAGAAATTGCAACCACCTTGAGTCACTCAAACACTTTAAATATTTTCCAAGCCCTGATTACATATAATAACTCACGCAGTGTTCAGCCCTATAATTTCTCACGAAATAATCTCTCAATTTCATAAAGGAATTATATACAAATTCTTACCATAAGATTTAATCTCTTCGAACACTTAAATTTTTAGTGGAATTTCACGAACAAAATCACAAATCCAGTACCAAGCATTCAACCGCGCTTCAAGACTTCGCTGAAAGAAACGTTCCTTGACCCATGGGTATTTATATATACCCTGACACGCGGAAATATCACACCAATTTCACCAGGATGGATATGTGTGCGATTCAAACCTCATCCAATGCAGAGTCCAAGTTCAGTCAACCAATTGGACTTTCCTTTCATCTTTTATCTTTTCCCACACGGCGACAAAGGGGATACAACAACCTTTCCTTTTCTATGTCCTCTTTCCGCGGTCAAAGATCCAACAACACTTCATCGTGAAAATATCAAATTACGTACCAGCTTATATGTACTTGAATTCGTGTCAGATTTGTTTAACGAATTCAAATTCGAAATATATTTTAATATATATAACTTTTATTTTTATTTACACTACTGACGTCTATATATTATGTATGGTGTTACAGTCGATCCGGAATATGTCTAATGCCATCAGCCATCAGAGCTTTAAGTCTGTTCAAGAATTTGTACAAAGGGCATCGGACGGAAGAGATTCAAGATTGCATATCCAATGTCTTCCAATTCCTCGAAACTGTTAAATGACAGACGAATCGTGGTATATTTGTTCATCTTCTCTTATGGGTTTAATTAGCATGGATAAAATTCAAGACAAGCAGACAAGATGACTCGAGAATGTGGGGGGAGAGCTACCTTTCTTACCCAGGAAAGGCGATTATTTTGGATGCACTTGGAAGTCGTTTGAATGGCTTTGATTAGGGGTGTCAATGGGCCGGGTCGGGTCGGGCTTTCTTGATATCCGACCCAACCCGAACCTATAGGGTCATGCTTGACCCGCCCAGACCCATCTAAGACCCTATTCACCGCAAACCCCAAGGCCCGGGCCGGGTCGGGCCCGATTGGGTCGACGAACCAGGTGGTCATATCGTCGTCAAACGCTCAGTCTTTCGCGGCCTTCACTAGCGATGTCCAGCAGAAGAACCCGTCAGTCGTAACCCTCCTGTCCATCGGGGGTGGCGGCTCGAGCGCGGATGACTTTGCGTCCATTGCAAGCCTGTCTAGCTCCCGAAAGACTTTCATCGATTCCTCCATAGCCCTCGCTCGGTCCAACGGCTTTCACGGCCTTGATCTTGATTGGGAATACCCGGACACTGATGCGAAGATGGCCAACTTGGGGTTGCTCCTCCAGGAGTGGCGGACTGCGGTGGCTGCTGAGGCGGCCAGCTCGGGCAACGATGCTTTGCTTTTGTCGGCGGCAGTCTATTACTCGCCGCACTACTGGTCGCCCACGGATTATCCTGTGGCCACCATGGCGGCGAGCTTGGATTGGATCAACGTGATCGCCTATGATTTCTTTGGCAATTGGTCCCCCACCACAGGACCACTTGCTGCGCTCTATAATCCAGGTAGGGGAGGCAACTGTGACTTTTTTCTTGGTTATAAACTTTGACTATCCTGAGGTACAATGAAGTTTTGTTAATCTTCTGTCTCATGACTTTGAAATTTGTTGCCTCAACGTCAAGAAAATCACAAACTTGTAATTTTCTCGACATATGCGGCATCTGAAATTGGTCCTTTCAATTTCAGGGAACGGCTTAAGTGGAGACGACGGGGTGACCGCTTGGATTCAGGCCGGCATGCCAGCAGGGAAGATCGTGCTAGGCTTCCCATTCTACGGCCGCGCATTCGTCCTCACGGATGCCAACAACCATGGCTACTATGCGCCCTTCACTGGGGCGGCGATATCCTCCGACAGGTCGATTGTGTACAATCAGATCACAGCGTACATATCCCAAAACAGCGTGACCACAGTGTACAACTCCACGGTCGTGTCTGCCTACTTCTATTCCGGGACGACATGGATCAGCTACGATGATACACAGACCATCTCTACCAAGGTTGCGTACGCCAAGGGAAGAGGACTTAGAGGTTACTTTGCATGGCACGTTGGTGGTGATGACAACTGGGTTCTCTCTCAAACAGGTGAATTTTTATGATATTCGTGTTTCACGCCATTGACCATGCATTGGAAGCTTTCAAAGTTACATTCTATTTCCCAAAGTTTAGCCCTAACCCTAGCTTACATGCAGAACAGTTAACCGAACCGTCATCTTCCAAATGAAATCGAATCATGTCCCCTTGTGTTTAGATCAAATTTGCACTGCATGTTCATCTAAAATGGAATGAAATTCTTTTCACGGAAAAGTAAAATCTAGCTAAGCTTTACTTTATATGACATATATTTACGTGTATATATTTCTGTCAAGTCCGACCCCCGTTTTATTTAATTTTATACTGATATTTGTTTGAACGTTTCAAAGATTTTGGTTCTACTTCGTCGTGTCCCTGGCTGTCTCCTCTCTTCATGCTCTGATTAAAGAAGAAGTCAAACTTTTGCCGATCAGTTGATCAATTTGTGACGGTCTAATTCTAAATCCCTTCAATTTCAACCTGTTTGTTGCAGCTTCAAGTTCGTGGTGACCCAGACGACGTCCGTGCCCATACGTCAGAGGGAGACCTCAGTTACTGATGTTAATCGAAGTTTGGTCCAAAATAATGTGATGGCTTTTATAGTATCCCATCTCACAATAAAATGTATCCTTACCGGACGAACTGAAGCAAGATCCAATAATGTAATGGATTTATAGAATATCTCTCTCTCTCTCTCTCTCTCTCTCTCTCTCTCTCTCTCTCTCTCTCTCTCTCTCTCTCTCTCCCTCTGCGCGAGCGTGCTTGTGCATGTGTGTTTGAGCTCGACACCATCGTCACGCTTTTCACCGATTGGTGGAGCTTGACAGGCACCTCAAGCTCACTCTCGATCGTTATTGTATCTCTAGAAAGAGAAGGCAAAGAAAGCTCGATCGGACTCAATTACGGGTTTGCTAGTATTAGTCAGCACATAAACGTGTTAAAAGAATGGATTTCAATAACCACCGGAGAAAAGGAGGGAAATGATTTGAAAGGATTGAGTTAGAATGTAGTTGGGACGCGAACGAGGGAAAATTAATGAAAAGAATGCATAAATAGAGATAAGATATAAAATAATGTCATTAGTGACGAAGAAGAAGAAAGAATTTGTTTATACAATATACAAAACTTTGGAGAGATCAGGAGCGATTTACATGGAAAAACTTTAATAATCCCTCCTCATCCCGTTCTCTCCATCTTGACGAGACTGCAATTTTAGGCTCCATTCGCTTTGTGAAAAATGTAGCATTTCTAGAAAATATTTTCCAAAAGTCTAACAATATTTTCCGGTATTTAGCTAAAATTTCAAATGATCTGGAAAATATTTTCCGTCATTTGGTATGAAAAATCTGATTTGATTTTCCTAAAATAAATTACCAAAATATTCGAATTTTATTTATTTTCTTTTTCTTTTTCTTTTTCCTTTTCCTTCTTCTTAGGCCGGCTGCTGACTGTTAAGATATGAAATCCTTTTGATATATTTTTAGCTTACCAATTATAGATGAGTTGATATTCCTTGATTTTTGCTCTACTGATGAGTTGGCATTCCTTGATTTTTGCTCTACCAAAGATTGTATTTTGTTCTTCTCTTTATTAACGTGTACAATCTATAAATATAAAGTAATGGAAATCATTCACAAACGTTTAGCCTTTATATGATATCAGAGCTAGACGGGTTGGAATGTTGCTCTGAGGGGGCACTAGGTGGAAGAGGTGAACTTTGAGAGGATGACAAGACACTCTTAGAATTGAGAAGTGTTTGGTACAGGAATTTGTTTTCTTCGAACACGACATGATGCGAGATATAGAGACGATTATTTTGTGGATCAAAATATTTGTACGCACTTTGTGACAACGAATACCCCAAGAATGTACATTGTCGAGAACGGGGCATGGCTAGAACTGGTGTTGGCAAACGATTAATTAGGTATGTAGCAGTTTGAAACGCGCATGACCAAAAAAAGGATGGTAGGTTTGCTTTGTGTAATAGGGCGAGTCCGATTTCAATTATGTGTCGGTGTTTTCTTTCTGCGGTTCTATTGTGTTTCGGAACAATGGAACCGCAACTCACCTGAAACCCAACTTGTCACTATCAACAATGACCAAGCATTAGAACCCATAAATCCCCCTACTCAAAATCACAAAATGACCACTAGATCCCAAAATAGTATTTTCAAGCCCAAACAAATCAACCACATTACCACCAAACATCCATTTCCACTGACTATAGAATCAACGGGAATTACATAAGCTATGTGCGATCTTCAATGGCGTGAAGCAATATCGTCTGAGATCAATGCCCTTATTCGTAACTAGACTTGGGAACTAATACCTTTTTATCCATCTTTAAATGTTGTAGATTGCAAATGGGTTTATTGGATAAAAAGATGTGCGGATGGTAGTATTGAGAGGTACAAGGCACGTCTTGTGGCCAAAGGTTTTCACCAACAACCCGGCCTTGATTATGCCAATACATTTAGCCCGGTCATCAAACCAAATACCATTTGGATGGTCTTATCATTGGCTTTAATGCGTGGATGGACATTGGGACAAATGGACGTCAACAATGCCTTCATACAAGAAACTCCCCAGGATGAGGTCTACATGTCACAACCACTCGGTTTTAAAGACTAAGAAAAACTAACACACATTTGCAAACTTCGGAAAGCCATATATGGGTTAAAGCAGGTTCCGTGAGCTTGGTACAATGAGCTAATTTCATTCCTTCTCGCAAATTCATTTGCAAATTCAAAGAATGACAGTTCACTGTTCATTTACTTTCATGGTGGCATTCAAGTCTATTTTCTAATGTATGTAGATGACCTCATTATCACAGGAAGTGATCATAATTTTGTTCGGACTTCATCACCGCTCTCTCTAATCGGTTCTCAATTAAAGACTTGGGGCCACTGAATTCTTTTTGGGAATTGAAGTCATTCCTACAAAGATCGGCTTACTTCTTTCTCAACATAAATACGTAATAGAGCTACCTGAATGCTTCAAAATGGTAGATGCAAAAGAGGTCGGGACACCATTAGCCACGGGTCAGTCTCTTTCGATCCATGACAAAGAACCACCAACTAATGCTACAGAATTTCGAAGCCTCATTGGTACACTTCAATACCTCAACATTACTCGCCTGAACCTGGGTTTTGCAGTAAACAAGCTATCTCATTTCATGCATAAACTGACCACAACCCATTGGATAGCCGCAAAACGGCTCTTACGCTATCTTAAGGGAACGTTATTCCATGGGTTGCACTTGAGACGCGATACAAAACCTGTGCTTCATGCCTGCACCGACGCAGATTTGGCATGAAACATTGATGATCACACATTTACTTCGGGTTTTGTCATTTATATTGGGGCCAATCCTATCTCCTGGAGTTCTCGGAAGCAACGATCGGTTGCACGGTCATCTACTGAAGCAGAATACCGAGCCATTGCCACGGCCTCGACATAACTCATTTGGGTAAAATCTTTGCTTCAAGAACTTGGCATTCACGTGGACACGGCACCGACCTTGTTTTGCGACAATATAGGCACTACTTATGTTTGTGCAAATCCTGTCTTCCATTCCCGAATGAAACACATTGAGATAGATTACTATTTCGTTCAGGAACTTGTTAAAGCTAGCAAGATGCGAGTCTCCCATATTTCCACCCATGATCAACTTGCAGACATTCTCACAAAACTATTATCAAGGCTACGAAATACAGTTACAAGGCAAGATGGGTGTTTCTGGTGGAACGTCCATCTTGCGGGGGCGTGTTAAGATATAAAATCTTTTTGATATTTTTTTGAATTTCAAATTAGCTTACCAACTATAGATGAGTTGACATTCTTTGATTTTTGCAACTATAGATGAATTGGCAGTTCCTTGAATTTTGCTCTACCAAAGATTGTATCTTTTTTTCTTCTCTTTACAAACGTGTACAATCTATGAATGTAAAGTAATTAAAATCATTCACAAACATTGAGCCTTTATATTGACCACAACGATGGCTGGCGATCAGCGAAAGGCGAGGGGCGAGCTTCGCCAAAGGTCCGCGAGGCTTGAAGCTCACTAGGGCCTCATTACAGGCCGGCAAGGCTGGAGATCGCCCAAGCCGTTGAGTCGAGTCAGTGTCGCGATCTCATCCTATCAAAAAATGAGTCGTCTCTATGCGCACGTTGCAAGATTCTGCTGAAAGTGTACCTTGTACAGCAAACAGTAGAGGAACCAACCGTCGACCACTGATTGCCCGAAGAAGCGACGATTTCCTACGTAAGTACACCGACTGCCTAGAGAAGCACTGGCGCTTGAGTTCTCGTTTCCTACGTAAAACCCGATTAAGGGCCCCAGCAAAGCGGTCTTCTTCCCTCCTCCCGTAATCTCAAACCGCCACTTCTGCTTTCGCATTCGCTTCCGAGCTCGTCTCTTATGGCTGGCGAAGGCAAACTCGCCTGTTTCTTAATCTTTTTCCTTTGTCTCCACCCATCTTCGGAGGAACGAACGTGGGTCAAGTCCGGTTACTTCTACGCCGGCAGCGAAATCCCGGTCTCGGACATCGTTTCCACCTTGTTTTCTCACCTCATATGCGCTTTCACTTTCATCGGCTCTTCGACCCATCAGCTCTCCTTCAACTCCTCCACCGAACAAATCTTCTCCGCCTTCACGAGCACCGTGAAACACAAGAACCCATCGGTCACCACGCTGCTGTCGGTGTGGGCAGGCGGAGATGATCCTTCGGCTTTCACTTCGGCTTTCCTTCGGCTTTCACCGAACAAATATTGTTGAAAGTTGACGTACGACAACTACAGTTGAACGAACAACCGTCATGCACTGATTGGCTGAACGAGCAATGACTCTGTCTCATTTCGTGCGGACAACCGATTAAAGACCACGGCAAAGGCGTCGTCGCCTTCCTCCTCCCATCGTCTCAAACCGCCACTTCTGGCTCTCACGTTATCTTCCGAGCTCTCTTTCATGGTGGGTAAAGGCAAACTCGCCTGTTTCTTCATCTTTTTTCTCTGTCTCTACCCGTCTTTGGAGGAACAGACGTGGGTCAAGTCCGGTTACTTCTACTCCGGCAGCGAAATCCCGGTCTCGGACATCGATTCCTCCCTGTTCTCTCACCTCATATGCGCTTTTGCTTCCATCGGCTCTTCGACCCATCCGCTCTCCTTCAACGCCTCCTTTGAACAAATCTTCTCCACCTTCACGAGCACCGTGAAACGCAAGAACCCTTCGATCACGACGCTGCTATCAGTGTGGGCAGGCGGAGAGGCTTCTTCAGCTTTGGCTTTGATGATCGGCGAGCTTTCTTCAAGAAGTTCCTTTATCGAGTCTACGATAGAAAAGGCAAGGCTTTATGGCTTCAGTGGGGTTGATCTCTGTGGGGTCTTGACCAGTAGGAGCATTAACAGGACCGATTTGAGTGCTCTTTTGGGGGAGTGGAGAGATAGAGTAGTTGCCGAATCAACAAAATCTGGGAAACCTCAGTTGCTGCTAGTAATGGCTGTGTATTGTGAATCCATTGATGACTCTGTGAGTTACCCACATGACTCAATTCAGAGCAAATTGGACTGGATTCACCTAATTGCTTATGATTACCATCTCCCCACCTGGGAAAAATTTGTCCTCCCTCATGCAGCTTTATTTGACCCGGCAAGCCAGAAGAACACAGACTTCTGCATCACTTGGTTGTTGAGTAGAGGATTTCGTGCAAGAAAGCTGGTTCTGGGCTTGCCCTACCATGGCTATGCGTGGCAGCTTGAGGATTCGAGCGATGATGCCACTGGCCATCCGGCGGTGGGGCCCGCTGTGACGGCAGATGGGTCATTTGGATACAAGGCCATATAGGAGCTTGGACTTCTATCTTTTTGTTTCGACATCTTTCAGGCTTCTTACAATAGTCATTGAGGATAACCTGGGTGTTTTAAAGTGGCATCCAGTGTGATACTCCAAAAGGCTTATATGGGTCCCCTGTTCCAATTCAATGGCTAGATCAGGTAGACCCTTCTAAGCATTTGGGGTTCACAAAGTTGTGTTATGCTCTAATTTTGCTTCTGGTTCTGATAGCCTTTAGGATTTAATGATGCAGATCCGATAAGGAAATGTTCGCTGGATTGGGAGAAACGTGTTCATATCATAGAAGGCATCACACAGGGGCTTGTTTATCTCCAAGAATACTCAAATTTCACAATAATTCATCGAGACTTGAAAGCAGGCAACGTTCTGCTGGATAACGAATGGAACCCCAAGATATCAGATTTTGGCATGGCAAGAATATTCAGCAAGGATGACCTTGAGGCAAATACCGGCCGAATTGTTGGGACTTAGTAAGCGAGCTAATTATGCCACTCCTAGTTTTACCTCACACATATTCTCCTGCTAAAACTCTAGTGCTTAAAACCAAAATTTTGTTCTTGTATATAGCGGGTACGTTCCACCAGAATATGTGAGGAAAGGCATCTACTCGATGAAGTACGACGTCTACAGCTTCGGGGTACTGCTGTTGCAAATCATCACTGGCAAAAGGACCTCATGTTACTACAGCCCTAATGAAAATCTAAATCTTCTCGAATATGTAAGTAGAGATTGTTTGTGATTCAAAATTTGCCGGGCTCAAATTTAGGAACATGAATTTTGACTTTTGGCCAACTATCGTTCTTAATTTCAGGCATATGAGCAGTGGAAAGACGATAAATGCATGGAGTTCATCAACCCGTCTCTGGACGACTCATTACCATCTTGTAAGCTCATGAGATGCAGTCAAGTGGCTCTTCTATGCGTGCAAGAGAAGCCTGGGGACAGACCCTCCATGTTGGAAGTGTCTTCAATGCTCAAGAATGAAGCTGCAGCTGTAAATACCCCCAAGAAGCCTGCATTTTCAATTAAGAAGGATGAAGATGAAGATGACAATTGCTTGCTCAAGGAAGCAATCCATTCAGTCAACGATGCATCAGTTTCTGAATTGTTTCCCCGCTGATTATACATTGCAGGTGTGCAATGCAGTGGATACTAGTGCCATAGAGAGAATCTTTTTCAAAAAGGAAATAGAAACAGAGAATTTGTAGCATTATTTTCCCAATTGATTGTAATATCTTTTTTTTTGCGTCTGTATAAATTTTAATCCTCTGGAGGCAGTTTGTAGGAATGTTGATTTCGAAAGGTATACCAATTGGAATGAGAAAAATGCAGATTTATTATCTCCTACTTAAATCTCATCTATAATCTCCGCACGTGAAATGGCGACATGTTGATGTTTCATTCTGTATTAACCCACATCAGATCAACATCCGCAAATCTAGCCTCCATTCTGCCGTCAGCCATTGTCAACAATCACTATCATATTGCCATCGCCAGCTCAATGACAAAGTTCCCTGCCTTCCTATTTGTCTGCGCGACCTTCGTCCCTCCCTCTCTCTTCGTGTGCGCGTGCGTGGGCTCAACACCGCCGACAACCTTGTGGCCGATTGGCAGAGCTTAATATGGCGTCAGGCTCGCCCTGGATCGTAATTGTAACTCTAGAAGGGGCTTTAGACTTGATCATGGGTTTACCCAAATCCCTCGTAATCCTTTCATATTTGAACGGACTTGGAGGGATTGCGACAGACTTAAATGATCCCCCGTAATCCCTTCCCTCAATTCAGACAAGACTCTGTTTTTAGAGTCATTTCTTTTCCTCTCAATCTCGTTCTATCGTTTGGCCGCCATGGAAACTTTCGCGTGCACAACTGTCTGCTTCGGACAAGATTGAACGACAAAGTTAGGCCCGACAATGAACGGGTTGGACACGGCATGACAAGATCCAGAAAGAAATATCCGCAGCCACGACAAGGACCGGAAGGCACCTGATGGCTCAAAAAGTCAGTGTCGCGCCCAATGAAAGTGGACTCTCTCTATGCAAACATTGCAAAATATTGTTGAAAGTTGACGTACGACAACTACAGTTGAACGAACAACCGTCATGCACTGATTGGCTGAAGGAGCAATGGCTCTGTCTCATTTCGTGCGGATAAGCGATTAAAGACCACGGCAGGCATCGTCGCCGTCCTCCTCCCATCGTCTCAAACCGCCACTTCTGGCTCTCACGTTATCTTCCGAGCTCTCTTTCATGGCGGGTAAAGGCAAACTCGCCTGTTTCTTCATCTTTTTTCTCTGTCTCTACCCGTCTTTGGAGGAACAGACGTGGGTCAAGTCCGGTTACTTCTACGCCGGCAGCGAAATCCCGGTCTCGGACATCGATTCCTCCCTGTTCTCTCACCTCATATGCGCTTTTGCTTCCATCGGCTCTTCGACCCATCCGCTCTCCTTCAACGCCTCCTTTGAACAAATCTTCTCCACCTTCACGAGCACCGTGAAACGCAAGAACCCTTCGATCACCACGCTGCTATCAGTGTGGGCAGGCGGAGAGGCTTCTTCAGCTTTGGCTTCCATGATCGGCGAGCTTTCTTCAAGAAGTTCCTTTATCGAATCTACGATAGAAAAGGCAAGGCTTTATGCGTTCAGTGGGATTGATCTCTTTGGGTTCTTGCCAAGTGGGAGCATTAACATGACCCATTTGAGTGCTCTTTTGGGGGAGTGGAGAGATGGAGTAGACGCCGAATCAAGAAAATCTGGGAAACCTCGGCTGCTGCTAGTAATGGGTGTGTATTGTCAAGCCATTGTTGACTCTGTGAGTTACCCACTTGACTCAATTCAGAGATATTTGGACTGGGTCCACCTAATTGCTTACGATAACCATCTCCCCACGAGGGAAAAGTTTGCCCTCCCTCATGCAGCTTTATTTGACCCAGCTAGCCATAACAACACAGACTTCTGCATAACTTGGTTGTTGACTAGAGGATTTCCCTCAAGAAAGCTGGTTCTGGGCTTGCCCTACCATGGCTATGCGTGGCAGCTCGAGGATTCAAGAGACGATGCCATTGGCCATCCAGCGGTGGGGCCTGCTGTGACGGCAGATGGGTCATATGGATATAAGGCCGTAAGATCATTCATCCGAGATTTTGGTTATGGAGCCAGTTCTGTATATAATGGTACATATGTAGTGAATTTTTTCAGAAAGGGGTTGATATGGATCAATTTCGATGATGTGGAGGCCATTCGGGCCAAAGTAACTTATGCCAAGGGAAAAGGGCTTCTTGGTTACAATGTGTTTCAGGTTGGCAATGATCAGAACTGGGTTCTTTCCAGGACAGGTTAGGATAACTACCTCACAGGAATTCTTGATGACGGTTTTAAAATATTATTGTATTGAAAATGTAGAACTAAATGTAGTTCATGGACTTAACCGCCTTGTCAGCTCAAGAAGCCAGTGAAGATCGGCAAGAGAGGCGATGGTTCCGGCTAGTTATGCTTATTTCGATTGCTATAGTTGTTCTCCTTATATTTGGCCTGATATGCTACTTACAGCGGAGAACATTGAAATCAAAAGGTACATTTTCTAAAGTTCACTGGAGGATTGCTATATCTCTGTGCTAATTGGGAACATTGACTTAGGATTCAGCAAACAAAGGATTAAAGTTCTAGATACATTTTCTTGGTTTTGATTCTCAGGTATTTCGGGTGTAATAAAAGGATTTAGTAGGCGATTAAAGATGATGGTGTGTAAAGGTGAAAGTCTTGAGAGTGGTGCTCCTAATCTGCAAACATTTGGTTATGCCACCCTCAGAGCAGCAACTGATAACTTCTCGAGTGAAAATAAGCTTGGACAGGGTGGATTTGGACCTGTTTACAAGGTAAAATATACGAGGCCGTACTAAAGCTAATGATTTTCTTTTTCTGTTTCATTGCAAATCATATGAAGTATGAACCATGATTAAGTGCCAGATAGGGTTCTTTGCTCTATAATATGTGTTTGTAGTGTTCAAATGCAACCAAGGAAAATAACTCACCCCCTTTGTCATACTCCTTTTGCTCAAGAATATGTGGTCTTTGTTGTTTGTAGACGATACTTAATATTGAGAAGATAAAATTAATGGGAACTTGCTACCATTGCTACGAGAGAAAGCAAATATTTCCATATGTTGATTGAAGATATGCCAGCTTTCTCTTTAGCAGCTACCAGCTGGTTGGTTTATGTTCGCAGTGTCAATCACTTAGTTGAAATCAACAGGTGAGTATGTCTCATTAAGGTACATGTCCCCTCTAATTAAGCAGAAATATTTGGTGTCACAACACAATACAATAAGCTTGAGATATATAGAGATGCAGCATAGGTTTCTTTATGATGTATGTGAGCTTGTAAGTTTCATTCTAGGAGGTTGGACTTGAATGCATTCTGCTCGAGTTTTTTTTTCTTTATAATCCATGGGGTTATGTGACTTGTGTCATAGACAAAAGACTGTCTTCCAGCATAAACAGTGAAAAGTTTAGCTCTGAGTCTTCCATGTTCAAGTGGAAGTCAGTTGCCCTGTACTGACCATCAGCATCCCTGTTGCTCAGGGCAAGTTGCCCAAAGGAAAGGACATTGCAGTGAAGAGACTTTCGAAAACTTCAAACCAAGGGCTCGAGGAGTTCAAGAACGAAGTTATGCTCGCTGCCAGCCTGCAACATGTCAACCTTGTTCGCCTTCTTGGATTTTGTACCGACAGGGAAGAAAAGATGCTGATCTATGAGTACATGCCAAATAAGAGCTTGGACTTCTACCTATTTGGTTTGACATCTTACATGCTTCTTACAATAGTCTTGGGATAAGAACAGCGCAAGTGCCATAATTTTGTACGGCGCTCATTTGAGTGCCATAATTTTTTATTTTTGCTCATTTAAGTGCCACAAATTTGAAAAATCATTCACTTGAGTGCCATTGGTGATTTGCCTTGCTGGAAAATCTGACATGGATGCCAGTTGTCCTATGTGGCTTCACCGGCGCAGACGTGGACAATTTTTAAATATTTTTAAATCTTTATTCCTTTTTTTTCCATTTTTTCAGTGCCAACCCTCGTCGGTTGCGAAGGCCTCACCCTTGCCCCCAACCGCAAGGGCCGTCGCCAAATCAGGGCGGCCAAGGGTGAGGGCCTTTGTGGCCATATCGGCTGAGGGCGATGTGGCACTTAAGTGAACAACAAACAAGTTATAGCACTCTAGTGAGGGCTTTACGAAAGTTATGGCACTCCTGTTATACTTGTCCCCAATAGTCTCTGAGCAAAACCTGGGTGTTTTTAAGTGACATCTAGTGTGATACTCCAAAAGGCTTAAATGGGTCCCCAGTTCCGGTACAATGGCTAGGGCAGTTAGACCCTTTTAAGCATTTGGGGTACACAAAGTTATGTAGTGCTCTAATTTTGCTTCTGGTTATGATAGTCTTTAGGTTTTAATGATGCAGATCCAATAAGGAAATATTCGCTGGATTGGGAGAAACGTGTTCATATCATAGAAGGCATTACACAGGGGCTTCTTTATCTCCAAGAATACTCGAATTTTACAATAATTCATCGAGACTTGAAAGCCAGCAACATTCTGCTGGATGATGAAATGAACCCCAAGATATCAGATTTTGGTATGGCGAGAATATTTAGGAAGGATGACCTTGAGGCAAATACCAGCCGAATTGTCGGGACTTAGTAAGTGAACTAACTATGCCCTCCTAGTATTACCTCACAGATATTCTCCTTCTTAAACCAATTTCTGTTCTTGTAAACAGCGGGTACGTTCCGCCAGAATATGTGAGGAAAGGCATATACTCGATGAAGTACGACGTCTACAGCTTTGGGGTATTGCTGTTGCAAATCATCAGTGGTAAAAGGACCTCATGTTACTACGGCCCGAATGAAAATTTGAATCTTCTTGAATATGTAAGTAGAGATTATTTGTGATTCAAAATTTTCCAGGCTCAAATTTAGGAACACGAATTCTGAAGTTTAACCAACTGGCATTCTTAATGACAGGCATATGAGCAGTGGAAAGAAGCGAAATGCATGGAGTTCATAGACCCATCTCTGGATGACTCTTCATCATCTTGTAAGCTCATGAGATGCATGCAAGTGGCTCTTCTATGCGTGCAAGAGGAGCCTGGGGACAGACCCTCCATGTTGGAAGTGTCTTCAATGCTCAAGAATGAATTTTCAGCTGTAAATTTCCCCAAGAAGCCTGCATTTTCAATTAAGAAGGATGAAGATGAAGACGAAGATGACGAGTGCTTGCTCAAGGAAGCAATTCATTCAGTCAACGATGCATCCACTTCTGAATTATTTCCTCGCTGATTATACATTGCATGTATCCAATTCTGTGAACACCAACGCCATAGAGAGAATCTTTTGTTAAATATTTGGTTGCCTAGTACTCTGTTTGGCCCAGGATAGGTTAATCAAAAAGGAAAACGAAACAGAGATGATTTCTGGCATTATTTTCCCCATTTATTGTAATATTTTTCGACGTCTGTATAATTTGTAATCCTCTAGAGCCGGTTCAAGTGTTCATTCTTTCGTCTTGTAACATATAAAGCTACGAATAATCCGTCAGTATATACCCTGCGGGGTCTTAAAGCTACAATTGTCACTTTGTTCTTCGTTTGTTTTCTTTTTCTGCTTTGTCTTGTTCTTGTTCTTGATTAATAAGTGATGAACAGGATCAAATAGACTAAGCCGTAGAATGGGGTCAAGGCCGCCTTCCTTTTATCTCCTAGAAAACCAATCTCTTTCAAGTCCACAAATCTCTTAAATAGACGAGTCCCGAGCCAAAACTCAAACAAGAGTATTTACACTCGATGACGCCGCTATAACGTATGTCCGTGCATGACATATGCTTCTGTTCTTCGACACCGAGCTGGTCAAGCCGTCTTCATGATACCAAAACGAAAGAAACTCAAGATATCAACAACTTCTCATACTTGTGCACCAGTTAGGCTCTAAATTAAGCGGCTCATATCCATTTGACCACGTCGAACTCAGCCACCCACGATTGCAAACAAGTAAATATTCAAACACAGTTTCTTGTTATCAATTATAGATCCTAGAACAGCTCTTCTCCAGCTGCCATTTGTCCTTATTTTACACGAGTAAGCAGACCTGCAGACATTCATGAGAGACAAACGTTAAAAGACATCTACAAGATGTCACAAACACATCCTTTAGTAATGGCCAATGTTGTACTCAATTGATTTACTGTTTCTGCCATTTTGTTTCCTCGTTTGTCTCGTTAGGAAATGTTCATATTCGAAAGTGAGTCATCAAAAGGTCAGTTTATTCGTAAAGTAAGACTTTTTGGCCTCATTTTGTAACTCGAGAAAATTGACTGGAATCAGTCATGTTACGTCTACTTAGGAATTATCGAATTTGACCTATGTTTGTAAACAATGAGCAGGGGGGAAACTTTTTGGATTATTTATTACTCTCGTACTTATCACACATATATGATTCAAAATTAGCACTAGCTAATTTTGTTTTCAAGATTGGACCCATGAAATATCTCCCCCGATCCAGATAGGATTTCTCCGGACAATTTTACATCTTTAGGTAATTTGTTTTTAAGTACCATTCATTGTATTTTGTGATGCCATGAATTATACATGTATTTATTGTGATTTCACTGCGACATATTCATGCAAGATCATGTCCAAACTCCTTTGCAATGGTCTTATTAATATTGGTCTGTCTATACAGTTTTTAACCATGGACAAATCTAGACAAGAACTTGGTAATATCGCCCAGGAACCCTTGTTTAGCTTCTCAGGATCTATAAAAGGCACATCATGACAAAACACAATCGTACAAAACTTAACTTTAAGCTAACCATTATCTCCCTATAAATATGCATGTTCCAATCAAGCACCAAAGATCTAAATGCATTTGATCATATACCCTCTTGAAAAAAATGGCAAAGTTCACCCTTTGGCCTTTCCTTTGCATGGTCTCCTTCTTGTTCACGACCATGGGTTCAATTGATGTAAGAGCTTCTTCATCATCATCTTCCACCATTAAAGGATCTTATTACCCTTCCTGGACGCCAGACTTCACTCCATCGGACATAGACACAAGTTTGTTCACTCACATCTTCTATGCTTTCCTCTCCCCAAGCAACATCACCTTCAAGTTCGAGCTCTCGGAGCCCATGGCAGTGGCTCTCTCGAACTTCACGACCACCCTTCGTTTTGCGAGCCCGCCGGTCAAGACCCTCCTCTCCATAGGTGGTGCCGGAGACGTTCCAACCGCTCTCTTGGCCAAGATGGCTTCACGCCATTCCTCAAGAAAAGTCTTCATCAAATCTTCACTGGAGGTTGCAAGGAAGTTTGGGTTTGATGGGCTTGACCTTGACTGGGAATCGCCTCAAAACCCAAAGGAGATGGATGATTTGGCCCACTTGTTGAGGGAATGGAGGCTTGCCATCATCGAAGAGGCCCGAGCCACCGAGCAGCCCCCGCTGTTGTTGACCGCCGCGGTGTACTTCGCCTCTGACTTCTTCCTCGATCCGGTGTACCGGATATACCCGGTGGCGGCCATTAGGAAGAATTTGGACTGGATTAACGCCATGTGCTACGATTATCACGGGGCGTGGGACCCCTCTGCCACGGGCGCCCAAGCCGCATTCTTCGACCCGAAGAGCAACCTGAGCTCAATCCACGGGCTCAAGTCTTGGCTCCGGGCGGGGATGCCCGGAAAGCAGGTGGTCATGGGCTTGCCACTTTACGCGCGGACTTGGGAGCTCAAGGACCCTAATGTCACCGAGATCGGCGCCCCGGCAGTTAGCGCGGGCCCTGGGGGCGGCACGCTTCCTTACTCCGATGTGCAAGCATTCAATAGGAATCATAGTGCCTCCGTGGTATACGATGCGGAGACGGTGTCGACCTACTCCTTTTCCGGGACATCTTGGGTCGGGTATGACGACGTCGCCTCCACAATGGTGAAGATTGGATTGGCACAGGCCCTTGGGCTTCGGGGATATTTCTTCTGGGCCCTTAGTTTTGAAACTGAATGGCAAATATCATCCCAAGGTATGACATATATCTCCACTCAAAAGTTTGTGTTGTAGCAATATGAAAGTACCGCACCAAAGGCTTCCCTTGAATTTTTTGTGTTCGGTTATGAGTTAACCTCACCAAACAAAAAGAGCTTTCTCTCCTACAAGGGCCTCCATAGCCTGTCCCCAACTTGGGTGGTGGGTTTTAGGGATGCACCCTTATTGTAACGTGCCGGTATCCGTACGCCTCGCACTCTCAATTTTCCATTAACCATGAGGTGGGAGTATCCTGTAAGAGTTTTATATCCCAATAATCCCGAGATCCGAACATGAATTGAGATAAAGCCTATTAGGTCTTACTTAGGACCACCATTTGAAGGCTTTCTCGATATGTTATAGTTTTGACGAAGAAAAAGTATTTTAGAGTTCTTATCTTTAATTGAATTTTTATTTTGGATTTGTCTTATGCAGCATCCAGAGCGTGGATTCTTGATGATTGAAGATTCAACCTTTGTAACTCTTCCATATCTTCAGCAACTTCAAGTTAACAAGAAGCTCCTCAAGGCTTCAAGTTACATATTTCCCGGCTATTCATCCACGCATTCAATCTCGGGCTACACAGCCAAATTAGGAAAATTTCGATAACAACCGCGCATCACAGAATTTAATGCCGAGTTGTTTTTTACGTTGATTTGATCATGTAACGAAACTTGTTTGAGTTGTTTTTAGATTTTGTTTGTTAAAAGAATCCCGAGACTGTTGCTTCTCTTGTATTCATAATCATGAACAATTAATGTTATAAATGTGTAAGCAAATATTAATGTCGAAGACCCAACAAGTCTTCTGTGCAACCCCAATGCAATTTTCTTTCGGTTGACATTTATATCGATCAAAAGAAGTATATTTGAATTGATGAGAACGACCTAGCATTCACCAAACGATGATCCTAGCAGGAGCATATGTTAAGTTTGCTAATCTATGAAGCCTTGCATCACGATTTATAGTCCCATTGCATGCATAATAGCAAATTAGTTTCCAGATAAATATAATATTACCTTTATCTATTAGATCCAAGGTATTTTTGTTCTTGGATTTCGTTTGTTTCACGGGAAATGAATGATATAAAAAATATTTTCCTAAAAAAGATCGCTTGTATCGCTTACAGCAATGAATAAATGTAAAACATTTTTATCATGCACGAAAATATTTAGACATAAGTTCTTGTCAATAATGAAAACAATTTTCATCAACTAATTATTTTAAACGATACAAACGATCATTTTTAGAAAATTGTTTCTCAAATTATTCATTTTCCGCGAAACGAACAGAGTTTTGTATTCACATTTGTTGAAGTTAAAATTGAGAACCACGAGCTTGATATGCTACCTCGCGGGGAAATCCATCTGCGGCATAAGAAATGGGGTCAAGGCGTCCGAATATTGTACGCGGAGTGACCCTCCAATACTTAAGTTAGCATTGGAAGTGAGGCAAATTTGGAAGAGAGAGTGTTTTTGCTTTTATGGAGAATGGCGGATTCTTAGAAAAACGTATGCGAAGAAGAGAGTCTACATGAATCTCAAAATACGATTTATGTGTTACTGTTGAAGGGTCATTGGGTTGTGTTACGCGAGTGATAGCCTATAGATGACGAGTGGTGAAAGGAAATGACAGGTGATATTCATAACATTTTAAGAACCAGTGCATGTCCAGCCTTTTAGATAATGGTAAAACTTTTGTGTGCTCAATGAGCTAAAAATAAAGTGATGTATTATCAATTTTAGCTTACCGGGTAATCAATTGTCCCATCTGATGGAATACCTGGGAACCTTCTTTCTATGTTATATGTTCCTGTCAGCATAGTTATGAGATGTGTCAAGAGATGATCAATGCGTCAAAATCACCCTTACCACTTGACACAACACTCTCGATCCCCACAGGTGAAACTGTCGGGTCGAGAGTAGATAAATTATGCGTAGCTTTTCCTCTTTTTGCCCTAAGTATTGACTGAGGCGGATAAGGAAATTAAGATATGATAGCTATTTCAACCTTAAAGATATGCATGGCCAACAAAAGCAAAAGAAAATCTTAGATAGGCACATATGACACATTCCCATGACCATCTCTTGTTTACCAGATAGAAGTACATACATAATGGAACTCTAAACCCAGTACATGGCCATTGAAAGCGATGAGCGTGCACATGTCATTTTGTGAATCCTGCTTGTGGAAATAAAATATTTACCATGAGTCGATAGAGCAAAAATAAATTTGAAAAAAGGGAAAGAAAACCCACAATTTTGAAAGTGCACGAGGATATGGAGCACAGGCCAATTTACAGACAATTTCTTGGTAATTTGTTTCGTGTTTTTTTTTTAACCCACAACACTCTAAAAATAATGGAGCAGAGGTATACACACATCCATCAAATGGCCGGGGACTTTGGGAAGCCACAAAGAACAAACAGACTCCAACTACAATTCCATTCACCAAGGGAAAAAAAAACTAGCGATCTCCAATTGCTTCTCACCCCGAACCTTTTGCTCTCTCTCTCTTTTCTGGGATTTTTATAAAGAGAGAGCTGATGTACAAGCCAAAGGCTTTCTGATCCTCCATACCCTCCGTTTCTTCAGTCTCTCTAGGCCTTATGGAGGACAAAAAGGAGGCCTAGAGCAGAGAGTTTTTGTACTCTTGGTTGGAGGAAAGGGGGGGCCAATAGGGATCACGAGGGTGTGTGTTTGTGTGCTGTCTCAACCATGGCCACCACTGACATCACCTTGGAGGAGATCAAGAATGAGAATGTGGACCTTGTGAGTTGCAGAGTGATTCGTGTCTTTTTATACGTTGTTGACTTTGGAGATGTCTTTTCTTTTCTCTCGGGAATCGCATTTTGTCGATCTTGTCGGCATGTTTAATATTTGGTTTTTGGCGCGTTTCTTAAGCATTGTCTGTGCATGATATGTTGCTTTGAATCTTCTGATACACCGAAATCTATCAAACTGTTGCTGATGCAATGACCGTTCAAAACTTATACTGTGTTGCTCCCTATAAGTAGTTTGGTTTTTGCATGCTGCAACGTATCTTTTATTACCACTTGTAAATTACAGAAAGATGCTCAATCCGTACTCTATATATATAGACTTTATTTACACGTCTAGTTTGGTGCCTAGAAAAATTATATGTTGCCATGCGAATTTTAGCAATCAGACTGTACTACAACATCCTTCTCTTGCTCCCCATAATTTTAGAGATCTCATTTTCTTTTCCTTTTTGCCCTCACAATCGTCTGTTTGCTTGGTAGGATAACTTTTTGCCCTCCAGTTTCTAAGCTTTTTTAGCTAGAATATGCAAAAATAATGACCATGGCATTACATTTGGTGTTTAGGAGCGCATCCCCGTGGAAGAAGTCTTTGAGCAGCTGAAGTGCACCAAAGATGGCCTGTCAAGTGAAGAAGGAGTGAACAGGCTCCAGATTTTCGGCCCCAACAAGCTCGAAGAGAAAAAGGTAAATTCGCCAAATATAATATCAATGTAATTCTTCATTGTGACAGCGTGAGCTCAAATTGTTTAATTGATATGGCGAAATTTTTGCAGGAGAGCAAACTTCTCAAGTTTCTGGGTTTTATGTGGAATCCTCTGTCATGGGTCATGGAGTCTGCTGCTATTATGGCCATTGCTCTAGCCAATGGAGGGGTAAAAACCATTTTGCCAAATCCTGAGAACCAATTTTCTTTGATAATTGCCAATGTTCAGATAACAAGAGAAATTTATAAATGCAGGGGAAGCCGCCGGATTGGCAAGATTTTGTTGGCATTGTCGTGTTGCTCATTATCAACTCAACCATTAGCTTCATCGAAGAGAACAATGCGGGCAATGCCGCGGCTGCTTTGATGGCCGGTCTTGCCCCAAAAACCAAGGTGATTTTTGAGTATTTTATGTCTACACTGTGAAATTGTCTGAAACATTAGAATGTGGACTCGTTAAAAGCTTATGTAAATGTGAAAATGAATAGGTGTTGAGAGATGGTAAGTGGAGTGAGCAAGAGGCAGAAATCCTTGTGCCGGGTGATGTTATCAGCATCAAGCTGGGTGACATCGTTCCAGCGGATGCCCGCCTCTTGGAAGGAGATCCCCTCAAGATTGATCAGGCCGCTCTCACGGGCGAGTCGCTGCCGGTGACAAAGATCCCGGGTGACGAGGTGTTCTCTGGCTCCACTTGCAAGCAAGGTGAAATCGAGGCTGTTGTCATCGCCACCGGCGTCCACACCTTCTTCGGCAAGGCCGCCCATCTTGTCGATAGCACCAACCAAGTCGGTCACTTCCAAAAGGTATCTACATCATTTAACTCTCTACTTCCTCATCCAGTTGGATTCTTCCCGCATATGTTTAAATCACTTGTTCATGATCGTGAAACTTTTCGCATATAGATAAGATTGCTAGTTCATCAATGTGTATTATGTCTATGATTAATTCTCAGAATGATTTCTTTTTTGGGTAATCTGATCAGGTGTTGACAGCAATCGGTAACTTCTGCATCTGCTCCATCGCAGTTGGAATGCTCGTTGAGATCGTGGTCATGTACGCGATCCAGCACAGGAGGTACAGAGAGGGCATCGACAACCTCCTTGTGCTTCTCATCGGAGGTATTCCAATTGCCATGCCCACTGTACTGTCCGTGACCATGGCCATTGGATCTCACCGCTTGTCCGAACAAGGCGCCATCACCAAGAGGATGACCGCGATCGAAGAGATGGCCGGGATGGACGTGCTCTGCAGTGACAAGACTGGGACTCTTACCCTTAACAAGCTCACCGTAGATAGGAACTTGATTGAGGTTCGCATTTTAAACATTCATTTAAATATCCCAGGACAGTGTCATTACGATCTTGGAAGTTCTTGATAAGCAACAATATTCGTTTTCATGAATTTCCTTCATCCCAGGTCTTCACAAGTGATGTGGACAAGGATGGTCTGCTGCTATTGGCTGCTAGGGCATCTAGGGTTGAGAATCAAGATGCTATTGATGCTTGCATAGTTGGCATGTTGGGTGACCCTAAAGAGGTTTCTAGCCTTTAATCTCCTTCAATGAGTCTTATAGGTTCTTACAATGACGGATGTTCAAGGACGTTAAAAGGCTTCAATTATTCTTTATGCAGGCAAGGGCAGGCATCACAGAATTGCATTTCCTACCCTTCAATCCCGTCGAGAAGCGCACTGCAATAACTTATGTCGATGAGAATGGTGACTGGCACCGTAGTAGCAAGGGCGCACCGGAGCAAGTAAGTTGGTTTTCAAGTCGAATTAGTTCAAGTGATTCAACTGTAGGTGCACGAGCATTTCCAAATTTAGTATATGCATTGACTTTTTTGTCATTATGTACTAGATCATTGATCTTTGTGGCCTCAAGGGCGAGACGAGGAAAAGGGCCCATGCCATCATCGACAATTTCGCTGAGCGTGGCCTTCGTTCATTGGCGGTTTCTCGACAAGTGAGCACTACATACTAAAATAGCACATATCGTTATTTTGTCCACGCTGGGAAACATATGCTAACTCCAATCACCTCTGTTACAGACGGTTCCTGAGAAGACAAAGGAGAGCGAGGGCATGCCATGGGAGTTTGTGGGTCTCATGCCTCTTTTTGACCCCCCAAGACACGACAGCGCAGAGACAATCCGGCGAGCCCTCGAGCTGGGTGTCAATGTCAAGATGATTACTGGTGACCAACTCGCCATTGGCAAAGAGACCGGTCGCAGACTTGGCATGGGCACCAACATGTATCCCTCTTCATCCCTCTTGGGTGAGAGCAAGGACCAGGCTATTGCTTCGATTCCTGTTGATGAACTCATTGAGAAAGCTGACGGATTTGCTGGAGTTTTCCCTGGTAAATAGAAGCCCCAACAGTTCTGTCATTAAGCTGTTGATGTCAATTTTACTGATACTGTGTGTGTGGACGTGCAGAGCATAAATATGAGATTGTCAGGAAATTGCAGGAGAGAAAGCACATTTGTGGAATGACCGGTGATGGTGTCAATGATGCCCCAGCTCTAAAGAAGGCAGATATTGGTATTGCAGTTGCTGATGCAACCGATGCGGCCAGAGGTGCATCGGACATTGTCTTGACTGAGCCAGGACTGAGCGTGATCATCAGTGCCGTCTTGACAAGCAGGGCGATCTTCCAGAGGATGAAGAACTACACCATCTATGCGGTTTCCATCACGATCCGTATCGTGTTGGGCTTCCTCCTTGTTGCTCTCATATGGAAGTTTGATTTCTCACCCTTCATGGTTCTCATCATCGCCATATTGAATGACGGGACTATCATGACCATTTCCAAGGACAGAGTCAAGCCATCTCCTGTCCCAGACTCGTGGAAGCTCAAGGAAATCTTCGCCACGGGGGTTGTCCTCGGAGCATATATGGCCATCATGACTGTGGTCTTCTTTTGGCTTGTGCACGATACCGACTTTTTCACGGTAAGTAAAAGAAAATCTGTTTTGATAAAGACATACTCATACAGTGAAGTGGTTAGCAAGAAAAGCTAAAAGTGGGTTTCTCGCAGAATTCTTTCGGGGTGAGGCCAATAAAAAATAATGTGGATGAGCTCACTGCAGCCCTCTACCTGCAAGTGAGCATCATAAGCCAAGCTCTTATATTTGTGACTCGCTCGCGAAGCTGGTCATTCGTTGAGCGGCCAGGACTCTTACTTATAGTCGCCTTCATTGCAGCCCAGCTAGTAAGTATGCTTAACGATCTCTTTTGCGGATCACAATATCACTTGCACTGTTTTCCCCTAAATGACCTGATTGAAACATCTCCCAATTCTTGTATTACTTGTGTATAATTGAAAGGTTGCCACGATTATTGCTGTTTATGCGAGCTGGGAATTCGCGAGGATCCAAGGCATTGGATGGGGATGGGCTGGAGTGATCTGGATCTATAGCATTGTGACTTACTTCCCTCTCGACATCCTCAAGTTCATCATCCGCTACAGCTTGAGTGGCAAGGCCTGGGACAACATGTTGCAGAACAAGGTTTTCATTCTTTCACAGATTTCGTACTTCTCACTTGCGTATATCTTTACTCATTTGATTTTAATCTTCTTCGTTTTCTTTTATTGGTTGATTACCCAGACCGCTTTCACTACCAAGAAGGATTACGGCAAGGGTGAGAGGGAGGCGCAATGGGCGATAGCTCAACGTACTCTTCACGGCCTCAATCCGCCGGAGACTCTCTTCCATGACAAGAGCAGCACGGAGGAGCTGTCTGAGATTGCTGAACAAGCCAAGAGACGCGCCGAAGTCGCAAGGTAACGACCCTCATTCTCATTGAAAGATATGTCAATCGTATGAGGTCAGAATTATGGCTCACTCCACACTTTAAAATGAGTTGGCCTAGCAAAATTATTCAAACTCGAGCAGAAGCAGGGCTATTGTCCTTTTTTCATTTCTTGTCTCCAATGCCTCAAGTAAATTGCTGAGGAAAGAATGGTCAGCTTGGAGAATGAAGAAACTTCGGCGCAACCTTTAACCAAAATTTTTCTGTCAGTTGTTATGACTCATGAATGTATGCCCCAGCCGTTCCTCGACGCATCCTGCTACAGTTTTATGAGAATGACAACTTAAAAAAGCTAGCAGAAAACCCCAAATTCTTGCAATTAGATACAATTACTTGCATGTTCTGGACATCATATTCTAGACTTAAATCTTTTACTGAACTCAGTGTGGAAAGATTACATCAACCTCAAGTGAATTCTGAAAACCAAGTTACTTTTGCAGGCTCAGGGAGCTGCATACTCTCAAGGGGCATGTTGAGTCGGTGGTGAAGCTGAAGGGGCTTGATATTGAGACCATCCAACAACATTACACTGTCTAAGATATACTCACCATGTTGTTACAGATTTGATTCACCGAACTGAGTGTAATAGGAATGATGTAAGGAAGAGCTAAAAGGAGATGATTTCTTTTGCTTTTTGTTCTCTCCTTTTCAGCATTTCAGGCTTTTGTGATTCATATGAATTAGAGTATAGAAAAGATGAAGCTCAAATTTTAGGAGCAAGTATACGTAACTAGTTTCGGAAATGAAAGAACGACTTAGGCGTGAGGGGTTATCATACTACAATGGACCAGATTGGGAAACGTTATTACTACAATATTATTTTAGCAAGCACCCATCTAAAATTGATATTTGGATATTGATTTTTCTGGCTTTAGGACCAAAAGCCAAAGGAGCCTCGTCGAGAGTAATGTAAATGTTATGGAGCACACACCTTTTATTAAAAGTACTGCAGGGAGGTGGTTCATACTCCCCATCGACAGAATGGCACGGGCGTCCCACTTCCTGACAAGTGGGCGGGGATCTAGAGGGCCTTCTTGGTGGGGGTTGCAAGGGGGCAACACCCTCAGGTTTTGCTAGAGCGCCTTTATGGTGGAATTCTCCGCTAAATATAACTTTAGTTTAAGAGTGAACCAGGATAAAACTTGTATCTTAATTTTGCTTTCTCACATTTACTATCTATTTCGTTATGTTTGTGTGCATAATCCTAATAAATTTTGATAGATTTGTTAAGAGAAGTGAAGCAAGTGTGTCCGACCTTGTTCCTCAAAGTTGATGATTTGACTGCTATGGTTGCTCCAGATCGAGCTCGAAGCTTTTGGGCATGGCTATTTGAGCCCGAGGTGTTGGATGGTCTTGAGCCTCTCTCACCCTAAAAACTAGCTCAAAAGGCTGAGGCTTTCCATCACACTTATAATCAACCACTATCCCCTTTTCACAACCGATGTTAGGACAATCTCAGCAATCTCCCTGGCCTTGAGTTGGAGCGTGACAATCCATATTTCTCCCATGTGACTGATGGGTCTAGACTTATTGGCATTGAATTCTGATACAATGTTAGGTGGTCCTAGCCCTCTCTCACCGAAAAGCTAGCTTGAAAGAACGAGACTTCCCCTCGTTCTTATAAATCGACCACTAGCCCCTTCCACAACCGATGTTGGGATAATCTCAACATGAGTCTTGTGGCAGCCATGGCCTAATCTAGCTTCAAAGCTCGCGACCGCCATGGCCACCCAAGCACAAAGATTGCAACCATGGCCGTTTGAGCTCGAACCTCTGTGTTCGTCATGGCCAAATCCAGCTTCAAAGCTTGCGACCCCCATGGCTATTTGAACTTGAAGCTTGCAGCCGCCACTGCCAGATTTGGCTTTAAAACTCCTGGCTATTATGGCTGCTTAAGTTCGAAGAATGACCATTTTTTGAGCTCAAAGCTTGCAGGATATGGTCAAATCTGTCTTTCAAGCTCACAACCGTCATGGCCACTCAAACCCAAGCTTGAAACTCGCGATCGCTATGGCTTTTCAAGCTCAAAGCTCGCGAGACGTGGTCATGAGAGCTAAAGGTCGTAGGCCTCGAGACTCATGGCTATCATGACCCCTAAGAGCTTTAGAGCTGCAATTGCACTAGCAGCATTTGAATTATTTTGAAGAAGCATAACAAGAAGTCCATATCAAAAAAATAAAAAAAAGTCAACTTAAAAACAGAGAGGGAAACAGGTGCATGTTGGAGAATACCACATCAGCAAAACCTGTCATTGAAGCAAACAAAGGCTTCTCGCTGCCCGTGAAACTGCATTTCCTCAAGAGGCATCGCAGCTGCTCGGAACCGCTCTGTCTCTCTCGTCGAATATTTTCTCGCTCTTCCCGGGCTTCGCTCCGCGCCGTTGAAGCAAACAGCACAAGAGATGACATTATCCACTGCGGAGGAACTTCCCGGACGCTGCCTTCCTTACCCGAAAGCAAGAAACTTGAGAATAAAACTGGCCCAGAGACGTGCTAAGTCTGACGACAAACAAAGGCTTGGACTTCACCCGAGTATGTTGCGTGGTTGTGTGCTTCGAAGGAGTCTTCATCTGGAGGCAGGGCTGTTTATGGACATATCGTGAGAAATAGAATAGACCCAGATTCATATCCGCGGATTTCCTTGTTGAGTTTTCACGCCAAGTGTGGCAGCGTAAGGAATGAGTGCACGGTGTTTGACGATACGCACTAATTGGTGGCTTTGTGGCCAAAAGGTGTGGACTCGGGGGCATTAAAATGTTTCGTGAGATGCGACGTGAGAGGTGTAATTAGGATGGAGCGATTTCAGATTCCATATAGGTTTCACCTAAAACTTGGAACCCACTCGTGGTAACAAATTCCTTATTTTTTTTGGAATATGAAACCTAACATGCATACCTTGAAACCTGAAATCTACCCTATCACAAGTTTCATAGTTGGTTTCGTGGTCTACCTAGGTTCCACCTGTATTATTAATTAAACGATTGCAATTAATCATCACCTTTATTGACCATGATTTGTTGCTAGAAGCCACTGATCACAATTTATATTTAGACACACGAAAAATACGAAACATTAACAAAGTAAAAGTCTCAGTCATAAAATGGAAACTCAGACTAGTGGTTCTAAATTATACATTCATCATTGGACGCTATGGAATACCGCAAGATCGTAAGAAGACATGGATCGAGAAAAATACAAAAACTCGTTTCAAGTTTTAGGTTCCACTTACGTAGAACCTAAAACCTACTCATCAAAATAAGTTCTCAAAAATTTTGCTACCTCGTATACCTTAGAACTTGGAACCAATTGGTTCTCACCGGTCCAGTTCTCCTGTTCAAAGTTCTACCCTGAAAGTATGCTCACCCCTAAGTGTAATGGCAAATGAGTATTCTTTTAGCAACCTGCTTGAGGTGCGAGGCCAAGTGTTTCTTGATACAGTCACCTTTATGGAGTTTCTTTTCGCTTGTAACCATGTGGCTTTGACTTAACGGTGAGCAGGTCCATGGTTGGTTCGGGTTTCATTTGGAACCTAGAATCTACCTATCGAAATTGGTTTTCAAATTTTTGGAATATGGAAGTCATCCTGTGTACTTTGGAATGTGAAACTTACTCTATCACAAGTTTCACGGTCTACTCAGATTCCACATGCATTCTTAATTGAACGATTACGACGAAGCATTACCTCCAATGACCACAATTTGCTTGTTATAATCCACTGACCAAAATTTATATTTAGACACACGAAAAATATGAAATATTATCAAAGTAAAAGTCTCATTTATGGATATTGCCAGATATGGATCGTTAGACTATTGATTTCAAATCATACACTCATCGTCGGACCTCACAAAATACCACAGGATTGCGTGAAGATATAGAACAAGAAAAACACAAAAAACCTGTTTTTGGGTGA